>PVKZ01002314.1:0-240487 GCA_004027375.1 Macroglossus sobrinus | reverse complement strand
TTTTTTCCTATTTTGTGTTGCTTAAGCTTCCTTTTCCTCCTCTTCCTTACATGCCTCTCACAGAATTGCTGACAGAAACTAAAAATGCAATTGGAGTTCAAAAACACAATTTTCCTCAGTGCAAAGCTAAATCTTTATACATAGATTTGATCTTCCACCTGATTCCAGAACACTTGGTAGAATGCAGCGCTCTTCAGGATGCTCTGAAATATTTTGATTTTTAAATTTTAAAGTGATTTCCGATATACAGAAAAGTTTCAAAACAGTGAAAAGAACTCATAGATTATTCATCCACATTACCCTAATATAAACATTTTTATGTAAAATACGACAATGTAAAGAATGTTATAGTGAAAAAAGAAATGGGCAAAATATGCATCCATGTGCATTTTCATATATACATACATGTACACTAGATATGTGAATAAATTTATTTTTGCATGTCGGTGTATTCATCTGTTTTTATATGTACATATATGTATGCATGTATGCAGGTGTGCCATATCTATTCACACATGTGTATATACTTGTGCATATAATTATAGACACATGTATACACACACATAGATCATACCTATATGCACGTGTATATGTACACATGCATACATACATATTTTTTCTGAACTATTTGAACAGACACGCTGCCCCTCCACTTGTATGCACAATGTTACTTCCTAAACCAAGGACATACAATGGCATTACTATAGCACAATTATTACTATCAGGATGCTACTATTAATAGTACTAAAATCTAACCCATCGCTCTTTTCCAATTTCGCTACTTATGCTAATAATGCATCTTTTAGCAAAAGACAAAATGTAGAGGTAAAAAATGTAAGTGGAGTTGAATGAAATTGGAACGCAGACGTTCTGAAGATCTCTTGTATCTAGCTCATTGTATTTTTAAGCACCAAGATAATATATTATGCAGCATGCCTGGGGTGCATGAAGACTGGGTTCAGGAATTAATTTCGCTTAATTACTTAATCCAAAATGTGGGTGCTTTTACATTATGAAACGATTAATCACTCTTCTAAGAAGAAAAGTAGAGCCAACAAAAAAATATCATGAGGGTCTAAATATCTTTAAGCCTAAAAGTGTTCTCTGTTTACTTTTTCTTTGATCATAAAAATCCACAGGCAGCCATAAAATTTTTACTGGAGCTATAATTATTTGAAACTTTCAGGGTGTCTTTAAAGCACTTTATAACAACCTCAAGTATCATAACTTGATATTATTTCGACTTTTCTACTTATAATGAAAACAAGAGTTGTGAGTCCTATTCATCATTTCCACATGAAAAAACAATAGAAAAAAAACGGTGTGTTTATTCACCTAGAAAATGCCCAGCTGGGGTTTATTAACCACATTTTAGTTACTCATCTTTATGACTCTCAAATATAGATAAGATAAAAATCACAAAGACCTCCCAGATGACGGGTCCAGCAAGGCCACTGGATTAGAGAGAAGCTGGGGTCTTTGGTGACTGCCTCACAGTCAACCCTGAGCTATTTACGTTCAAGGTATCAGTTCTCTAGATTTTTTAGCAAATTAAACCCCAGAGCCGGTCTCATACCACCATCTATGACCTAACTGGCACATCCTCTCAATATCAAGTTGCTAAGGATACCAGTCCTGCAAATTCATGTTACCGGACGCCCTATATAATAATATATGTAGATATACATATAAGATATTTGTATATATATTTTATATATGTATACCTACATATACAGTTCCCAAATAAAGCTTGCCTTTCTTTTACTTTCTTCCTTTTTTCCTTTTTCCTTTTCCTTTTCCTTTTCCTTTCTTTTTCTTTTCCTTCCTTCCTTCCTTTCCTTTCCTTTCCTTTCTTTTTCTTTTTTCTTTTTTTCTTTCTTTTTTCCTTTTCTTTTCTTTCTCCTTCCTTTCTTCCTTTCCTTCCTTCCTCTCCTCCCTCCCTCCCTCCCTCTCTATCTACCCACCCACCCACCCATCCATCCATCCATCCATCCATCCATCCACCCACCCACCCACCCAACCACCCACTCTACTTACCCAGCTATTTAGCTAGCTATCTAGCTGTCCTCTCTCTGTCTCTAAAAAATAGTCTGCTCTAAGCCATTTCAGTGGATCATACCCTCTGTTAAGAAAGGGACCCAAAAGAGTGCATTGTGTAACTGACCATGAGGAGCACAGTCTAGTTGGGATTGCTGACCTCTATGGAGATGAGCTCTCTAAAGTCTCTCTGAACTGAGCAACATGGGACCATGAAGAAGAGTCTGGTTGAGATTTCCTGGATTTATCTAGAGGAGATGATAGCTGAGCTGTGAAATCTTGATGGCTGAACAGGAGTTTGTCAGGAATAAAAAGGTCATGAAGGATATATCTACACATACATATACACATACATACACAAATATATGTATATAGAGAGATATATACATCTATCTAGATAGATATAGGTATCCACAAGTATATAGATATGTACTATTTATCAAGTTTATAGATATGCACAAAAATATGGAGATATGCACATACATACATATTCATACATAAGACAGATATGATATATATGTGTGTGTATGTGTGTATAAAATAGAGAGAGTGGCTAGGCATGAGAAGCCCACACATATGTTCAATATTCATATTTCTAATTTGCAGGTAAACTGTATTTTAGGGAGTCAGGAAGACCTAAGGGGCCCAGAGTACAGGATAAGAGAAGTCAAGTGATTTCTGATTTTATGGATCTTCTGAGAAACCCTGAATGGTGCCACGGTTCCTTCAACAGACATCCTTATGCATCGGCCACCATGCTCTACCACGTGCCTTAAAACACTGGCCAGAGCTGACTGTGACAGGAACAGGCACCACACTCTAGGAAATGACAGCATTCTACTAATTGGCCTAGCACGAGAATGAGGCCATACTGGATTGTGACGGATGAGTCACCTTGCATCTTTCAGCTTCTTTCTCTCAGCTATCAGCATTTTCCCTCCTCTTTACAGCGTCTGATCACAAACAAGAAGCCATGAGATGGAGAGAGAAGCCATGAGTCAAACAGAAGTTCCGAGCCAAAGTCTGACTTCATCTCCCACTACTCTCCCCCCGCCCCCTTCCTCTCCAGGCTCACTTCCCCATACCCGGCACCTGCCTTCCTCAGAACTCAGCACTTGCCAGTTCCACCACCTGCAACACCCCTTCCCTGGCATGGCGCATTCCCCCCTTTTTAGATTGCCTTTTGACAACCTATCTAAACTCTGGCCATCCTGTCTAAAATGCTACCCTCCCCTTCACAGCATCATCATTCTCCTCCTTCGCATTTATCACTATGTAACATACTAGATCTCTCCCCTCCATCATTTTTTTCTTTATATGGCGTTAGAACATAAGCTCCATGAGTGAAGGGGAATTGGTGTCTTTTGTGTTTACTGCTCTGTTTCCGATGCTTAGATAAGAGCTCAGCCCCTCGTTGGCACATGGGCGGGGATTTCTCCAGCCCCAGATCCACCTTCAGCTTGTCTGTGCCTGACTTCGTTCCCTGGGTGTAGGCTCCTGTGGGTGCATCCACTTCTGAGATGGCTTCGTGGTGCATTCAACCAGTGGGTGCATTGTGAAGACAGTGCAGGGAGGGAGGACAGAGGGTGTCACATTGCTTCCCATCACTGCTTCGGTCCCTCATCGTCAGCAGCAGCTGCCTCCCTCCTCAACTTAGTTCCTCTCGTAAAAGCAACCTCTCCCCAAATTCCTTCCACTGTGAGGGTGTGACGACTTCCCGCTGCTCCTAATTCCTGGGTACTGCATCCTCTTTAGCTTTTCACTTGTACCTCTGCCCACATATCATTAGGCAGACCCTTCATTAAAACCTTTTCATTTGTACCATCTGCGATGAGCTCTCTTTTCCTGCCAGGATCTGTCTGATAAAGAACTCAATAAACACTCGTTGAAAGACTGTTGAATGAACGAAAAGTCTTGGCATCCTTTGAAAACTTGATTGATTGGTTTTGGCACTGGAACTGCCATTGGAAAGACACCAAAGGAGAGAAGGGTAGAAGTCAGCAGCGGGAAGATAACTCTGGAATGTCTAGCCAAGCCTTGAATGTGTGTATGTAACGCAATAGCCAATGGCTGAGGAGTAAAGAATTCAATCCGCAAGCAAGCTACTTTTCTTCATTATGCCAGTTTCTCATGTGTGTGTGTGTGCGCACGCGCGCGTGTGTGTGTGTGTGTGTGTGTGTGTGTGTATGTTGGTAAAATATGGTATTTGAAATAGGTCATAATGATCACAGAGTATAGTGGCAGAATGTGAGAAGCAATGAAACCACTGTTGAATGCCAGTTTGCTATCTGACTAATTTGCTTATTAACCTTTCAGAGCTGGGTTTAGTCATCTACAAGTTTGAAATCGACACAAACTTCATGGAGACATTATGAGTACCCAGATATGACTTATACGAAGTGCTAACCACAATGGGTGACACAGTATTTGCTCAGTAACTGCTAGTTTCCTCCCTCCTTTCCCACTTGTATCCTTTCTCCCTTTTCTCGCCTGTCTTCTTTCCCACTGAACTGCCTCATATGAGATTAGAGAGATGTTCTTCTAAAACTTTTAAATGCCCTGATTAAAAAACAAACAAACAAACAAACAAACAAAAAAACCTGTGCAATACTATCTCTGATCACGAAAGAGAAGAAATTTACTTGGTGGCACTCAGGCATTCAGGTACAAAAGGTGGTCGCAACAAGAAGAAAGAGCATCAGAGAGGAGAATCTGAATAGGCACTCTCTCTCCAAAAGGCTTTGGAATAGACCTGCCCCGCATGGCACAATCAGCCCGCTATGCCTGATGGCTTGGCAAGCTGAGCGATGTTCCACCCGCATTGGAGTTACATACCACTGGATTGAGATGGAGCCCATTTCAAGATACTGGGCGAGAGAAACCTGGCTGCTTTACTTTGCCACGGGGGAAAACAGAGGGGCCTTCTTGGAAGATTATTGGTGTAAAATTGTTAGTTACGGCTTTACGATTTACCACTTTGCATGCATGTCAAGACATATAGACATAGTTCTACTCCAACATATACCTTCCCCCCCTTGCCTTTTTTGTGTTTGTTTATAAAGCAAAAGAGCATGCTCCAAAGGTAGGTTTTGCTTCCAAGAAAAAAATTTGACACGCTACTGGATGGAATAACAGAACTGAATGCACCTTTAAACGAGATGCTGTATTTAGAAAGATACCAATCCTGTAAGCCCACCCCGCAACCACCACGGGCATGTGTGTGCTACACCGATTTGCTTGCACTCTATGTCTTTTTTCTGCTAACGCACTAGGAATCATCCAACAAACTGTAAGTCTGTAATGGTTGCTATATCTATGTAGCTGCCGAATGGAGCGGATTTGATTGTAGAGACAAAACCAGGCCAAGAGGGCGGCAATGAAATATCTAATCACTTGCAAAACAATGTAAAAAAAAAAAAAGTAAAGAAAAGAAAAAGATACTGAAAAATTAGAAGGTCCCAGATGACGACTTTCTCTGAGGTCCTGCAGAAATAATTGCCATGCTTACCTGATCTTCATTTATCAAACACTCACATTTCACGAGTCAGCACAATAGTGCCTTCTTCTCAATACCAATCCCCAACTTCAGGGAGAATCAACACCCATCCAGAATTATCCCTGTAACGTTTTATTGCACTTGTCCATTTACGTGACTCCACCAAACTATAAACCCCATGAAGGCAAGAACCATCGCGTTATTACTAAGCCTTGCATCCCCATTCAGGTCTCACATACAAATGTTCAATAAAAGCCTGCTGAAATACTTTGTCATTTACTCCGCTTCTAATAATGCTAGATGAATGGCCTGTTGCCTCTTGTCCGTGTGTGCTGCCTTTTACAGAAAATTGATCTACCGTGACTGAAACAAAAGATCCGCAGGATTTTTGTTTTTTTGCTCGTTTTTGTGTTTTACAGTAGCAGGAACAGGTTTGCTCTGCAAACCACACTTTGACTACTTCCTCAACTTTTGACCCAAGTTTAGATTTACTGAATGACTAGCTGGATTCGAGGTGGTGATCTGTGAGGCTGATCTCAGCAGCAGACTCTGAGGGATCGAGGCAAACTTCAAATGCGTATTTAGTACCTTCTCCAGGGGGTCTCGCTCTTGTGCGAAAATGCTTCAAGAGGACTGATAAACTCATGTCTCATATTTTTAGAGAAACTCTTGAGTTACCATATGTCCTCCATCTGACAGAAGTCCTACTTGGTGACGGGGTTAAGGAGGTCACAATGACACCTCACTTATTTAGTGTACTATTGCAATACTTACTAATTACCTATCAACCATACATTCTTGTTAATAAAACAAATATTCTGTAAATTCAAAAAAAGATTGAAAGTATAAGCTACATGATGTTAATTAAAGGAGTTATGTTTTCTCAGTGCCAGATTATGATATCTTTTGAATTTTATTTCCTAAATATCTCTAAAGATGTCTGTCCTCTCCATTATCTGTAGGCCTAGTCACTGATATTTCTCACCTAGATGACTGGGGAAATTTGGCAGGTCCTTTCACATCCTATACTGCCCCAGCCAGAGTGATCTTTTAAAATGCAGGTAGAATAAAATAACTTCCCCTCGCCTTCGCTCCTGCCTCCTCCTCATTCTATTTACTTAAAAACAGTTGGTGGCTTCCTGTCCTGTTCAACCTATAGACCCAAATACCTGATGGTCTCCCAGGTTCTGTGTCCAACCAGCTTCTCCAGCCTCTCACCTGTTGACACCCTTCTCTTCCCTATTCTGCCTCGTCAGCCCTCCTTGACCTTTACCTCTGTGTTTCTCAAACATTCACACTCATCATTGTCATCTAGGGCGCTTGTGAAAACACAGTTTTCTGGGCCACACCCCCAAGTGATTCTCATTCAGTGGATCTTGGGTGAGGACTGAGAACCTGCACGTCTAACAAGCCCCGGTGATGCTGATGCTGCCCCCGGGGACCATCCTGGGAACAATTCAGCTTCTGATCTGCTCAGTCATTTTCTCGGGAAAGTCTTCTCAGCCAAAGATGCAGTCCCCTGCCTTGCACCACTGCAGCACAGTGTGTAAGTCACATGCGGCCTTTATCACCCTTGCAACACTGGCTTTGCATGGCCACCTGACGGTTTCCACCACCAGACGTTCCATGATGGCGTCTGTCCATCTCTTGGCCATGACATCTCATTTTTTTAAATAAGTGAGCAAATAAATAAATCCTGAATGCCTTGTAATTTAATTTTCTGGTACTTGCACTGGAAAAATTAGTTGGCGAGACTAATTGTGAGATCTTGACAAATTGAAAACTGTCTCTGCTTCTCAACTTTCTGAAAAAAGCAGCCGTTACCAAAACATACACATGTATAGCATTCCAGGACAAAAATGGTACCATGAAGAAGAAAAGGAAACTGAGATTTCCATTTCTCAATTCTTTGAGGCATAAAAACTATATAGATAGAAGAACAGATAGGGGACAAGTCAAATGGACTGACACATGTAGCATTGTTGGCAAATGAAGCCATCAGGATGGAAAATTCACTATTTTAACAGACTGGTGTCAAGATGGCTGTGAAAAAGGCACTGGTATGTTTTACACAAATACGTGCAGACATGTGTGTTCCTTATACATCACCACAGCGTTTTGTGTAAGAGTTATCCAACCTAGTGTGGAATGAAGTTATTTATGTAGATACTAAAAGTAAGAGTTCTTTAGAACAAAGTTATGTAAGATTATAAAACTGTATCATTATACAACAAATATTTGGCATCTATTTGGTTTTTTTTTTTTGTTTTTGTTTTTAATATATGACTGATAAGATGACATCTAAAATATATCCCTATCCTCAAGGAGTTTACTATGAAGGCACATTAAAAATCAACTACAAAAATAAAGTTTCAGAGGTAAGAGAAAGGAGTAATCACTTCCTATAAAGGAGAAAGGAGATAATATCATGGAGGAATAAAGTTTAATTAGGAATCTGAAGATTGACTAGAAATTCGATGGGTGGAAGTAGAGTGAGGACAAGGGACAGCTGCTCCAAGAAAGAAAATTAACATCACAACTTCGAACCTGAAAACCTGCATGCATGGTGACACCCTGAGCTCGTGGGGGTCGGTCACACCTCGGCGTGGCATGGTCTCGCTCGTCCTGACTCATGCAGGGTGGGATGTGAGTGTGACTAGACTGAGCCAGTGCCCTTCTTTCCCACACTCCCTG
Organism: Macroglossus sobrinus; assembly: GCA_004027375.1. Lineage (NCBI taxonomy): Eukaryota > Metazoa > Chordata > Mammalia > Chiroptera > Pteropodidae > Macroglossus > Macroglossus sobrinus. The sequence continues at coordinate 232,260 of PVKZ01002314.1, read as the reverse complement.
TCCTCCCTGGGCAGTGTGGGGACTCACCCTCCCCGTGTCCGGAGCACCATGCATGTGTGTTCCAGCCACATCTCCCTGACGGACAGCCAATCACCTCCTCCAGAGTGATCCTTTCCTCTGTTTCCTTCCATCAAAACATGGGCAGCGCACTGTGTTTAAATAACGTCCCCTTTAGAGGGATCATCTGGTGAGGAAAAATCATGTCAAACATCGGGTCCTTCCTGAAAAACCCCTTCGCAAACACCTTTTCCCAAAACTCCCTGTCACCAACCTCTACGGTCTATTCATTCGTTCATCTCACAAAGTCCCGCTTTTCTCTGTGCCTGGGTGGTAGATGCTGCCCACGTCTGCCCATGTCTGCCCACACCCCCGGGCCCTTATTATTCCAGCGCACACGGCCAACTTCCAACTGCCAAATCTTGCTTGCCTTTTCTTCCTTATGGGCTTTCTGTGCAGCTGGAACATGTTTTGCCACCTAACTGGTAGGAGTAATTGACCCTAATTATCATGCGGAAATGATGCTACAAAATGCAGCCAACAGGACGTGTAGAGCTTGGAAAATCCGCTGCCTGCTTCTTGGTGCTCGCATGCTTAGTGAGAAAAGACTCAATGTGTGATTGCAGCGTTTGCAACAACCACGGCCATATGAGGGCATGGTAACCAAGGGTTCTGATCTTCAGGGATGAAGGTCTGAGCACTGTACTGGGTCAGCAACGAGCAGAAATGTGAGGCAAGGGTGAGGGGCATCTAGATTGTGTAGCAGGGAAGGAAGAAATAAACACCACCTACAACCTTGAGACCTCGAAGTCGACTGTAGCTTACTCCACTGACCCTCCTGCTGTATTTTATTTGTTCAATTCCATGTGGCCGTCACCTTGAAGAGTCAACACAGGACAGAATGAAATTAGCATGGGGCACCAGGGGTCTGAGTGGTGCAAGGGTCGGATTGCTCTGATACCCACTGACCCCTCGGCACCCTGACCACGTCCGTTAACAGCCCACTCCTGCGCACCTTCTCCTCAGCACTCTTCGTTGTTTCTAAAGGTCTCTGATGCCATTGTGGAAACCTGATGTTGTCAGAGTAATAAAAACCCCTGGGTTTTTCAGTGCAGGGGTCCCCAACCCACGGTACCAGTCCATGGCCTGTTAGGAACCAGGCTGCAGAGCAGGAGGTGAGCGATGGGCCAGCGAGCAAAGCTTCATCTGTGTTTGCAGCCGCTCCCCAGCACCAGCGTCACTGCCTAAGCTCCACTTCAGGTCATCAGGCATCAGATTCTCATAGGTGCAAAAATCCTTTTGTGAAATGAGCACGTGAGGAATGTAGGCTGCATGCTCCTTATGAGAATCTAATGGCCAATGATCTGAAGCAGAGCTGAGGCAGTGATGCTGGTGCTGGGGAGCAGCTGCAAACACAGATTAACATTAGCAGAGAGATGTGACTGCACAGCGACCGTAACAAATCAACTGCTTGCAGACTCATATCGAAACCCTGTCGGTGAGTGGTAGAACACAAGCCACATCTGGTGGCAGGCTTTACAGTGGCAAGTGAGTTGATGTACTTCAATTGTATAGCTGCATCCTGTGGTATCTGATTCTGCATGATGATGAATTGCATAATTACTTTATTATATATTTCAATGTAATAATAGAAATGAAGTGCATGATAAATATAATGCGCTTGAATGGTCCCGAAACCATCCTCCCCACCCCTACCCCAGTCCAGTCCCTGGTTGGGGACTGCTGCTATAGAGTCCACATATAAGTGACTTCATACAGTGTTTGTCTTTCTCTGACTCAGCTCACTTAGCATAATGTCCTCAAGATCCATCTCTTTCTGGCAAACGGCAGGACATTTGCCACTTATGTGTGGAATCTAGAAATTCCAAACTCATAAAAGCAGAGAGTAAAATGGTGGTTACCTAGGGAGGGGGCTTGGAGAATATAACAGATGTTGTTCAAGGGTACGAACTCACAATGAGTAGCAAATAAGGCCCACAGAGCTAATGCACAGAATAGACAATAGTGTATGATAGTCATTAAACTTGCGAAGAGACTAGAACTTAACCCTAACCACTAAAAAAAAAATGATAATTATGTACGGTGACAGAGGTGCTATTTATCACTATAATGGCAGTCGAAATACAACACACAAAAGAATCGAATTCATATGCTGTACATCTAAAATTGACAATATTACATATCGAATATATTTTAATTAAGAAAAAAAACCTGGAAACAGTCCTCAATCAATATAATTGATTGGAGTTTGCTTATAATTGTCCCGGTGACCTCACCCTTCTTGCGGGTAACTGATTCCTTGTACCCTCAGTGGGGTTCATCTTCATTTACCTGTAGCTGTCACTGGCTTGATAACATGTTCCTTCCTTTTCTCGTCTCTCTTCCTCACTCCCCTGTGGGTGTTTTCTGGCATTTCCCAAATAAAACACTTTCAGTAAAATCCTTGACTTGGGTTGTGCTCAAACTGAGGCAGTCTGGTACTTGTCACTGGTCACACCGCTGGCTGTTACCCGGGAAATGGTGCCGAACTTGACTTCAGGTCAACAATGCTCCCCGAAAACAAGGACAGTAAGATGGAAGACTCGTGATTTCAGTGGCAGGAACTCCCTTCTCGACTCTATTTCAAGGCCACCTGCAAACTGGTTTGTGATGCTGTAGCAGTCTATTCCCAGCTGCTCCTGGCTTATTACTTAGGTCCTCAGGAAAAATAAAAGGTTGTAAAAAGTAGTCATGCAACTATCAAGAACTACATCATGGTGCATGGAGCAGTAGGACAGAAACTATGATTATTTATCTTTCTTAGATTTTTAATTCCCCTCCTGCCCCCATATATTGACTGGTTAACTGTCTTCCTCAAAATCTCACAACACAGTTGTGTGACATCTCCTGCTTATAACTTTATTCTTACGCAACTTTAAATAACACAGTGTATCTATATAGAAGGTCAACCACTTATATCAGTGGGCTTGGCCTACCTCACATGCTTGAAGTTAAGCCACGCACTTCAGATCTTGGCTCTGATCATGAGCGTTTCACTGTTGAGGGTATACACCTGCCCCAGGCTGGACCGATTCAACTCCCCACTCCGTAAATTCTGAGTTGGGACTAACAAAAGCTGGCAACTGAGATGGGAAATTCTGCCTGGCAACTAAAATGGGATGCTCACCTCAGAAGGCCCTACGTAATTCTATGCACAATCAAGAAAAGAAAGCTAAACCCTAGAAAACTGAAAACAAGGCGGATAAAGCTCATTTGTAAGAGAAAAGAGAGACTGTGTGGCCAGAGAGCCAGAGACAGCTGGTTTGCTCCTAACAGCTTCTCAGCACCTCTGTCCAGCCTTTTACGTGGTCTTGCTACATTTCTTTCCCTTGGGTCCATAGATACCCCTCACTTGAGAAAACTTTTCTTCCTTTGGCCTGACTTGAGAGATTTTTCAGTTCTTTCAAACCAAAAGGGTCTTGGTTAACATAAGCGCACTGGACTCCGAGCACCCTTGTTTTAAAGTGCATCTAGTTTAGTACTTGGCACATAGTGGATCCTTAAGCATGACTGATCAGAAAAACAACGAATTAAGCATATTAATACACTTCAGCAGAAGCACGTATACTTTTCTCAATCTGCAAAGACTTTCCAGCAACGGTGAGCAGCCAGCCCGCGCTGGACCATGCACAGGACCAGCACACGCGTGCCCCGGGTTTATTTTAATCAGTAATCGCCCACTCATTTAATCCCCTTGAAAAACGGTCTGAACCACTGCTCCAATTATGGGCATGTGTGTCTCTAGGATACGTTGTAGGGTATTCATTCCCCTTGAAACGTTCAGGCATCCCTCTCAGATGTGCGAAGCATCTCAGCAAAGGCGCGAGATGAAGTGCAGCTTAGAACAGGGAAACGGGGCAATGAGGTCTCAATCCGGCAAATCCAACACTTCATCAACCCCAGCGGGGAGAGTCAAGCATTGCGGCTTGTTGTTTCTTGAGATGCGCATTAAGGGAAGGCTAAATTTAGCAAACGCCGCAGTCCCTCTTGGAATGTTTTATGATTGTTATAGTATTTGGTAACTTCTGTTCCCCTCTGGCTGTGATGTGAGCGTCTCCCTCCCCCTCCCCCAACCGCCCACCACTTCCCCCCCATGACAGCAATCTCTAGTTGTAAAATGGTAAGACCGTCAGCCAGCAATAATTTGCAATCCAAACAGACTTGACGCTCTCTGACATTTATTGAAACCTCAGACCCCGTGCACTGGTTTCAGTTTTCCTCCCTTTGCTCTGTTTTTACAGACAGACAAGTGCTTAGGTTTAGGTGTAATAATGAGGAGAAATTTCTTCTTGGCCTACTCTTGCTTGTGTTGGCTGCAATGGGGCTTGCAACAGACGGGTGGTTGGAGTTAATTACACTAAATGGTGAGAACATTATTTGACCCCACCGGTTCAGCCCCAGAGGCTGTGTGCCTCTTGACAGACACCGGCAGATGGAATGCTTCACAGGCTGGGCACGGGACAGAAACCACGGAGAAAGAGTTCTCCACTGAAGACCGGACTCCTTAACAAAGCTAGCATCTCTGGGCTCCAATAAACCAGGGAAGTTCAAAGAAACACGGGGTGACAGCAAGGACTAGGAAAATGCACTTCATCATCAGCATTGCTCTCAAAGGGAGCTGTCATCTTCATACATGGCACTCCATATGCCTTTTTTTTTTTTTAGGAAAGAACAATATGAAGGCTTCACCACAAACTTGACTCTGACAAGCCGAAGGGGAACTTCTGTCACATACGTTATTGCAAGACACCTTGTGACATATTACAATTATATTCGAAAGCCAGTGATAACTGCATGTTATTTAGCTCAGAGCATCACTCTTAGGGTCTGCAAATATTCTCGGCATTGCTATTTTTTACGACGATACTGACAGTGATAACAGCACCCTCAAGTTCTCATCCTAGGGATAATCTGGCATTCATGATACTCATGAAGAAAAAATAACCAATATACTTAAAAGAGAAGCAATAGTATGTCTTAGCATACCAACAGACTAGGATCAGGCTTTAACTTGGGCAAAGACCCCGACTGCACCACACCCCGTTCAGAGGTGATTTGCTTTGTTCTGTGGTCACACTCCACCATCCTAGTCCTTCCCAACCCAGGCACACCTGACCGTCATGGCGTTATGTGAGTTAGCCCACATAGTGAGTACCACTCCCCTACCACGTACAAACTACTTGAGGCGTGTGTGCTTTGTGAATCAGTAGCATCTTTCTCCCTTGAGGCAGCATGGGATCACAGGTGTAATGTCCACACCTGGAATGAGACAGGTACAGAAATGTCCCTGGGGTGCTTAAACCTCGTTAAATGATTACTACAATTCATTTAAAAAAAAATGTTTGCTTTTCTGCTTTGCAAAATGTTTATACAAAACATGTAGATGATGTATATTTTCTCCCCGTAAAAGATAATTAAGAGTGGTAGGGTGTGCTATTAAAGCACAGAAACAATGAGATTTAGGAGTTTAAATATTGTTATATCATAATTAACCAAATATAAATAAGGAGCAAGCTATTCGTAGGCATAAGCTATACTTAATGAAAGAGTTGATATTTTTTTAAATGAAAAAATGGCATTTATTGGAATGACTGTTTTCAGAACTCAAATGATGGTAGCTGTGTTATAGACTTTACTGTGACAGAGTCTGTGAGACAGGATCAAGGCCCAAGGGGAACCTAGGACTGAACGATACGTAAAGAGCGAGGTGAGACAATGATATGGGGCGAAGATAAACAAAATGAATGCTATTTTATGGCCAAGGATGAAGATTTCAGGGAACAAGTGGGAAACCATCACTTTCTGTGGAGAGAAGGTAAGGAAATCTTCCTAAAGATTCAGTGCTAAATCTCAGTATTCAAAGTTTTGTCGTTAATGTCATCTGCTTCATTTTTGTTTGTGTGCGTGTTCTTTATCTGCAAAAAGAAATGACAGTAAGAGAAAGTAATGTGAGAAAGACGGCAGGCATGAGAGCCCATCAGAGAACACGAGCATGGCAGGAACCTCTGCCAGAGCCAGCGATCAGAGACGTGAGGTCCACGCCGAGAACCGGCATCTACCCTCTGTGCAGCAAGGAAGCTTTGAGTGGTTTACTCGGGGACACAGCGTGATCAGATTTCTATTTTATGCAGTCACGAGAGCAACACTGCAGAGGATGGATCAATGGTTACACTGGAGTCACAGACACCTGCTGATGAGAAGGAGGCTGGTCCACAGAGCACTGAACAGAGTCTACACTAAAGTAGTGGAGAAGCACGGCAAGTGGGAAACCAGGCAGTTTATAACAGTGAGAAAATCACGGTGGGATGAGAAAGGAAAAGCCCATAATAATTTACAGGCTTCCCCAGAGTCAGAGTGGCTGGTGGAGGTAAGAAAAAATGAAAGAAGGAATCAAGAGATCCTCAGGACAAATAAATTAAGTTCAGATTGGAATATAATAAGTGGAAGCCTCCTGTGGGCACCTAAGCTCAGGTATCAAGCATCTTGTCACTATTAAAGCCAGGATTCAGTCTTGGCTCTACTGGAGTCCAGACTCTGGTCTCCCTAGATGTACCCTGGAGAAGCAACTAGGGAAATAAAAACGTACAATAAGTTATTATAAAACAGGTATGAGATGTGCGTAGAGGCAAGAGTTGGTTCGATATATTCATGATATAGACTATTATCTATCAATTTATATTTTTGCTTTTAAGAGACTTTTTATTACAGAAATAACTACTTGTAAGGTAATATCTTTACAATTTACAATCAGGTGGGTGAATGTAGACTTAGTCACGAGCTGGAGTTACATCCTCCCTTTCCTTTACCCAGTAGAGAGCTGAGTTTAAGAATCTGCGGATAGAAACACCTAAGGCTTGAATTTATGAAAACAATGTTAATAAAAATCAGTGGAAATGGAATAAATGGTTCATAAAAACCAGATTCAAGTATTCACCCCGCTGGCAGAATTATATTCTTAATTCATTCTCATGTTCAAGCAAGTGGGTTTTATATTTTTGAAAAATGATCTGTTGTAAAGCAAACTTTATCTTTTCAAAGATAAGATTTAATGAAGACATAGCCTTCAGTGTTGGAGATTTCACCGAGATTTCAAGATTTAAATGAGGACATTGACTTCAATGTTAGAAGAGAGATATTAGAATCTTAAGAAGCAAAATAGGCTGACAGATTTATTATGCCACTTAGAAACGCAAGCCTGCACACTGCGTGCCCAGGCATGACCAATGAGCAGGTAATAACAGATCTCATTAGACACTGTTTATTTAATTTAACATATTCTGTCAGAGATGTTTTCCCTGCTGGATAGGGCCTATTTTTTTTTTTTTTTGGTAGTTTAAATGATGCCCAAATACACAAGAATAGATTTGTCATAATAGAAAGCTTTAAATGCAAGTTCAGAAAGTCACTAAATCACTCCAACTCAACAACATTATGAAGCTGCAGTTTTAGGTTCTCTGCATCTATTTCATTCTTCCTCAAGAGCAAGGAAATAAGACACACATACCAGCTCAGAAAGAATCCTAAAAAGAGACCCCATTTTATTTTTCTCCCTGTATTTGTTTTTCTTTTTCCAACGCTACTACAAAAATTCTTTTTAGTGTCTAAATAATGTTCCAATGAATTATATGCTTGTATTTGAGATTAAAGCAACCTCCAGATAGAACTGCACAGAACAAGATAAATCAATATTAATGATTTCTTGCAGAAACAAGTATTCTTGAATACTCAGCTGACAAAAAGTAAAGATGCCTTTGGAAAGGCCACACTGCATAATGCTCACTTCATTTTCTGCTGTCACTTCCATCGTCACCTAAAAACAGGTTTTAAAAAACTGTCACTTTATTTAGGTTTATATATTTTTTAAATATAATAACTCATTATTAGGATAATGTAATTTAAACTTAGGGAAGCTATCGGCTTTCATTAGGCATAATTAAAGCTAAAATGGTCAAGAAAAGGAATTAAATATTCCTCTGTGATGCTGACTTTATCTCCAATATAAATATGGAATAATAAAACTTGTTGAGCTGAAAATATTGCTCTACGATGAAAACCCCTGAGCTACTAGATCTACAGTGTTCATGAAAAAATTCTGTGAATTAAGAGAAGGATCTGTCATCATCTATGTTTTGACATTGATAACATGGCCTACGCTCTTCTTATAAAAGATGTCCTCAGGGATCAAGAATTTATCATTCTGTCGTTCAGGTGGTTCAGTGGTTACGTCATCTCCAGGGTGGCTCAGGAATTGAGTTATCTTAACAGGAGACCCTGAGTTCAGGAAAAAGTTGTCAGTGAAGCATGGTAAGTGATCAGAAAAGCATCAAGGATGTTTAAGACTCTCAGGAAAGGCCCCTAATTTCACTTTGATTTAATCCTAGAACTCTCCTTAATGCTCTACACATTATAAATAATTGCTTATACCTAGAGATGAGATGGTAAGTTTTAAATTCCTCATTATATTCTGGGATCTTTTAACCGAAGATGAACATATCTACTTATTCCTTGTAGTTTTCCTCTCCCCAGCTTTACGATATCCTCCGATGCCACTGTCTTTCTAGTTGCACAGAAACAAAAGTTCCTGGTTATTTCTGACACTCCTCGGTCTCATCCTTTATGTTCTGTCAATGCAGACATCTCTGACTTAGAGCAAGGACTGGTGAACTTTTTTTTCTGGTAAAGCACCAAATAGCAAATAATTTAGTCTTTGTGTTGAGTATAACACTGAACTCTGCTGTCATATATCACACAAAATGGACAATATGTAAATCAATATATGGGGCTATGTTCCAATAAAACTTTATTTATAAAAACCAGCAAAAGGCAGATTTGGTCCAAGGGGTCACACTTTGCCAACTGATGTTGGCAAACTGTTTTTCCCCCCACATCTGCTGTTATAGCCTATCCAAACTCTCAGTAGTTCTCACCTATATCACTTTGCTCTTTAATACATCTCCCCAATATCTGTCTTCATTTCCTGTCTCTCCCCAGCAAAAGCTTCTCTAACCATGTTGTCATAGAAATCTAAGTGTAACTCACTCATCTTGTTCCCCATTGGGAAAAGTCTTCTGTGAGCCTCAATTAGCTACAAAACTGAGTTTTATGATCCTGGCAGAATGGAGTGCCAACCTGGTTTCATGCCTTACACCTGATACTTTAAGGTGATACCTGTTATTCAAACAGTCTTGCTGCTTCCTGTAACTATTCTTTTTCTTACACTTCCTCTTCTGCTGGATCTTAGTCCTCTCACTATGTTTACTTGTAAAAACTTTCTTTGTCATTCAAAGCTTTCACTCCTTTATCAACTACTCATGACTTACCCCTTTGGGTTATCAGCAGGAGAGCTAAAATTATGTGTGTTAAGGGGACGACCATGGGAAATAAAAATTGAGACTAAAAAAGGGTGAAGAACAGAATTTTGGAATTATATTAGGGGATAGGAGGGAGTCAGTGTAAGAGGCAACAAAGATAACTGGGAGAGACAGAAGGAGATTTAAGGAAATTCTGCACATTAAATTAACACATAGGTATATCCTCATGTCTTATATTCCAGTATCATTTCATTGAATTAATGCATAATACGCTTAATTTAAAATATTTTGATATTAGCAATTCAAGTTGTTTCACATGTTTTACTGTTGTAAAAATGTGAATAAGAAGTCTATTCATCTAACGAACATTTGAATAATTAGTGACTACCACGTGTCAGTCACTGTACAGTCCTCTTTCTGATTGACAGTTCTTCTTAGTAATCTATAATCCTGGAAATAACCCCTGAAGATGGGCTTTTCCTCCAATGCCTAAAGTTATAGTAACAATGGGAACATTTTACCACAGGGTTGACTCATGCCGAAGAACCCAGTGGTGAGAACACTGGCAGACCCGTCCTGTGGGAAAGTGAGGAATACTAGTTGAGTAAATGATCCAGGATATGAGAATGTTGATATGCTAATCTGGTTTTAGATGCTCCGGGGTAGAATTAGAGAACATATATACATTCTCTGCATATGTGCTGCGCCCAGTATTGTTTGTACAAAATAACAAGATAGCATCGTCTAGGTTAACAGGAAAAAATCCCAACTGCACAGCTTTTTAAGATTAGACATTTCAGGAAATGAAACAGGACTGATGTGCAAACAGAGATTGTTGACTTATCTTGAAAAAAAAATAAGTCTGTGCCTCAGTTTCCCTGATGTTACACAGTGTGCAGGGCTGGTGATGAAAGAAAGATTTGGACTTGAGAGTCATTTCAGTAATAGAGGAAAGCTCATCTAAATTAAAGAGATTTAGGGAAACAATGTAATGGATTCGTCTAAGTACAAGTAACTCATCAAGGACATTTAGAGCCTCTTGACTTCAGCTGGCTTCATAGAAACAACTTCATCACCAGCAAAACAGCTGTTAACACATTTTGTAGCTGTCAAGCTTAAGATCCAATTTACACATTGACAGTTCATCTTTCCTTTGATTATCACATCCACTGCACTGAGCCTGCCTTCTTCCATGCTGGGACTGAGGACAGGCTGCCACTTCGATTGGCCAGCTCTTTACCTGTCACCCACAGACTGTACTGCTCTCACACCTGAACAGCTTTACTCATCGATATATGTTTTGCTTTATTAGATACTTTAGATTGTAATACCTGCAGTGTAGGTGTTCCCCACAATAAGCCAACATTGATTTTTGTCCCCAGTAGGATGTAGGGCCATTCTCAAGGAAAAAGAATGTCTACAGAAGTCCTTATGCACCTCTTTTCTTCCAGTTACAGATGGTGTAACTGGATTAAGGAGCTAATACCTAAGTCTACTGTACTTATTCTAATGATTTAGAGAGCTAAAGGTTTCTTCCCTCAGTGCTACTCATGGGCAATAGAGCTTAAAATCTGAAAAGAAGACGAATGTAGCCACCAAAGGTAAATCAAGACATTTTCTCATTTATAAAGATTCATTGCTGCCAACTTGACAATAACTCATTTCTCTATACTGTAACCACTGTCTGACTGTGTGCTCAGATGGCTTTTCTTTGGTGTGTGCGGTACAGAAGGATCTCTCTATTGCATTCTTGTAAGGCCATCAGTCCTACTGGAGTTGAACCCTACCCTCATGTCTTCATGTAACCTTAATTACCTCCTAAACACCCTACGTCCACACACAGTCACTTTAGGGTCAGAGCTTCAATGAATGAGATTGGAAGTGACATAATTTCATCCATCGCACCATCTGGGGCTCAAAAAAACCCTGGACCTGCTCTGGTCTGTGACTATTTCAAGCCCTGGCATATCTAAGCGTAGAAGTGGCAGTTAACTCAGAGAATAAAATGCATTTACATATAAAAATATGCAAAATAGGTGATTCTCCATTTACTAATAGATGTGTGAGGTCATTTAACATTCCTCTGCAAAAAAAAATTAGGAAAAATATTTAAAAATTAACCTTTTCAGAGCACTGGAAAACACCCAAAAGGTGAGCAAGAACTTGAGAAGTACTTGCTCTCAACAAACCACTACTTTGGTGTACAAACAAAACAAAACAAAACAGGACCTTGTGGGCTTCTGGCCTAGAGGATTTCTGTGTCTCCAAGTTCCAGCAGCAAAGTTCTACTGGCTAGAGGTGGGGAACTTGATTTGGGGGTGGGAGTGCTAAAGCAAGCAGAAATTTAATAAGGAGAGTATAGAAGCAAGAGAACCCCAGCCAGACAGATATAATCACTCTCTGGCTGACTGCTAAACTGCACATTCACGTGGGAGATAGTAAGGAATCTGGCAAAAATCAAAAGCCTGGGGAGACCAATAAACTTGTCGTGCCTTTGAACGTGCTCCCCAATTTCTGCACGCAGCCGGGGTGGTAGATGGCTGGAGGAGCTCGAATAAAGCCTCTGAACAAAACACTGACATTCAAGTGCAGAGTCATGAAGTTACTTCAGAGAATTGCATAAAAAAACAAAACAAAACAGCATGCAGTACAGCAACTGCACAGCACGAGAAAGATGGACATTTCGATGCGTGTCCCTGCGTGTTAGCAGCCCACTGAAACATAAAAACTGGAATGCTTAAAGAGAAAATTAGAAGACAGAGTCATTATAATGCATTGTCTAAAATGCCTAATTTTAGAACAAAAATTACCAAACTCACCCCCTTGGCAAGGATGTGAATAAAAGGGAAACATTGGGCACTGTTGATGGGAATGTGAGTTGGTGCATCCACTATGGAGAGCAGTATGGAGGGTCCTCAAAAAAATTAAAGATAGAACTACCACATTATCCAAAAGTCCCACTTCTAGGTATATATATTTTTTTAAATGAAAATAAGATATCAAAGAGATTTCTGCACTCCACGTTCACTGCAGTATTACTCATGATAGTCAAGACAGAACACAACCTAAGTGTCTGTCAAAAGATGTGGGTAGATAAGATGTATTATATATACAATGGAATGTCATTCAGCCATAAGGAAAAAGGAAATCCTGCTATTCGCAACAACATGGATGGGTCTTGGGGACATTATGCTAAGTGAACAGAACAAGACAAATACTGCATGGTATCACATATATGTGGAATCTAAATAAAAAGTTAAACTCATAGAAACAGAGAGTAGAAAAATGGTCACTGGAAGATGGTGCGGGGGATACAGGGAGACATTGATAAAGGGTACAAACTTTCAGCTATGAGATTAATGAAGTCTGAGATTCTAATATAAAACATGATTACTATAGTTAATATAGTTCATAATACCATATTGTATAACTGAAATGTGCTAGGAGAGTAGAACTTAAATGTTCTCACGGGAGGAAGGAAGGAAGGAAGGAAGGAAGGAAGGAAGGAAGGAAGGAAGGAAGAAAAAAATGAAAGATGGAAGGAAGAAACTTATGCCTAATGCTTCAGATGTTGGTTTTAGCAACTTTAAAGCAGCTATTCTAAATATGCCTAAAGAATTCAAAGAACATATACTAAGAATGAATAAACAAGTAGGGACTCCCAACAGAGAAATGAAAACCATTAAAAAGAAAAGAATCAAATGAACATTCTAAGGCTTAAAGATACAATAACTGGGATTTAAATATTAACTAGACAGGCTAACTATCATATTTGAAATGGCATAAGAATCTGTGAACTTAAAAAATAAACCAACAGAATTTATCAAGTCTGAGGAAGAGAAACAAAAACACTTGAAGAAAACTGTACAGACCTTAGAGATCTGTGGGATGATGTCAAGTACTCCAACATATGTGGCAGAAAAAGAGGGAAGAAAGGGAAAAGAAAAGATATTTGAAGAAGTAATTACTGATAAATCTCCCCAAATTTGGTGGGAGTGCTGTCCTTTATATCTAAGAAGTGTGACAAACCAACCCAACCATCCAAACACAAAAGAAACCACACAAAAACACACCATAATCAAACTACTGAAAGACTAAAAAAAAAAAAAGTCTCGAGAACAATGAGAAACACAACATGTTACACATGGGAGAAAATAGTAGGATCAATGGGTCACTTTTTAGCAGAAACAATAAACTATAGAAAACATTATAGAAGAGTTGAAAGTCTATAAAATACATAACAAAAGTGTTGACCAATTATTCCATACCTAATAAAACTATTCTTTAAAAAAAAAAAGGTAAAATAAAGACATGTATGAATAAAAACTGAAAGAATTGATTGCTCGCAGCTCCATGCCATGAGATATACAAAAAGAAATTCTTCAGCTTGAAGAGAAAAAACACCGGATCATATCCCAGATTCATAAGAAATGGTAAATATGTTAAATATAAAATATTAGTATACACTTATACTAATCTTTGTTTTTCTTGATTTATTTAAAAGACATTTCACTATATAGAGCAAAAATTAAAAAAATAAACGCGAACATGCTATTGTTGGGTTTATAATGTTTATAGATGTGCTATACATATGCAAACAATAATATAAAGTTTGGTTGGGTGAGCTAGTCTAATACATACTGCCCATCCTTTGTTGGAAATACTTCATATTAACTTGACACATATTGGCATAAATCAAAGATACATACTATATGCCATAAAGCAACAATTAAAGTAATAACATGAAGAAATAAGGTAAAAAAAAACAATAGAGGAATTAAAATAGTAAAAGGCTATATATTATATGACTTCATTTCAATGAAGCACAAAAAGAGGCAAAACAAATCAGTGATTTACTAGGATCAGTACTGGTTTCAGAGCTTCACTACAAAAGGACAGTAAGAAAATGCTAGAGTGGACAGAAGTGGTGACACGAACAGTGACTAAAACAGAGGCAGGCATAGAAGAGGTGGGAGAATTATTAGCAAAGAACAGCCGACTGACAAATATTTCACATATACACCCTCTATTTCTTGAAGTCCTTTGCTCTTTCACCTCTGCCATTTGCTTTCAGACTCGGTACTCTGTCCACTCTCCTTGGCTTTTCTCACAAAACAAATGGAAAAGGTCAGCTCAGCTGGCACCCCGATATAGCTCTCCACCCCACCTCCATACTGCACAGAGACCTGACGTGTGTAGCTCCATGGGTGCCAACTCATCGTGAATTGACAGTTTTCACCTTTGTGTACAGCAAGGAGATCAAGAAAAGGCGACACTAATCTGGCCACACTGCTGCTTAATTCTTAAGATTCCCCCTGGGAAACACTGCATCAACACGCTCCATTGTGGGCTTGTGCCATTTTGTTATGTTTTACTTTGTTTTCTGTTAGAACAATGCTTTTTTTGGTTTGAGCACTGTATTGCCTGGGGAAGAAAGGGAAATGTCTGTTACTGCTTGCTAAACATCTACCATGAAACCGGCCAAACCGCAGGAGCTAATCTCAACCCGGGGAGTTAGTTTCTCAAGGAAGGAGCCCTATGGCAGACATGCTTTTCCAACATGGCCTCCTGAGCCTCCACGCCTCTCCGTCTCACTTTCTGTGTGTGCCCCAGCATGTAAGGCACAGTTCCGGATTTGGTGCTGTTGCACCAAATTATTTGAAATTTTCTTTAAAAGGGAAAATCACCACCACTTTCATTTCTTCTTTCTATAGTTCCAGGTAAAATGGGATCAGACTACACATTTTCAAGGTCCACTTTATAAGCTGTTTTGCTTCTTCTTTTTCTCTTATTGCTCTATACAGTATCATCCAACCACATGTTCCAAATATCATCTTGATATTTATCATTTCCATATTTATCATTTCCATATGCATCGTTTTAACCTTTATCTTTCCCCCACAATTAAGACCCATATTGCCAAGAAATTATTGGGCATCTACACTTGCATATATACCTCAACTCAATGTGTTTAAAACCACATCTATCATCTTTGTCATCAAGCCGTCACCAGTTACCCAAGCCAGAAACAAAGCATTGTCACTGACTAGCCTTTCACTCTCATTCTCACACTTAACTCCAGATCCAATCAGGTGTTGCTGATTCCTTTGGGTTCCTACAGGGTCTCTGACTCCAAGCTCTCTTCTGCTTTCCAGAATTGTAAACACAGTTCCCACTTTCCTTTGTCCTTTCCATCCTCCTCACTCTTCCCCAACCTGTACTTTACCAGACTAACTCCAGCTCAGAACTCGGGTTCATCCTAAACCTTCCATAACCTCTCAAGTCTCATTTGAATGACTCTTATGTAATCTTAATTACATATATGAAAATTCTTACATTATAACATTTCCACACTATATTAGAATGGCTTTATTTCTTACATATCTCATCTAATAGATTAAATCTCCAGGATCAACAGGGTTATGTTTGTTCTGTTCCCACTGGCATCCGTGGTCTCTAACATTATGTCTGAGGCAGCACAGACCTTAGTAAATATTACTAGAATAAAAGAATTTTGTATATAATTTATTATATCCAAACTTAGACTCCTAATTTTCATATACAAAGGTTTTCCTAATTTAAGTCTTTATACAAAATAATTTCTAAGTCCCTGTCTAGACAGAAATCAAGCTCTACTTTAGAGGACACTACACTGATGTTTAGGGCATGAGGTTGAACTGAGTCAGAAGCTCACCCCCTTGACCACTGAAAGCCTCAGAGATGTATGTGCACATGATATAGTTCTGCTTATGGAAGTACACACTTGCCAGGTGGCAGGCTGACTCACAGGTAAATCGCCCAAACAAAGACCACACAACATTGATCTCTATTTCTGAACCAGTGATTGATCTTAAAATTAGACGATGCTGCTGCTGAAGGGATGACATTCTGATTATAAACTGAGCCCTTAAACTCATCTGGAAGGCACCTCGGCTGACCCCTCTCATTTGTAATCTGCTTTACCCAGAGGTGCAAAGACAATTAAAAATCCCTGTTGACAACATGGAGAACAAAACCTATCTTCTGAACTAAACACATTTTGCAATTGGACGGTAGCAATACTGGGTACCTGAACTAATAACTATGAAAAATATCTTGGGGAATAAAGTACAGCTGAACCATGCACCGTATTAACAAGCTGGAACTTGGGTTAAATCGGACTATTGATTCATTCTCTGGCATCATCACCCATAAGAATCTTTGCCTCTCTTTAACCTTAGCTGAAGCCACAAACATTTGTCTGATCTTGCTGACACCTGGGCTGCACTCAAGATTATGAACGCAGAAGGTGTTGGAGAGGTAATAAAGCCACAATATCCATAATCTAAAACCAGCCATGAACCAACTTGAAGATCCAAGGAGCATAGAGTCAGCTTGCAGACTACACATCTAACTAACATCATCTGCCATCCTGAAGTATCCAAAGCTACTTGCTCAAGTGAGGAGGGGACAAAGAGGACATTAAGGTCCTGGTTATACACTAATAGCATCTTCTTAGGTTATTTGTTTATCTGGTGGTAGTGGAGGAAGAAAAAAATGGGCTTCACTCTCTCTTATTTTTACCTATTTCAGTGTCTTAATAAGTCATTGAATAAATCAGTTAATATCTGGTGGGGAAAAGTACAGTAGGAACACTATTATATAACAAATTATTAAGTATTTCCTCAGTCTCTTGACCTCAGTTTTTGGTCATTATCTGTTGACATCTGGTCAAAATTTAGGTAGAAGCCACTGAGACCTGACAGTAATAATCCAAGGCCAGGACCCCAAACATCCGCCTACTCACAGACTATCACAACCATCGGGGACTCTTCACAGAACTCATTCTAGACAATGTTTCTTGTCTTTGCTTCATCTGACAAGGTGATAAAATTCAGCTTAGGAGCAACCCTTTCTTTATTTGAGGAATAGCTGTATTTCCCATTACTACTCATTAACTGGCTCTTAACATTATGATTCTATTGTATACGTGCTTTTAATTATACACTTTTTACACCTTCTCTGGGAACAGATGTGGCATCAATTATAAATGTATACAGTGTGGGCAGAGATGAATCAGCCAGCGTGAGAGGAATGCCGAGACAGAGCGCCAGCTCAGTCACTGGTATGCCAGACTCAACTGATGGGCTATCTTGATAGTATCTTGAAATGAGTAAACAATGGAAATTTTTCATAACCCAACTTTCACTAGGTTTTCTGCCTTCCAAGGTCATACTTTAATAAAGAAGGAATAAAAATCTGAGATCTCATCCTACATGACCTCAATGTGTCTAGGGCCTTTGAAAGAGTGGCAGAGGGTCCTTAAAAAAGTGCTGATATGTCCTGATGGTTGACTCCAGGCTTCTGTCCTGGGCTTTCCGGCCAATAGTCATCTCGACACTATTCCATGCAACTGCCACCCTCTTTGGCTGCTTCCCCACACTTTTGCTTTCTAAAGCACGGCTAATACAAAGTTGTCTCACATACTAGGAAATCAATAAAGCTTCAGTCCACCATAAAAAAATCACAATGCCAATGAAAGAGGAAAATGTAGAAGTATTTCTCACAGGAATTCTTCTCTGGCCCCCTCTCTCATTTGCCTAGTTGGCCATGACATGATGGCCGTCCATTCTCCTGCCCAGCATGAGAACTATCTCCCACATGAACCTCCCCACCCCCAGTCCAAAGCCTGCAGCTGATGTATGGGGTTCCATGATAGCTCCCTTTTCTGTTATTAAGCAAAACCATTCGCATCATAATGAGAAGCATCTATATGTTTGTCCATATCCAGAGAGCAGATACTTGGCCATCTTGGGCAAAGGCATCTCTGCTGACAAGCATCTTCTAGGGAAGACCTTTTCTTAATGGCAGATTCTGAGCCGCACTTGAAATCTTGTGAAGATGATCAATTTTTAACTGCAAATGTTATTTTTACAGTTATTATACATGCAACTCTGAGAGCTGAGAGAGGGAAGGCATAGAGATAAAAGAGATCTTTCCATAAAGCTCTTGAGAAATGTTAGACACATGACAGTGCTGCATTGAAACCCACCTTAGGATTGAGCACAGTTTGTTGGTTGTCTCCTGGGAGACTCGAATTACAGATAAATTTGGGTCTGTAGCCCAAGCATCAGTAGTGCCTTGAACTTCAAGGTGGTCTTGAGCAGTAGGTAACGCCTTTGCACGGAGAAGCTGACCTATCGGAAGCGTCAACACTATTGGCAGATAGTGTCTCTCTGAAGTGGCTTTTGAACCTTAAACCAACTTCAGGAAGAAGTGTGAAAGTGTCTGTGGGCACGGGCGCCATGCTGACGGGTTGTGCTATGATGCAGCTTAGCAAACGCCAGACTCCTGGGCAGCACACGGCTTGACGCGTCTGGGTCAGAAAGGGAGGAGCAGGTTAACCTAACTTGAAATAGCTAAGATCACTCACGACCGAAAGCCAATAAGATCAGCCTCTAAGGATTCCTGGAAAGAACTGGAGAAAATGTGATAGATATGTAGACAGGTCCTTGCAGGGGACCACAGCTCACTCACATAGTCTGCAAGAGGGCGTAAATTATTTTTATGTTGATATGACCCCATTCATATCCTTAGGGTGGTGTGGTCTAAGGGAACAATGGTTACATAGTTTATACTGACTCTGGCAAAGTCTGAGCTATTGTTTTCTAGATAGTCACAGATAGGGTGACAGGAGCCAGTTAAGGTTACATGTAGTTAAACCAAGATGGAAAGTCATGAGTTACAAACGCCGACTGAGAGCCTTTTAGCACTCTGCAAGGAATTCTCTCAGACTCTGTTTATAGGATGCTTCTCCTAGTTCCAGTTTTTTAGCAGCTTTATTATTGATTTGGACTAAATCATCGTATTGCACATGCGTGTGTGTGTGCCATAACAGCATAATTACCTAATTGGCTAATGACACAGATCTGGAGGGGCATTTAACACCATAATTGACCTAAAGATTCAATACAAGTTCACCAACTTAAAATAATGAATCAAAACTTAAAAGAGGAAATCATGTGGAGATATAACCCAAAGTCGTTTTTTTCCTTTGATGAATGACACACTATAATATGATGGAAGGAACTCAGTGCAGGGAACTGCCTTGCCATTACGTTAGGTCAATGTAGACAAATTACATCTCGAGTGACAATATAAATCCCTTCATCTGTAATACGAGTAGGCTTTCAATAGAGCATTTCTCAAGACTTTTAAGACTCTAAATTACGAGTGTGAAGCTAGTCTGGCTTTGTTTATTAGGGAAAAAGCACAGGGTTTGGATTAAACCAATGTCGATCTTAGGTCTAATGTTTAGTAGCTGTATAAATGTGAACAACCTAATTCGATTCTCTTGCCCTCAGTCTCCTCATTTGTAGGATGAAAATCATAACTGCCTTCCAGATTTTGAGGAAGTATAAGATAATGCATAGGAAGCCCTAGAAGGAAGCATAACACATAGGAGAAAATACATAATAAATATTAATTTTCTCCTCTTGTTTTCCTACTTCACATGCAAAAGAGAGAGAGAAAGAAAGGTGGGTGGGGGAGGAGAAGGAGGGGAAGAGAGAGAACAGAAAGAAAAAGTTTAGGAAGAAATTTCATGATTCGGAAACTAAGAGCCAAATCTTAATATTGATTATTGTTTATTGTTTACACCTCATAAGAAGTCTTTTCTCCTGATTTCCATATCCAGGAGTGATGTCTCCAAATCAGGTGCTCACATTTTAAGATGAATCTTAAAATTTAGAGCTTATTAGAAAGAACATACTACAGAGAGAAGGGAGAGAGAGTTGTGGGAAGGTGTAAGATACAAAGAATCACCAAAGAAACTATGATGTGCCACGGGGAATGTGTGTAGGCTGCAGAGGGAAACTAAAAAGTGTATAGAATTATTTTTGGTCTTTGGTAGGTCATGGCATCGAATGGGAGATAGTCTGCTTTTGTGTTCCCTTTGAGAGCCAAACTAGAACTAAGTAATATCTGATGGCTGGGGTCAGGGGTAGGAGTTAGGGGGTAGAGAAGGGAGGTCAGATTTCAACTTCACATAAAATAAATATGGCAACCATCAGGTTTAATACTGAAAGGACCGCCTCATGACTCAGTGACTCTCTCTCTATCATTAGGGCCACAAGGAGATAGAGAGGACCTCAAGTCAATATGGTAGGAAAGGCTCTGACACTGGGCGAAAGGTCGAACTACATGATGTGTGGACTTCCTTGTGACTTGGAGACTCCACAGTTCCGAGCAGGAAGTGGGCTGGCAGGGATCACCTTCTGCAAACCGGTTTCATCAGAACTGCTGTGTTGTGACCTGAGGCAGGAAGGCGTTTTCCACAAACAATAAGACGGCCTTCTTCTCGGCACAAGAATTTCCCCCAAGGAATTCTCTGATGCTGGCACCTTTTGACATAGTGCTTTGGCAACTTCCAAGGGCCTAGGGCACCTGTGTCCAGACCCCACCTGGCTGGTTTCCTCATCATCCTAACACTTCTCCTTGAGCCAACACACGCTACCTGGTTTTACTGATTAGAGGGACTGTATATTTACATAGATCTCCAACTCTTTTGTCTTCCTCTCATCTCTTGCTTCTTAGTGCAGAACTGCTTGCCTGGTGTGGGCACAGTTACTTAAATATAGTTTTTGGCTCTGGCTTCAACCACAGACATTGGATTATTTTAGATTGTCGTGTCTTTAAGAATGACAGAGGTATGTAAGGAGGGCTGAGAAACTTGGGCAGTGAGGCACACTTTTTTGAGATCTCTGTTTCTGCTAGCATGGATCCAGAGAGATGAGCAGCCAGATAAATTTAGAGCTGGTAGCCTGGACTATGAGCTTGCCTGCTTCCCAGAGACTGGCATCTCTTCACTGTCACTGCATATATTGGAGCTTCCTATGATATGAGATGTTTAAATATGCCTTACTTTCAGAAAGCTTAATGTGTCTTAGAGAGCTGTTAACAATCCCCATCACCCAATGCTCACCCCATTACTACTCCTCTCCCCATCACTATGGGCTGGACTTAATAACTCATGTCCAATCAACGAAACAGAGATGGGCTGTCACCCCTGTTGTTATGTTATAAAAGCAAGCAGACTCTCTCTTTCTCAATGATCTTGAGGAAGCAAGCTGCCAGGCCCACATGGCATAGAACCGAGGCCAGACTCTGTCCAAAAAGCCAGCAAGAAACTCAGGGCCTCCACCCAACAAACCAATGAAGAATTTGAAGGTTGCCAACAAACTGTCACCCCAGAAGTGGATCTGTCCCTAGTTGAGCTTTGAGATGGGACCACAGCCCCAGCTGACACTCTGCAGTCCTTGAACTAGGCATGCCTGGATTCTCAACCCAGAAAAACCATAAGACAATAAATATGGTGTTTTCAGGGGCTAAGTTTTGGGGTGATCAACTCTGTGAATTTTCTGTAGTAGACAAGAACCCAAGCCTAGAACCCAAATAATTTAGGTGGACATTATGTTGCTCCAGAATTAATTTTAGGGTTCACTTTAGCTTCAATATCTTTTAAGAAATTAAGAATTGTATATCTTTAACTATTAGAAGCAGAGAAACTTAGAGTTAAAAGGCAAAATTCATTATTTATTAAAAATTAACCAGAAAGTACAACAGGACATCTTTCAAGCCTTCATGTGCATCAGTCAGAATTTCACTAGAAAAAAGCAGAACCCATAGGAGGTGTATGTTAAGGGACTTAATTGCACGAAATTGGCTTACATGGTGATGGGGGCTGGAGAGGCAAATCTAAAATCTGTAGGATGGACCACGGGAGGGATGGGCTGAAACTCTCAGGGACAAGCTGAAGTGACAGTCCCCAAGTAGAAGTTGTTTTTTCTTCTGGTATATATCAGTTCTGCTCTTAAGGCCTTTCTACTCACAGACTCAGGCCCATCCAGGTTATCTAAAGTAACCTCATTTCCTTAAAGTCAGCTGCTTATGGACTCAAATCACATCTAGGAAAAACCTTCAGAGACACGCCTAGATTCGTAAGTGACGGAATAACTGGGGACCATATACAACTGACCATGTGATGCAAAGCGAACATATCAACTGACTTCAAATCACTTAAATGTAAAAAAATAATAATAATAAGGAAATGTGATTTATAAAAATTTGAAATGTTCATAACATTCTAGTAACTGTTTCCTGTGAAAATTAAAGCAGATGTTTTGTTTTAATCTTGGTGAAGAAACATATTTGAAAAGTGAACATAAGCCAGCTCTATACTAAAGTTTAAAATGTGGTTTTTCTCCCGAAATGTGATTTTATTATATTCAGAACTCTGTGAGCCATATTTGAATTATTCACTCCAATCATATAAAACTATTTAAATATTTAGCTTGATATGATATTTAATTATTTTCTAAATTTTCAATTGCTTACATGGTGGAAAATGTTAAATAAATGTTACATTCATGTTTTAATATAATTATTTTATTGATAAAATGAGAAAAAAATGTAGTTTAAAAAATGGTCAAATTGTCAAAAACACTAACAAAATTTTCTTTGCCTTAGCACAAGGTCCTAAAACTTATTATCTAGCAATGGCACCACTATAGGCAAAATGGCAGGACAAAGACCCTTCCTCACTTTTCTAGTCTTTACAGCTACTATTACCATAAATAAAAAGTGGCTGGGACAATAACTATAAACTGTGCGTAAATTACCTAATGTCACCAAATATTAAGGTTACTTTATTTTTCATTCATTTTGCAAATATTTATTACATACCAGACACTGGAAATAGGAAGTCCCTTCCCTATAAGCTGAAAATAAACAAGGTTTGAATGCACACAACTAGGATGATTGTAGATTTAAACAGAAGGCTGCGTTTCTATCGCACACATATCTTATGCGAATGAATTACATGGGGCATTTACACTCCCTGAGAGTAGAAGCTACAAAAAAAAAAAAAAAAAAGGTGGCTAGAAAACTCAAAGGGGAAGCTTAGAAAAGCAGGAATGAAGTGCAGTGAAATAGAAACTATCTGGATAAATATAAAAGGTGATCCTTTTGAGTTATTTAAAAATACATCAGTTAAAAGCAACCTCTGCCAGCACATGGTGGACTCTCCCAAGATGGGCTGCTTCTGAACTGTGTGTGCTCTGTTCCTCCAGAAACAGCCTTGGGAGGCCTGGGGGCGACGGCGGCAACTATGTTACATCGAGGACAATAAGCAGCTGGAGTCAAGTTCAGATACATAGTACAGGGGGCATTCTGAGATAGTTTTCTTGTTAAAGAGACCTTGGTTCCTCTTAGAATTTATAAAGACCTTATCAGTGAGAGTTACATTCCACTGAGTTTCACAGGGTGGTGTGTGGCTTTCACATTGCGTGGGATGTGGGTAGATTCAACTCATACGTCTCCTCCCACTTTCTCCCTTCCTTCTTTATTTTCCACCTCCAATATAGGATAGACAACAGCTAGTTTATGTGATACAAGGTGGCCCACTCATTGCATAACACCTGCAGATTCTTCAAGAAGGTTGACCAATCATTTTGTCCACATCAAATAAAATACAGATACAAATAAATATAAATTGATAAAATAAAATATATTCCTAATAGCAGCAGAAAATCTGAAACAAATTAGAAAAGATCTATTTTCTTATCGTCAGACTTGAGGCTGAAAGAAATGTCTGTTTCTCAAGCATAGGAACAAGTTCATCTTTACAAAAGGTCCCTGTCCCCACTCTTTGAAAAAGCTGGGGCTTTAACCAAGAACATTTAGATCTTAAAGAGACTAAAAATAAAAAAAAAAGAAGCAAGTACAGAAATGAAGAGGCAGAGAGACATTGTGTATCAGAGATGCTGGGCAGGGTCATCCTTCTTGGGCCCTGTTTGCCCCGAGCATCTGTGATGGCTGACAGAGAGAAGAGGCTACCCATTTCGAAGATGCTCTGCCTTTCTCTGTCATTTCTTTCCTGACTGTCAGTCATCCAGTCATCTTTGGAGACTTTGGACCATCTGATACTTGCATTTTCTTATCACTAGAAATGAAAGAGCCACTTGAAAATAAACAAATCTTCTCTCTCATCCTCTAGACACCTACAGTCAGTCAGTCAGTCTCTCTCTCTCTCTCTCTCTCTCTCTCTCTCTCTCTCTCTCTCTCTCTCTCTCTCTCTCTGAGATTTGTATTTAGTCTTTGACTAAATCTGTCAGGTTAAAGATATAAAAAGCCAATGCAACCGAGCTAAGCTGAGAGCACATGTTCTCATGTTTGGTGGCTGACAGCTTTTGAACAGGATTCTAAACTTGTCCTTGAAAACCAGTGTAATGAGAATTCATGTGTTGATGGCCACGCGCACAGTGCCCTCCCACCTCTTCACTCCCCTCCCGACTTATTTGAATAGAAAATCACCTTATCCTTTACCCAAATGCGTAATTAAGTTGGAGTAAGTCATAGTATCATTTATCTTTGACACCATAGCAAGATTTTTAAAAATATGAAAAGAAGCAGCCTTTGAAAATTATTCTTTAAAATATATAAATGTTCCATAATTATGTCTCCTTGATTGCAAAACCTCAGGTAACCAGAAGTCAGTCATTAGATGTGGAACCACTTAATTAAGGGCACACGTGCACACTCACACACAGAAGCTCCTGTGAGGAATTCTTTAAAGGTAAAAATAGCAAAAGCAACTTTGGCACGTGAGATGCCATCAGCACAAATCAATGTCACTTTCCTGCCCCATTCTCACCTGTAAAGATGGCGAGTTCCACTCCTTTCTCTCGTCAGGGCTGTTTCTCCATTTAAGCGATGACCTTCCCTCTCCTGTCATGCCAGGGACCTTCTTTCCCTCTATATCTGGTGTCTCTATGTTTTGTGTTTGCTTTATTCCTTCCTCAAAAGCTGAGTCATGATCAGTTCTCCATCCGTATACAAGAAGAAAATCTGAGCTGATCTTGGCTCCTTTTTACTCACATCTCTTTTCTTTTTTGTCTTCTCTTTATGGCCCACATTCCTAAGAATAGGTGACAATCACTCTCCCTACTTCTTTGGCTCCCAGTTTTGTATTTGTCAAATTGCTAAATATTTCCAGCATGCAGGAAAATGTAGTGAATGGCGCAATGTATGCTTGTGGGCCCGCCACCAGCTTTGTCACATATTAATCTATTTCCATCTCCTTTTTTAGCTTTTACAAGAGAGAAACGTTACAGGTATAGGTAAGTTCCCTGGTTGCTCTCTCCTTTTTAAAAAGTATCTCATCCAGCTCTTGCCTTCAGGAAGTTGAACTGCTGGGGATGAATGCCTACCTTTCCTCTTTTTGAAAGTTCCTCAGATGAGAAGTTAAAACTACTGTAGATTGGTGACTCTGTGTGGAGCACTGAAAATCAAGCCCTTTCCATTGGTGTTAGTGGTCTGCAGTTATATGTATGCATATGCATTTATGATATATAGATCTGATATTTTATATGTCTACCTGACTCTGTTTCCCAGGCTCAGGGATGGCATTTAAAAACGTGTTCTGTGACCCACATCATGGGCTCTGGGTCTGACATCTTTAAGGAGTTATATTTTTAAAGGGAGCCAAAAATGTAAACTTCATGATGTTCAGGACCCTTTGTCTGCTTTGTTCATCACTTTACCGCTAGTGCCTGGCACAAAATATAAACAGAGCTAATAGCAGGTGAATCAATGAGGTGCAATAAAAAATGGATTCTTACAAGCTGTTGTTTTCCAACAAGATAGCAGCCAAGAGCTGATCAGGTAAGGAGTTGAGAGGTGGAAAGGGGCCAGAAGTCATTTACCAGAGTCATGATTTCTTCGACTTTGAAGAATCTCCTACCTGATAAATGCATATTTTCAAATGCATCCCTAAGAAATGGTCATCATCCTTTACTTTACTAGCTCTGAGAGGTGTTGGAGCTTGATCTCTTTAATCTCTTTAGTCCTACAGTTAATTTCTGATGTCCTTGGACAGGCCTGGACCTGTCTCCTTCCTGATGAATTGAGAAGTTTGGATAGATGATTCCTTGTAGCTTTCAAGATCACGTCAACCTCAAAGACCTCTGGAATGAAGTGGCAGTCACGACAAAGAAATAGCAAAGGAAACTTTATTCATAGTTTTAACTGGGCTGGCTACCTAGACTGCTTCCAAATTACTTTGCATTTCTAGAACACATCATTCTTAAGTGATAAAGCCAGATATCATAGTATATAGTACATACGTAAGTACGTACGTATGAACGTACAGTATTTTTTTTTATATAGAAACAAGAACCACCTAAGATTAAACATCCTCTGTGGCTAATCCTCATAGCAAATAAAACACATGCAGATCAGCAAGAGAGTTAAGCCACTGACAAAAATAAAAACTAAAATTCAAAGGTCATCCTCATTTACTCTCTTGTTCAGGATGAAAATGAAGATGAAAGCAGAGTAAAAAAAAAAAAAATCCTGGAGCAGCGATGCTGTCTAGAAATATACCCGTGGTTTGGCATTGATTTGGCATTTACAACTGTTTTCCATATAATCACCACCCAAGTGGGGGCGTCTCTAAATAATGGAAATGCTGACCGACCAAAAATAATGGAAATTCTAATAAAATTTGAGAGCGAAATTCTCCCGGACAGGTTCCACCAGCTAATCCCCCATAGTCATCCTTTTGTTTCTAGAAATGGCATTAAAGCCACCCAGTGAGGGACAGGAAAACTATACAGACTCCTGTTCATTGTGGGCACTTAAAACCTCACCACCAAATGTAGGTTTTGACTCTCTGCCCAGCACAGCTTTGAAAGCTTTGCAATGAAGTTCTAATTGCTAAGTAAATGTTCACTCAATATTTCTCCATAAAGGGGAGAAAGAGAAAAAAAAACACAGAGATGAGAAAGTAGGAGGGAACATATGTCATTTTCTTAGAGAAAATAGATATCCTAGGTGCATTTTTAGGCTTAAAATTGTTACTCCTGCCTATAAAGTTGATGATTTCTTTATTAAAAAATACTTCCTGTGTATCTGGGACCTTTTGTTAATACTGTCATCCCTTTCCGTTGTTCAGCTACTCTGCTCCTCCTCCAAGCTTATCCTCTACTATGTAAATAAGATGCCTTTCTATTCAATAGTATTTACCAAAAGGCAGGTTTCCAAAATCACCCTTGACATTTTACAAACTATGACTGCTTTACCTCTTGGAAATAAGTTTGTTTCTGACCAAAAGTGCCAATTATGGATCTTCCCAAACCCTCTCAGGCCCACGATGGACACCTGCAAATAGAATATCTAAGTCTTCCCCAAAGGAGTTAATGGTTTGTCTTGGGAGGCAAAGCTGGCTAACGGGTATGATGGTGCCAAACTTTACGTACAATAAGAAAACACATATAATAAGTTGTATATTCAGGTTGGATTTAACATAATAAAGAGCATAAGCAAGGATACAACAATAAATAATTCACTGAAAACCTAAATGCATTTTTCTCTAGATTTTATGTCCTGAATACTACATAATACTTTCACTTCTACCAAATTTTCAGAATCCCATCGCTGCTGACATTTGGGTTGGATCATTCTTTGTTGTGGAAGGCTGTCCTGTATGTTGCAGAATGTTTAACATCATCCATGACCTCTACCCAGTAGACATCAGTAGCATCCCTGGTGCATCTGTGACAACAAATTCCCAAGTCAAGAGACTGATCGGTTGTAACGTCTAACTTTTGAAGCGTCCTCCCAATATGCTCTGATGGACTCACTGCACCAATCGGAATGTGGAAGCTGAGTTGGCAGACAGAGCTTGACTAGACAAACCCCACAGAAGAGAGGCTGGGTCAGACAGCAAACCCTGCATCTAGAACACACGAAAGCAGACAAGGGGCTCTAGAGATGCTGGGTGGAGGTATGGGAAGAATAGCACCCCCCCCCCCAATCATTTGTGACTTAACTCTTGAATCTTCCTGAAGTGCAGGAAACAGCAGTCCATGTAAAATCTATAAATAGTTGTATAAGTCAAAGTTTCTTTTCAGACAAGAAAAAAAATTAAAATGCCCTCTGGAGAAAACATGATCTTTTCTCCATGTTTTAGTTGTCAGTTTTGACAAGAATGATACAAGCTAATTAAATTTTTGTTAATTTATTTTGTCTGATTCGGTGACTGCCTGTCACACAAATCCCTCAATAAGTACGAGTTCTCTCTGCTATAAACTTTCTACTCTTTCTCTGAAATGCTATTAGGTAAACGCACAAAAAGTGGACCTGTTTTACTCAAATAAACACTAAAAGCACTTAAACTCCATCCGCCCTCAATACTTCAACTCCTCGTGTCTGTTTTGGAGAGAAGCTAACTCTTTCCAGCTTATAAATCTCCAATCGGGACCATTACCCTCTAAAAAATAAAAGGCTTTTGCAGATAAAATACAAAGATGAAGTTAAACTGACAGTAGTTGAAACAAGGATACGCTGCGTTCCAGTTTGCCTTAAAATTCCCAAGGACTGTTCTCTCATATCATTCCTCTTTGGGTTAAAATTTGAGAGCGACACCATGTAATCATTTCAGTTCTAGTTACCTAGAGTGATTAAAGTCCTTTTTTTGTCTTGTCAGGAGTATTATAAAGTCACAACATCATGCCAGGACAGAGCATGATATCTGAATCAATCTCAACATCTGCCACAGATGTGGTAATCTAATCGATCTTTCTCTTCTGTGTCATTTTTATGAAAGGTTCAGACCTTATTATTGAAGATTTAGTTCAAACATCACCTCCACTGCAAATCCTGCCCTGCCTGCCTTCCCTCCACTCCTACTGGAATGATTATCCTAAAAGAAGAAACCGTAGTTTAGTTTTTCTCATTCTATCTGGCAATTTCTTATCTGCATGCCTGTTAGATAACTACATTTCTTTGAAAACATGTCCTTGAATCACTCAGAGGATAAGAAGGGGAAAAAAAGGAAGAGGCCAAGAAGTAGAGAGAAGTGGGAAGGAAGAAGGAAGAAAGAAAAGACACTTTTTTTATAACTGAGCTATTGGTCTATCATTTAGAGTAGGGTAAATTCAGGCTCCCTGGAGCTCATACATTACTTTGTCTATACTTATTATTATTACACAGAAGACTTACATTTCATCAACGTATAGTCCCTGGACCCTACTCAGATTTAATAATATTCAGGATCAATGTTTAGAATCTCAACAAAGTTTTACTGGATTTGGTGGTGGTTGCTGTTGTCTTGTATAACCAAAGCAGAAAATGATTCACCATACATTATGTTAAAATGCTGATACTGCAGTAATAACTAACCCATTGATCACTTTTTTGTCTCAAGCACTTTCTCATATAAACCTCTTAATCCTCAGAACAACCTGGTGGGATAGGTACTGTTATTATCTCCATTTTAGAGATGGGGAAACTGAGGCAAAAAGAAGTTAAAAACAATTATCCATGGTCACACGGTTAGAAAGTAGTAGAGACCAGACTAAAAGCCACCAGAGCCCATGCTCTGAACAGTATAGAAATCAAGTTCATGACTGTTACAAGTAGCTTCAGTATAGTCGACCAGTATTTTATGTGTTGACATTTGATAAATCAATTTCGTGTCATATTTCTGGTTGATTTAAATTAAAACAGGATATCAATAAACCATGCCCCAAGCTCTCCTTTTCTGTACTGTCACAGTAGATTAACCCTTCTGTCCCCTTATTGTTCTTTGTGAATATCTGTTCCTCTTTTCTGGACTCTAAGCTTCGTAGGAATTTATTCATTAGCACATCTTTCACAGCTATTCTTGCTGAATCAAATAAAATTGTTTAAGATTCAGTAAATCCATCCTCTTCTTTCTACTGCACGCCATACATAGAATTATTAATTCGTGGATTTGTCCAATTCCATTGACTCCCACATTCAGGAATATAATATTAACTTTAATATTTATCATTATAATAAACCTCTTTTAATTTCATATGGGGATTGAAAGCCTTGTAAACGAGCTTTCTTGGCTTTCGGAAACGCCTTTAGACAAACGAGGCTGAGAATTTTAATCCAGGAAGGTGAGCAGAGGCCATGATGCTCAGACAATAATTGAATTCTTCAGAAACACTTAAAGAGTTTTCTCCATTCAGGATTAGTCATTTTATAGGAACTTCAGATTCAAAGAACCTTTTAAAACCAGTACAGAGTTTTGTTATGCTGTCTTGCCTAATATGGTCACTTCTGCATAAAGGTATCTGCATGTTTTAATTCTTCTTGGCAGCAAAATACTCAGGTACGTGACTTGACACTCATAGACGCTATGGCACATTAGCTGTTCCCTCTCCCCACTCCTGCACCCCACATCTCCCCCCGCTTCTCTGGAGCTGGAACTTACTCACAGAACATACCGCTCTCTCCCTCAACTCAAACGGAACATCCAGGGGTGGGAAGTTACAGGGCAGTCCCCTCCCAGAGGGGCGGTGTCACAGCTTCGCGGGGTCATCGTGCGACAGGAGCTGGTTGACCAGTGTTCTGACATGTGTGCACCCCGTCAGCACCCCAGGAAGGGCGTGACTGTTGCATGATGCCTTCCTCAGCTGAGTTCCTTTCCTCTCGCATCGCTATAGGTCTAGGGCTGTTGATAGCTGGCCCTTTATCCTCGAATATTTCCAAGAGTTTTACAGGGGACATAGAGTTGCTATATGCATTGTCGTCGAATGAGCATACCCGGCTTTCCAAGGTCACGTGTGGATTGCTGTAGAGCTGCCACTGGCCACATGGCATGTGAAGGTCAGGAGCAAGCGCATGGCAGAGGCAGCCCTGCATCTCTATCTGACACCTGGGAGGATGGTGGTGATGTCCACACCTCTTCTGAAAGTCCGCCGGCTACTCCCAGCCTCCACAGAGGGTCACCTGACCCTCTGGGACATAATCCCTCCAGGGCAGCAGGAACAAGTGGCTTTCCATGTAATCGGCTCCTCCGGGGAAGGCAGGGGCTCGGGCGGTGAGCTCTGGGTCGTGTGGGGCTGAACCCCAGGTCTTCCCACTCCCAGGCACTGGCTCGTTTAAATTTGGGGAAATAAGAGTTGCCCTACACTTGCGGTCCACACTCCCTCCCCGACGGAGCGCCCCGGAGCTGTTACCAACACCGCGCAGGCAGAGGCCAGTGCCCACTCCACATCAGAGTGGCCAGGGCTCCTGCATGGCTTGGACAGAGGCCTCTAATGGGGTGGCTTTGCCCAACCGGGCAGGAAAATGTGACCTCATCTCCTTGGAGAGGATGCAGCGATGAACCAGACCTACGTTCTCAGTCTGGGGACAAAACGGATCACATCTCAAATTCATAGTCTCCTAATCCCCTCCCACTCCCACCTGAAAGGCTTAAATGTCCAGTAAATTAGCCTTCAGTGCGATTCATCACTTCATAAGTGGCCTTTGTTGGGGGAGAATTTGCCAGGACAACTGCTGAGTGATGTCTCCCTTTATGGCGCACAGGGGACGAAGCATCTCTGGTAAGGCCATCAAGCGGAGAAAGATGAGTGCAAATGTACCGTTTTCTCTTTTCCGTGGTAACTTTAAAATGTTTTTAAATAGTTCTGGCCCCATCGTCATGGTATTACCTCTGTGGATGGCTGGAGCTCCTCAGGTTTCTGCAGAAAATACTTTTTTTCATCCCTCTCGCATGGAAAGAAAAAATAATAACTTTCTTCCTTCATAACTTGGATCCTCCAGGATGAGGTGTTAAAGACTTCATAAAGATTGACCAAAATTTCTAAAGTGACTAACAGGAGTGAATGGCTGCACAGGGCACGAGGCAGAGCCCGTGACGACAAGTGATGAGGCAACGTGTCCGGGATCCTCCCTCTGTTTGTGTCAGGCGAGGACTGAAGTCTCCAGGGCATCCCAGGGCACAGATCGGGGACGTTCGAGATGTTCTTTCAGGAAGATGACATTGTAAAGAACACCTAACGGTGTCGTGTTTAAATCTTTCCCACCTCGCTTCTCACTTCTGAGCAAAAGAATTGGGGACAGGATCCAGTTACGAGTCAGAGCTGCTGATTACTGAAAACCCTGGGAATCCTGGCAGCAAGGTCCCTGCAGCACCATTGTTCAGTGGGAGGTCCTACAGGCTCCTGAGGCAGCCCTGGGCAGGGACAGGGCTGTGGCTGTGTGGTACCCCATGTTAGGCTTTGGGGAAGCAATCTTCAGCAAAGTTCCTGCTCCCCGCCCCCAATTTGTCTTTCCTTTAGGCACTAAAGCAGTGGAGCCCATCCTGGTACAAGGGACCATGGAGGCTGAGACAATACTAGCGGTGGCCAGCAAGGACAGAGACCAGAGGGTTCCCCCCGTGTTGCAGACTTTGAGGACTGTATAGTGTAGGAGGCCTTTCAGCTAGTGAGTAACAGGGTACCCAAATAAAAGAGTCTTGAAAAACTGGGGTCTGTTATCACATATGTTGAGAGGTTTCTGGGTGAGTAACCTCGACAATGCAATGATGTCAGGGAAGCAAGATGCCCGCTACAGACCCAAGCCTCGTCCTTCACCTGGACGTGTTCAAAGGCAGAAGGAATGGCCCTTTGCTCCTCACAACTTTGTTTTGATTAAGGTAGACCCTGTTCCCCCAAAGATCCTAGATGCCCTGTCACCTGCCACCTCACACTGAGGGTGGGAAGGAAGGGCAGGCCTGCTGTGATAGGCTTAGACTAACCCTGCTCCATCTGCTGGGCTTGGGGAAGGGTCCGGCGTCCCTGTGTGTACTGCTGCCTCGCACTTGAATAAAATTAGGGTTCTAGCAGCCAAGAAAAGGAGGTCGCAACAGCTGCTGAACAGGGCATGGAGCGTGGACAGGACCCAGGCCTGTGGCATCGTGCATTGTCTTTGGTGAGGAGTTCCTTTCTCATGGCTGAGAATAAATGTCCAGCTCTGGAGGAAAGGAGTGAACCTGAGTTTAGAAAATAAAATAGTTACATTTCTCAAAGAAATAAAAAAAAGACTATCTCACATGTTCCTGTTTTAACCCTATTCCCTTCTTTAGGCCTCTTCAGCTCTTCTCCAGCAGGATGGAAGTAAGAAGTGAGGCCGGAGGTGGGAACTAAAAATAGTCTAGGCCTGTGCATTCGACAGCATCCTAAAGGTTAGGGACTTCGTCCCAGGCAAAAACAAATTCCTCATTTCCTCGCAGGGTGAAAAGCAGAGCAAAATGTGCCAAAGCATCCTCAGATTAATTGGAAGAGAGCACGGGCCTCCTTGGACACCGCCTGTCTAGACGTGGAATCCCAGAGTCGTCCTCTCAGTTTTCGCCCCTGTCTTATGGAGCAAATAAATCACTTATTCCCTGTGGAGGCAGCTCTCAGGGATGAAAGGGTCGTGGCCCACTGACTTTGAGGGTTCCCAGCATCTTGGCTCCTTTGCCTTCCTCTACCCTCGCCATCAGGCCAACTCTGCTTCACTCAGCGGAAGGCCATCAGGCCTGCCACACTGGACATGGCGCGGTGCAGAACGGTGCGTATAAAGGGCTCTAAGATAGGAATCTAAAGCACTGTCGTTCCTATTTAATGACAGTTAATAACCACTATCACTATATAATTTTATTTTTTAAAACATGTCAGGTAACCCTCCCCCTCCCCCATTTTTTAATACGGTCCTGATAAGAGGATGGGCATGAGAGTCTTTTGTAGGAAGTTGTAAAACAACGTATGTTCATTACAAGACCCGCAGCTCTGTGTCTGTGACCCAGGCCCAAAGCCACGTGCAGTCATTTAAAGGAAGGATAAAAAATATATATGGTGTCTTGCCTAGTTCAAGAAGACCCACTTTGTTTTGTTCTGTGTATTTATCTGTATACATTTAGAGGGAGGGGACAGAGAATCCACAATTATTGCGCTCAGCACTGATATGTGTCCTTTATAAATAATTAATTATTAATGTTGAACTTAATCCATTATTTAATCATTAACAAAACATTTCTGATTATCATCATCGAATGGTCCCTCTTTAGAGCAAGTATCTAGCAAGAGACTTAGGACACGTGCAATAAAGGTGGTACAAACTGGCACAGGCACGGAAGCTCACACAGCTGGCAGCAGCAGGAAACCAGCACTTTCCGCTGGCTCTGAGGGGCACCGGCTGCCCTGCGGGCAGGAAGCGTGTGACATAGATGACCTGAGCTAACCAATTAGCCTGGATCCCATTTCCTGTCATCCAGATCTTATTCTCTCTAGATTATACAGAATACTTCATCTATTTCTCACTTGATCCTTACATTCTATTAGATGGGCAGGGCACATATAATTATCCCCATTTTATACCGAGGAAACTGACTGAGAGCCCAAAG
The DNA here is from genome assembly GCA_004027375.1 of Macroglossus sobrinus. NCBI lineage: Eukaryota > Metazoa > Chordata > Mammalia > Chiroptera > Pteropodidae > Macroglossus > Macroglossus sobrinus. Next base: position 197,670 of record PVKZ01002314.1, on the reverse strand, counting down.
TCACACAGCTTGTAAGTGGTGGGGCTGGGACAATGCGGGAGGCTAGTGCCATTTTTAACAATCAGTTTTTGGAGGCTTCCAGCTGATACCGCCTGAGCCACAGAGAACTGACGTCTTTCCTCTGGTGACGGATGCCAGGATGCGTTTCTCAAGGGGCCCACGACTCCCCTCTGAAACGTCGCACGAAATGGTACGGAAGGAGCACCTCTGTGTTCATCTGTCACCAAATGAACCGGAATCCTGACGACATGTAAGATCCGCCATGGCAGAAATGCAGGAGGCTGTCACTGCACTGAACCTCCCTAATCTGTCCACCCAGGAGTCCCTAAGGAGGACTCACACGACCAGGAGAGAACAGTACTGAGCTGTGTTTGTCTCTATCTGCCCTGAAGCAATCTGGGGCACACCGCGGGGACTCAGAATACACCCCAAAGCCTCTTCTTCCCCGCCCCCACAGCAACCCGTTCTTGTATGGAAGAACAGCTCCATAAACAGATGACAAAGGAAACGGTGCTCTGACTCCTGACATCTGAAGCAGGATGCAGTGAGACGTTTTTCTCACTCAAATATTGAGTTCCTGGATAAAATGTGGCTTGGACTTCACAGGGATTACCGAGTCCGAGACAGGTGGGGCAGGGGTAGAAGGTGAACTGAGGCAGTGGGCAAAGACGTTGTCGACTGACAGGATGTGGCCAGATATTTATCTTTCAAGCCACCAAGGCCACAAACCAGCCAGGCCTGGCAGGGGCTGGCACCCAGCATTTCCCTCCTCGTGCCTCTGCCAAACCGCCTGGATCCTGACATCTAGAACATTCCGGCTTCGCACAGGGCCTCCCTGGCGAGCGGCATCTGGGCAGGAGCACTTCCTCCCCAAGGTCAGGCCGTCCAGACATGGTCCATCAGGGCCCTGGTCTTTCTGTCAAACTCTTTTCCATCCTCAGTTCCCAGGGTTCAGAGTCATGAATGAAAACGCCCCAGTACGTCTCTGGTTTTCCTGTGCCCCTGCCGTCCAGGAAAAAGGATGTCTACCGCGAAATGACTCCGTTTCTGAGATGCAATGCGGTCTCGTCGGGAAGCCTGCAGGAAATTAGGAGCCTTTCTTCCCTCCCCTCCCAAAAAATCAGACTCTATCCCTAGCTCTGTGACCTTGAGCACATAATACAAACTAGTCATTAAAGAACAGGGAGCTTAATTAACTGATGCAGCTGCCCAACCTCGTGAAAGCTCCATGGAGAGTGAGCAAACACAGAGGCTGAGACCGCGAGTGAACAAAACGCAAAACCCAGATCTGTGGCTTCACCCGGGCACATACTCTGCGTGAGCTGGTACGTGCTCTGTGCGTGGACCTCACCTCTGACTTCATGTGATCTTCCCCAGTGTCATATTCTATGTGCCTCCCTTTTCAATGCGATTCTTTTTCTTTCATTCATTTTGTTCTAGTACGTATATATTTAAAGCCATCGTAAGTCATTGTGGAAACATACATTAAGGAAGGGAGAAAGGAAAAGGGGAAAGGAGAAAGCTGGCAGCCATTCAGGATTCCCCACCATCATTTCATTGCTACAGTCACCGAAATTTTAATCAACGCTACCTTTGCTAAACGCCTGTTGCCCAGTTCTGTTTCCTGCTAGTGTCGTGGATGGCAAGGACAGACGTCAACCTCATGGCCTCTCCGCACACCGCAATCTAGATTCCAACTCCTGGAATTTTTCCGTTTCTGAAACTGTAAATTTGGGCATGTCACTTACATCAGTTAACTTTCTTTACACTGCAGGTAACGAAAGCTGGTCTAAACTGTAAAGGGGCTCCATCGCTTTAGGGATTGGAGAATCCCCCACACAGGACAGACTTTAGGGCTAGATCATTCCAGTGACTTGATGTGGTCTTCTTGGACCCACTTTCTTCCCATACCCATCCCCTGCCTTCCATAGCAGCATGCTCAGGGTGGCAAATCATGCATTGTTCTGGGCTTTGCACTGTGTGCCACACCTTCAAAAAAGGGAGCACGAATCCCTTCCTAGAAACTTCCAGAAAATATCTTCTTCACGCTCACTGATGCAGACTGGGTTGCATGCTCAGCCCAGAGCTAGGAACACGGGCTTATGGCTGGATGACTGTGACCTCTGAGACATGTCCCTAAACTCCCAGAGCCAGAAGGAGAGTCAGCTCTACGTGTCATGTTCAGGCTGTGTGGGGGACAGAAACCAAAGTAGAAGTGGAGGTACTTAAAGAGAGGAGGGGAACACGTCACACAGGTAACAACAGCGTCCTGCATTGTTCCCTGAGGGAGACCCCTCCCCTCTTCCTGTTGAATGTCAGCCCAATGTTCCAAATCCCTCCACTCCTGCCTAATTTATCACCCCTGTTACTTGTATCTTACAGTTCTCCCTCTCTGTACCAGCTTCTTCTCATTATTATCTACATGTACTTCCAACACCTACATAATTTTCAAAACTTTTCATGTCCTTAAACTCCTCTCCTCCTAAGGTTGTGACTCTTTTCTCCTCCAACAAACTTCTTGAAAGAGACGCCTATGCTTTGTCTTCTTCATTTCCTGCTTTATATGCCCCAAGTCTCAATAACCTGACTTTAAATAATATGCCCTGAATAATATGCTAAAACTTTTACTGGTACCACCAAAGTCTTGTGACACTACATCAATCTGCATTCTTTCAGTTCTATCAAGTCAGCTTCCCAGCAAATTTTGGTTCTGCCCATCCCTCCCTCCCTACCTCCCTCCCTTACTTACCTACCCACCTTCCTTCCATCCACTCACCCATCCATCCACCCATCCACCCATCTATCTGCCCACCCACCCGCCCGTCCGTCAGTCCGTCAGTCCGTCAGTCAGTCCGTCCGTCCGTCCGTCCGTCCATCCATCCATCCATCCATCCATCCATCCATCCATCCATCCATCCAAGCAATGCATAAATTCTTTATGATACATTCTTCTTAGTGGAGAAAGAAGGCAGACGAAAATATACAAATAAAGATTGGTACAGGGAGGGGAGACAGCCTTACCAATGGATCGAGAGTTACTGATTTAATGGCCTATTGACATGCAAGGATTATGTTTTCAAAGGGTTGTTTTGAACTTTGAGAGGAAAAAAACTACATATTTGTTTTCATGTAAATTACAGACCTTAACTGTGTTGAAGGCAAGCCTATAATTTATCAAGACACATTGAAAGTATCACAAAAGTCAACCTTAAAAATAAGGCTGTAACTGGTGCCCAGCTGACCTGGCCTTTCCCCAGCCTCTAAAAAAAGAGAGAAGACTGTACTCGCAAATGTTTTCATGTATAATATTTACATTTAGATCAGAAAGAAACCAATAGGCAACTTGGGTCTAAATGTCTCCAATATGCGGGCAGATGTCAGCTTATGGGGTCACCTGAATGGCGTTTTATGGCCGAGGACACATGATTTGGCTTGTTTTGGTCCATTTGAGCAGCCTGTCAGTTCCCTCACTCTCTGCTCTTGGGCATATGGTGGGATGTCATTAGCCCGGGGGGCGGGGACAGGATCATGAAAGTGGAACCATGTGTGTTGTAGCAAGAGAAAATGCATTTTAGTCACTATTCCACTGCAAGAATAAATGTGTGCTCTTTGCCAATGGTTCCTTTATGTGTCACACACCATGTCAGCGTGAGGATGCATGTCGTCTCATTAACGTAGCCCCCAAGCACTCACACTCAGCTCTGGCCAGGGCAGGGATGAACCCCCTGAGTCTGCACCAGAGACATCGGAGTTGAAATATTAGGGCAGATGGACCAGCTATCGATCCCAGGTGTACCTTTCATCGGCATGTGTAAAGCTCCACAATGAAGGAAAAGGCTTGGTCTGTCATTACAGGGGTCACATCTACCAGGACCTCAGATACTTGACACCATCTGGAGTCACTGCCAGCTACTATGAAACAAGGCTACTTAATGAGTGGGGAACTTCAGAACATGGTGACTTCTCCTGTGCTTACTCGTAACTGTCACCTAACTCCGATGGACTGTGTTGTTTAACTGAAGGTATATTTGATCAGAAATGCCTTAAATGGTCCCTCTTAAAATGCATTGTACTTTGTAAGCTTAAAGAATAACAACTTATATTTGCGAAGACTCGAGGCCTCCAGCTTGCCAAGTGTTCTTTCGGTGTTTGGTGATCAAGTCAGATTCATGTTACATACAAACAGGGATGGCTGATTGTTCCAAATGACTTGAATGGTGTCCGTTAAGTGAAGGTAGAGTCATTTAAACCCATCTGAACTGAGTCCTGGTGTAGACTGCTTTTTTTCACAGGTTTTCCTAACATATTTATGACGCCAAACTCCATGTGCCTCTTCTCTAGACGAAAACTGTAGGAGATATTAAAGGCTGAATTCGTAATGAGTTTGGAAGTAATTACCAGGGTGTTTCTGTATAACACCATTTTTTTCTCTTTTAGCTATTTCATGTTTCAGACTATGTTCTCTTAAAACACGGGACTCACAGGCTGGCCCTCCATAAAAAGATTATTTGCTATTTTTTGGTGAACTTGTGAAATGCACCTCAGTATGACTCTGTAAGATGTGCCTTTGTATGAATTCTGTTTAATCTCTTTTGTGTCATGAAATGGTTCAGTGTACTGTAAATAAGGCAACAGAGCCTTTATCCACACGAAATGTGTCTAACAACCCTGAGTTCATCTTCTTTTGAAAAAAAAAAAAAAAAAGAACAAAAACCTATGTATAATCCTAATCCACTTTCATTCTCTTTGTATCATGGTAATTCCATTTTTTTTACTCCCTTAAAAAGAAGCCTAGTTAAAAGAAAACATATTATATGATCCCAATGACAGGAAATGCCCCCAAAAGCAAATATAGAAAGAGACAGAAAGTAGATTCGTAGTTGTCTATGGCCGGGTTAGGGGTAGAGAATGACTCTAAATTGGCACAAGATCACTTTTAAGGAGTATTAAAGCATTCCAAAATTAGATGTGGCAATGACTGTACAACTCTGTAAATATGCTAAAATGTATTAAATTGTACATTGGAAACAGGTGAATTTATTGTATTTAAATTATAGCTCAAGAAAGCTGTTTAAAAAGAGAAATGATAACAGTTAAAAAGCCAGATACTAGCTTTGAAACTTTTCTCTCTCCACAAACATATAAACTTTACATATTTTCCTGAACTAATTACATCCTATTTTAATAATATTAAAGTGCCATGTTTTCTAGGACTATGCACATTATTTTATTTATAAAAATAATGATCCATTAGAGAGCATATAGTTTTGCTAGTGCCATTTCTCAGACAACTACGGAACACTCCAGGTCAGAACTGAGGTCAGCTGATCAGAGCTGAGGTCAGCTGGAGTGCATGCTCTCCAGGTGAACCACATGGTAGCCTGGGCAGTTCTTCCCTTGCCAGTGGCAAAGGTGGAAGACGGTGAATGGAAATAGGCAAGGTATCTTAAAGGCTTGACTTTGATGAGGTGCCTGGTCAGGCTTGCCTCCTTCAATTGGCCAAAGCAAAGTCCATGACTGAACCCCAAATCAAGCAATGGAGAAATACACTCCACCATCCTTTCTGTGGGAAGAACTGAACAATCAGATGTTAGGAGGGGTGGATGCTAGAGGGATCGTGGACACTGCTGCAGCATTTTATAAGGGTGGGGTGGGGCAGTATGGGGGGTGGGCAACACAACATGATCTAAAGGAAACAGTAGAGTTGGCAGGAGGGGTTGGTTCACTTGATTCTGAAACCCTAGTGGAACTGCCTTCTCCTTGGAACACTATACCATAGGAACAAGTATTTCGCTTTTCATTGTTCATCAACCAGGAACGTATCGGTAAATGCATTACTGCTACAGAGGAGTCACTATGCTTTCTGTAAGTGTCCAAACTGTCCTATGCTTTCTGTAAGTGTCCACTGACTGCAGACAAGAGAAACAGCTGGAGTTTAGAGCTTCCATTTTGTTAGTCATAATAGTAGGTAATAGAAATCGGGATTCTGTTGATCGATGTCAAACAAGAGATTTTTAATAGAAAAGAACTGCTGTCAAAATAGGTGTGACAACCATGAAAGGGTGGAAAACAATTATAAAAATAGATTAAAAAAAAAAACAAATAAATTTGGATTCCTTGAATATGGATACTCACAAATGTCAGAAACATCATTTTCTCCTTTAAAGAGTTAAAATGTCCTGCTCGTATGTCCTCTGGCTCTTTAAAGTATTCTAGGAAGTATTACAGAACCAGAGGACATATGAAGTGCTTCCCCAAGGTAAAAGGGTATTAGTCCAAAAGAAATATATCGGGGTCTGGCCATTAAACAGGGAAGAGAATGAACAGGGAGGCAAGCTTGCTTACAGTTGAACACTTTTATTTTCTGAATATTACGGCAATCTGTAATTTCTAAGAATAGAAAAGCCTTACTCTTGAAATGGGTCCTACTGACACCACAGATTCATGTTTTACTGATTCCTCCCCTCCCTTCCCATATCGGCCCTGACATCCTCCTCGTTATCTCTAGGAGTCACGTCCAGAAAGGCGATCGTACAGCATCCATCACACTCATCCTTTCCTGATCCATGTGTCTGATCCTATTTATGTCTCCTGCTGAGGCCTTTGCTATATGTCAAGGATGCTGACTTAACTCTTTCCTACCTAAAACACATGTGGTTCATTCTAGAATTACTAAAGTAGTCATGAAATCAGAGCTTAAAAAAAAAAAAAGTAAACCAAGCTCAACTGAAATCCCAGGAAGACAGGGTTCATTCCTGCCCCAACTTTGGTGACTGTTACGGTCTGACCAGGTAAAGTTACCCTGTCCAGGTAGCAGCTGACTCCTTCTGTACACGTGTCGAACGCCAACTGCAGATTTACTGTCTGTGCATGGACTATGATATCAGCTACCCAATGGCAGAGCTGATCTAATAATATCGAACATACATTCTTCACAGAATATCTTATTACACCTCCAGTTGTTGTTTTTGGGACTTGATCATGGCCCAGACTGGTCAGAGATTCATTAAGACCTCCAACGCAGCTGCACGGGGGCCCCAAAGGGAGGTGTGAAGATTAACAGCCTTGAGTCCAGGCTGCTAGAGGATGTCCTTAATTAACAGTGACAAGGGATTACTGGCTCCATTGCCTTTGTAGGCGTTCTTGAACCGCACACACTGACACTGGTTTATTTTTGTTTGCATTATTGAGTAAACTCTAGAAACTCAGTAGATTTACAGTCTTTCCTTTCTTAATTCAGCAGGACCTCGAGGCCCCAGTTCTCCTGGAAAGCATGCCACCAGTGTCTCCTGAAGCACACTGTTTCCGGGGCTGTGGGCTGGGGAGACCTGTCCCTTGCCTTCCAGATGTTTCTCACCTTTTTACCTTGAGCTGATAGTACACTCTACCCCACCTTGTCCCTGGTGAATACCTGACGAAAGTTTTACCAATGAGACCAACAGGTCCCTAGGGTGGCATTGCAGCCAAGGTGGTTTTAAGTTTCTATCTCAGACTCTGCACGTAGATTAGCCACACGGGCATGACACAGGTGGGCACCGTGCAGTGTTCTCCTCATGACCCTGAACATGTGTTCATACGTGGCCTCACAGAGGGAAGACTGACCAGTCACAGACCAAACAGCCATTAAAGACGAACAGATAAATTCTCCCTCCACAGAGCTACTCCTAGCTACTCTGTGTGTCCTTCATGAGCCCATGGTAGATATTGAAATATGTATGTGACTGATTACTTTTTGTTATATGTGTATGTGTTCCTTCACTTATAAAATTTATAGAAAAAATGAAATTCAATCTTTTTAAAATATGCATTCAATCACTTATATTTAGACTGTAATGCAGCTTGGAGAAAATAGAATGAGTGTTGAACGTTTAATTATTAAGCATTTTATAAATGACTATATGTGCTATTACTATCTAGTGCTTTTAAACAGAATTTTTAATAGCAATAACAATGATACATCTTGAACCTTTGGCCTAAAGCCTAATTATTTCTTAGAATAACTAGTGAGTTGGTAAGGGCCTGAATGATTATACTCATTTGATCAGAGAATTGAAATCAGAGAAGTTGCCACTTGTTCAAGATATTTACCAATACTACGATGGGCAAACCCATCGTGAGAGTTCTTTCCACTAAAATAATGGCTTGCAAAAAAGGTTGACAGCTTTAGCAAAAAAGAGGAGGAGGCGGAGGAGGAAAAGAAAAACAGAATACCAATTGAATTTTCATTTCAGTTAACAGCAAATAATTTTTTTTAGTGTAGGTCTATCCTATGCCTTATTCATAGTATAGGTATAGATAGACAGTAGAGGTATATTCTATTCCTTATTTACACACCAGAGTCCACAAAACTTCAGGTCCGCAGAGTCCATTTATGGACTTCCTTGGTGGGAACATGGGAGAGGGGGCAACGTGGCGGGTATCCTTCCTCCTCCCCACATTCAATCAGAACGATTCTAAGCACCTACGTAAGTAGGTTTTCTGTGATGAAAGTTCTTTGTCAAAACAAAATTAAGAAATATTTTTCCAATGCTAGAGGATTAATGCTAGAACATGAGGTTCGCTCTAAAAGAAATAAGAAGCTCAACAAAAAGGAACACATAAATTTGCTGAGAATCAAGTGAAACTTAGATTTCATAATTTTAAAGCAATTACTTCTGCAGACTTAAAAAGGAAAAAAAAACTAATTATAATAAAAAAGAATGAATTTTATATGTTTACATGTTCAACCATAACCAGGAAGAAACATGTTGCATAAAGCAACCCTATTAGAATCGATCAGGAAATATGTATATATTCAAATACATATATAATATCTAATATTGTACATCATTGAATTTTAGGATACATATCTATAAATGTAGATATAGAATCTCTGTGTATATGATACTACAAGGTACCTAAATACTTAAAAATATGTGACATGTCATAACCTTTACACAGAAATACGGCTGTCCAAATAAAGGAAAATCTATTTTTATTTTTAAAGGATGTAAAAGCCTAAACTGTATAACAGAACTCTTAAAACAAAACTTAAGTTGCCTTCAGTTTAAAAAAAATAAACCCATTTGTATTTACCTACTGCAAATTAGCAGTGGAAAGCACATGATGACGTCTATTGACTTCTAAGACTTTTAAAAATATATATATTTTTTGAATTTATAGTAAAACCGCAGAAGTAGTGAGGATTTTATCTGAAATCAGAGCAAATTATCCCAGGGTGTGGGGTCGTCAGCTTGGCCTATGAGTCAAAAGTAACACCTTTGACTATGGACTCATTTCAGTATATACGATATGTACATTGAAACCTGTTTATATTTCTATAGCAGCACTGACAGTTCTATCCATTTGCATGAAACTGCACTATTTCAGGTTAGACTAGAAAACACAGGGAAAAAAAGAGTCTTAATTGACTCTATCTAGCAGGAGGGACAAAAAATGGGACACCTGTGCTTGTCGTTGCACTAGTATCACAGGCATTTATGGGGGAGAAAGACTTTAAAAGAGCGTGGAGGAAAGACGACAAGGAACGGGACTGTGCATGGTAAAGAAGCCCGTCTCCAGATGTGCTGATGTGTCACAGTCCCTCCTCCCAGGACAGTCTGAGCAGCTGCACCGCCGAGGCTGAGAGGCCAGGTTCCTGGAGTTCTGCTCGAATTCTTGATTTTAGGAAAACAACATTCCTGCTGTAGGCACCAAAATATTCGTGCACACAGTTCATAAAACATCTTCCTAAAGGGCGCTGGAAGGGGAGCCTGGGCGGGAATGAATGGCCCCGTAGAACAGAGAAGTCGCTGGTGCCAAGGCCGCCGGTGGCCCCTGCGAGCGCCTGGGGCACCTTTCGGTGGAATGCTCTGCATAAATATTTGAGCACCTCTCCTCAGAACTTCTGACGACGATACACTGCTCATTGGCACATTTTTCTGCAGTGATGAGTGCACCAAATCTTTCACCTCTCCCCGAGATTTTCCTGGAAAGTGAAAGGGCTGAATGATGTTTTCAGCCCAGATTTTGAATAAAGGAACATGGCTGTGACTTTTCCTCCATTATCCACCCCCCACGAGGATCTTCTCCAGGGGTCGGGGGTTATGCTGTTGTCTCAGCATGCCAGTGGTGAATCCAGCTGGGGCAGGAGCACTGAGTGGGGGGCCTGCGTGGAGGCACCCACGGGAATTGTTTTCTCATGGGTCAAAAGTCACTCAAATTCACAAGCACACGTGTGTGTGTGTGTGTGTGTGTGTGTGTGTGTGTGTGTGTGTGTGTGATGGGGGAAGTCAGTCAGTCAGTGGTTGAATATTTTCCCATATGAATGGCACTGTGTTTTTTTTTTCAGTTTTTTTTTTTTTTGGTCATAATCTCAGACTTTTCTCTGGGTATCTAGAATTGGACTAGAATTGGAGAGTTCAAGCTCTAAATTATAAATCCAAAAAGGCCTCAAAAAGAGTAAAATTCACTTTTGCATTGTGCCAGCCCTGCCTCCTCCTAACACACAAAAGCAGACCAGATTGCTGCCTACATAGTACGTCGCGAGGAGTCTTCAAATGGGCACAAACATCTCTGCCAGCGTCGTGCATCAATGCCTCAGACCCTGGCACTAGAGTTATCTGGGGGGATAAGGAGCACGCTGCCCAAAGAATTAACCTGAAAACAGATACCCATAAAATAAAAGCACTACCTTTACCCGTTCCTTTCTGGGTGAGTCAATGGTGTTTTACCTAGTGCAGAACTGGAAGCCTGGGCATCCAGTTTGGATGCTGATTTGTGTAATACAGAGACTCTAAGATACTGCTGACCGATGCCCAGTTCACAGCTCTGAACTACAAAAGCCCCTAAGAGCTTTGTCCCAAGGGAATGGGAAACAAGCATTTAGTTTCTACATGCCATACAATTTTCTGAGTACTACCACAGATAAGAACTAACTTCTTCCCTATAATAATGCTGTGAAGTAGGTATTATTATAAACCCATTTTACAGGTGAGAAAATCAAGTTCCAGTAACTTGTCTGCGGTCACCTAAGAATGGGCAGAATGAGAATTCTTACCTAGGCCATCAGAGAAGAAAAATGGGTGGCGACTTAATAATTATTTTGTGCTCACTCTGTCCAATCTGTGAAGTAAGGCAGATAATGAGGTGGCAATAAAGGACAGTGTTACCAGTGAGGGCCAGACGAAATAGAAGGGACAGAAGGAGGACACTCTGGGAACAGTGGAGGCCAACGAGTTTCTCTGAGGCAAAACCAGGGATGCTCGTTGAAGATGAGACTTATTCTCTGTCCTAGGCCTCTATTAGCCATGGCTTAGTAATCAAAACACTATGTATCCCTTTAGGTAGAATCATCTTGATGCCAAAGAAGAAAGATATGTTCTCTGTGCACGAGTGGACTGTGGAAGAAGTAAGCTGTGTGGTACTCGTGACCAGACAGAATTTGCCAAATTCCAAGTCTATTGGTTGATGCAACAGCAAAAGCACTCGCTTACTATACCACATGAAGCAATACCTCGCTGCTCCAAACCTCCAAAGCCGCCATGAGAAACCTCATGAACCCAGTAAGTATGCCCACATCAGCAGCAGTTGCCTTGTCTTTGAGTAATGGGTCTAGCAAGACAAAGTTTTCCTTCTGATTTGCAGAAAAAAACACTTTGGTTTCTGTAGCCTCCTTTGGTACCATTAGCCGCCCTGATTAATGTTTTTTTTTTTTTTCTTTTTTCAGCTTTTTTAATGACTCAGGTCTGGGACCCGAATGGGATCTTGGCCTGATGAGAAAGACACAACGCCCGATAAAGATATGGACTACCTCAAGGAATGGTCAGCCCGCCATTCAAGGAAGGGGCAGTGAGAGAATCAAGAGATAAATGTATAATTAAACTCCAAGTGCAAAAGCTACTCAGAAGAGAAGCCAACAGGTCTGGACTCAGGCCGATGTGGGTTCACTTTTAAACTCCTAATATTAGATCAGAGGTCATTAGGATGACAGCATGTCATTTCTGAATTCCGCTCAGTTATTATTGAGATCCCACTTATATCGAATACCAGACCCTGGACGAGATGCTTGAGGATGCTTACAACACTGGAACGCTTTATTATTTCAGGCACTTTTGATTTATTTTCATCTTGGGATTTAAAGCCTCTTCTTCACAGAAATCGAGATTATTCCCTTGTTCATAAGTGCCAGCAGCTCAAACTCAAGTATGGCCAAGTTGTATCAGGTAATTGAAATGAATAGCCAGAGGCTGTACCAGCATTTAGCAAATTAAACACTGCTACGGAAAAAGACAGAACTGAATCATACAAAAGTGTCAATAGTGATGAAATCTAGATAATTGGGTTATTTTTATAATAAAAAAATTTCAGCAAGTCCCATAAATAGAGGAGTATAAAGAGTTCCCCTGTATTTATCATCTTATGATATATTTTATATTCTGACTTATACTTTTTTTTCAAATGTCTTAAATAAGCATTAGCTTCTTAACATTTTTTCTTATCAGAAAATGGAAATGATAATAGTTCAAAAAAGTAGATTCTAATTAACGATGTTTTTTTTAATTATAAGAAAGCTATAATTTATGTAAAAACACCACAGCAATGGTTATTCGAATCTCCCATCTCTATTTCTTTCCACCCGAAGATCAGTCTCACAAATGAAGGGACTGAGAATTGGCAGGCGAGAAAAACCTGAGTGACAATTTTCTTCCCTCCTTCCGGTTCTGGGGGTGCAGGGTCTGGCAAGCTCAGTGTACCAACCAGCTAGCATGCCCCATCCCCATTGTGGGGTTCATCTTCTGGCTTTGCATGCGAAACTAGCGTTTGGGATTTGGGTCCCTGCACGTGGCAGGGCGGCACCCACCCGAGCCCCTGCCCGCAGGGCATAACCATAGACGGTTAGAAGATAGTTAATTTAGAAATGCGCAATATGCAGCACAGGCACAGAACCAAACCAAATGTTTGCAGGGACAGAAATTTCCATACGCTGTACAACATCTCAAATACGTTATTTGCCTACACTGGACTTCAACAGCGGGACCTTTCTCTGGGGCTAAAATGACAGCCTCTATCCAGCCGCCAGTACTAACACCGATGTTACAAACTGTGCACTGTGTGGCCTCGTGGCTTCCAGGCGAGGGGCCTCGGTCCAGCATGACCCACCGCTTACAAAGTCCCCACGCGGCCCTCCCACAGCTGGGGTCCACGCCGGGGATGGAGAAGAAAGCACTGAAGAAGGAAAACGATTTACACGTGATGTATTCTAGAATTGTGCACTTGAAAGCTATATAATTTTATTAACCAGTGTCACCCCCAATAAATTTAATAAAAACAATTTAAAAATAAATCTAAAAAAAAGATTTTCCAGTGGAGAGCTGTAAAGAGGGGACTTGTGCAAGTTTGGCGTTGGATCCCATGATTTTATAGTAAAGCAGTTTTCTGGAGTTATTACTAGTGGTAGGATTTGACATTAACGAGGATAATGTCAAGTGTAATAGAGCATTTTACCTTTTGCGATACTATGCCCATCCTTCTTTCACAAATAAGAAAATTGAAGCAGAGAGAAAAGCATCGCATAGCTAACCACACAGAAACTAAAACACAACTAACAGATTCTGACAGCTAGAGATTAAAAAAATAAAATAAATAAGAATCGAGTCTGTATCAAGGCACGGCCACGATTTCCCTGGATAGCATGTGAGTGAGGGGGAGACAGAGAGAGGAACGATGACGTCACACGCCATCAAAATCAGGGCATGAGCAAAGTGTCACCACAAAGCAAGTCTGACGATTCTTAGCAATCCTCTGCTTAAAACATCCTTATTCTAATCCAGTGAAGCTACTCCAGACACAAGCCGTCTCGGTCCCCTGGGCTCAGTGCTGACCGAGGAGCACGTCTCTCTTAAGCACTGACTCTGAAACTGACATTGCGTTACTCATATTCAGGGACACTTCTCTCAAGTGAGTTCTCCCATCTGGGCCCCAGGCCGCCTCCTGCTCAACCAGGCCACCTGGAAAGTCAGCTTCCTCTGCCACCCTCCTTTGCGTGTTTCCTCAGTAAACTCTGGACCTTTTAATGTGCCTTTGGACCAGTCTACATTATAATGTAAGGGAAAGAATTAGTAGAAATATCCAGGGCCTATCCTACTTTCCAAAGCACCAGCTGCACATTTTAAATTTTTTTATGGAAGAATACACATCCAGAAAAGTGCACTTATAAAAAATGCACAGTGCTGTGACTTTTCACAGAATGCCCACACTTGTGTAACCAACACCCAGACCAAGAAGCCGATGACCAGCCCCCAGGTGTCCTCGTGCTTCTTTCCACACTTTCCACGAGCAAGTCACCACCCTGACTTCTACTAGATGAGAAGAGTTTTGCCAGTTTGGTACTAAATATAAATAGAGTCATATAATATATCTTTGCATATCTGCGTTCCTTCACACAGCATCGTTTTTGCAATTTCATGCGTGTGATTGTGAGAAGCTGTGGGTCTTTCTCCCCCCTTGTTCTACAGTGTGTAATTGTGTGAATCTATGACAACTATCTACCCATTCTACAGCTGCAGAGCATTTTGGTGCCTTCTAATTTTTGGCAACTTTTGATAGCGCTGCTGTGAACATGCCACTGCATGTTTTGAGTCACCGCACGTACGTCTTTCTGATGGGTACGTATTTAAGAGTGGAATTGCTGGGTCACAGGGTCTGCATGTGTCCAACTTTACTGGACATCACCAAATAGTTTCTCAAAGTGGTCCTATGAATTTACTCTCCCCTCGACTGTATGTGAAAGAGCTCTTGGCTACACACCTGGCCAAGTCCTAATATTTCTCTTCCTTTTCATTTGAATCCTTTTGCTAGCTGTGCTCCGATCTACTCTAATTCAATAGTGCCTTTTTCAAGAAGTGACTTTCAAAGAAGGGACTGCAGGTATTCCAGATCGAGGTTCCCCAAAAGCAGAAGCAGTGACATGGGGTGGATGATCCTTCACTGTCAGGGTTGGTCTTGTGGGTTGTAGGATGCTTAGCAGTGCAACCCACAGCTGTGGCAACCCAAAGCATCTCCAGACACTGTTGGTTAGTTGTCTGCAGCTGGAGAGGAGGGATGCGGATCTCTTCCTTGGTTAAGAGCCATTGCTCTAGATTCGTCTGAAACATTCTTAAAGATGTATCGGTTTCTGCAAGGTCTTCGAGGTTACCCCATGATGTGAACAGCCATAGAGAACCAGGACAGCAAGCAAACAGGACACAGCTCAGCAGCACAGAGGGCCAAGGGCAGGAGTCCAGTGGAAGCTTGGTGTTTGCCCCATGGTTAGGGGCAAATGTTCATTCACAAGAATGTGGGGACAGTCATTTAGGAAGCTTCCAACCAGCCAGGACCTGCCACTCACTACAAATGAATGATGAGGCAGTTGAGTTGGATTCAACTCATTTTGTCAATTTGCAATATAAAAGGACAGGCAAGTTGCCAGAGCGTTTTTTTCTCATTCATCTCACTTAAAGCAAATACACTTTGAAGCCAACGGTTTTTTTTGTTTTTGTTTTTTTTTAATCAGCTAGGTTATGTGTGTGTGACAAGAAGGGTAAGCACTGAAGTCTCGAGGTCAAACAGTGAGCGTGCAAGAGTGCTGCATGTTAATGACGCCGTCTACCACTTCCTGGTGTGCTAGGTGTCCATAGCTGGAGACCTTGGTGTGCATCCTGGCTCTGCTACAAAATTCTGGGTCCTTTTATTTTATTGAACCTCCTTGTACCCCCGTTTCCTCATCTGTAATGTAGGATTTATAAGATTAACCTATCTCATAGCGTCCTTTGAAGATTAATAAACTGATTGGTAGAAGCACACAGAATAGTGCCTAATGGTAGCGATGCTTAATAAAAACCGGCGGCAGCATCTCAACAATCCTGTTGAGTAGACACTACCACCTTACCTTACGAAAAAGGAACTGGGTTTGAAAGATGAAGTGCATTGCCTGACGTCACACAGTTAGTTTCGGAAGGGTTATGGTTCACACCCAGGCACCATCCTCGGCTATCTGCTCTCAGGATGCCTCGTTCAAACACAGAGACCCTGCACCTGCCTTGGCTGCAGCCCACCTCCCACAGAATCTCTAGTTGCAAATCCCAACGCTATTTGCCAACTGCAAAATCCAAACTCCTCAATCCTATTTTCAATTTTAATTTGTTTAAGCTTTAAATTTGTCAGTGATGTAAGATAAAAGAATTGTATCAATTGTAGTGACTGATTTTTGTCATCTAAACCAAGCATCTAAGCCATGTGATAAAGTCAACAACAACAACAACAAAAAAACAGGTTTAATGGAAAAGAGGGGCTGACCAAATTAAACGAATTTAAGCATTTCCTTCTCCCATACTCCCTGAGGATTTATTGTTGTGGTTGCTGCTATTTTCTTGGGTTCATCAAACTATGTAAAAACATCATTTTTGCGGGCAGATTTTTGTATGTGTGTTATTTTAGCAAAGTGACATGGTGGGGGTGGGGATCTCAGTATTCGAAAGTAACTGAGGAAAAGAAGGTGGCAATGGCATGAATAGATATGACTTTATGCCATGTGAATTTTGCAAGACAAATGGAATCTTTGGACCTGATGATTTCTGAAAATCATTTGCGAGACATAATTCTACTCCCATGGGCAGTGACAGACTTGGGCCAATCTTCCACTGCAGAAATCAAAGGAGGAAATCAGAGTACCTCTGGGCTGAATGAGGGCTGACAATAAGTCCCTATGAGTTAATTAAAGTCAGATTTATAGCCCTAAAGCCCCAGACCATTCTGTTGACTTCCTAGGGCAACTCAAGCTTTGTTACCCATGAACTTGGCCACAGCAATCGTCTTTTGCTTTACACTAAATCTGAGCTTTCTGAAAAACCAAATTAAACACAGGGAGGCTTTTGTGCCTGACCTCTTTGCAAAACCATGACAACTCTTCCCCAAATACGAACCCGTTAGGGTCGGCAGGAGCTTTTGATAACCCCAGGACTTCCGAGCTTGGGTTCTTAACCCAGATCTCTTGCTTTTCAGAACCTCGATGTTTGTTGCCAGATCAGCTTTATCCATCCATGTGTTTCATAAGGCCAACAATTGGTCACAGGCAGCACAGAAGGGAGGCTTAGCACTTCCTGTAAGGACACTGCGATTCTACAAGCCCAGGACCCAGAGCAGGCGCCAAGGTCTTGGGTCAGCCCTCTTTGTGAAGGGACATTTCCATCTTCTCAGCCTAGGCTGCCACTGTTCTTATTTCCCGTTGCCCAGAACTGACCCAATGACACCGAAGCTTTCCTATATGACCCGCAGTACCTCTCTAGCAAAAGGCATTAAGCAGCCATTGTCCCTGGAGCAGAGATGCTCAGGTTATAGGGCACACATACACCTCTCCACCTCTCAGGATGGCGGGGGCAAATTCCAGCAGCCCATGCTTCTGCCTCCTTACCTGACTTGCCAGGTAAAAGCCAGCACCAACTGCCAAGCACAAACTGTAGGAGGCCAGGTATGACTAAGGAGAATTGAGGGGGCCACAACTCCAATAGCTCCTGGGTGGCCTGGTGTCACCTGGTGTCAGCCCCTTTGGAAAAGCTGAGCTCGTTCTTTCAGATCGCATGTCACTGAAGCGATGACTGACCTAGTGGCTGAGCACTGTGACTCCAGAAGCTGGCTGTGCATTGGATCATCCAAGGAGCTAAAAACTCCCTTTCCTGCTCTGCCCTAAGACCAGTGAAACTTCTGAAGGGGACACCGAAGAAACGTAATGAGGGATAGTTGTTGTTATCATTGTTTATAATTCCCCCTGAGAAATTCCAATGCATAATAAAGTCTGCGAACCCCTGGTTTTTGCAATCTCAGATACACCAGTTGTAACTGGAGCAGCTTACACATGGAGAACTCACTGGTTGCGGTATCGTTATTTTAAAAATAGATTTTAGAAGGCCTGCAAGCAACTCCCACCTAGTAAATGTTTTCTCCTTGGTAACATGGCTTAACTTTCTTTCTCTAAATGTCTGTCTTCTCCATAAACTGCTTTTAGAGAGAATCTCATACTGCACTTTTTACAAAGGTATCATAGAAATATTATTTGCAAGAATTGTCCCTTGAGGAAGAGTGTAACGATAGAAATCAAAAATTTCTTCAAGTTTCTCAATTTCATGAGACTCTGGAATATATATTTCTCTTTCTCATGGATAATTTGATATATAAATAAAAATGAAAATGTCACTTTAAAATAGAATTTCCTAGGTGGAAACATGAAGCTTGACAGTGGGGGCAAAATAAATAATTTTATTCTGTCAATTATCATTACATTAATTGCATGTTTAAAAAAAAAAAGAACCCAGATAGGTATATTGAATCATTCTGTCTGGCTAATTTTCATCCACATTTCTTGACTTACATTTCCAAATTTAAAAAAAAAAAATTAAGGCTATGGACTGTCTCTCTTCTTCTGCATATAATGTATCATGGGTAGTTAAAACTTGCAGTTACAACTTGCTTACAAATGTCTAACATTTGTTTCAAAATCCACTCAACCTTCTCTGATCGCTCCTAAAATGATATTTAAAAAAGACTGCCCAGGATTAAAACTGATATGTCTCTCCCCTCTCTAGAAATTGCTTCTTTGAAAATATCAGTAATGGTAATAACAATTGACTATGATTCTAACATTTGTTAAACTTTAAGTACATGCCATGTGCCAGTTACGATTCTAAGTGTTTCCATTCATTCGTTTCATCCTCATAACCACCCTGAGAGGGTCACCTGTAAGGTACACCATCACGATTACCGTATTCCAAAGGTAGGGACTGAGAATGAATCAGTTACAAAGAGTTACAAACCTAGTAAGAAACAAGACCGGGTTAACACCAGCACTGTAGGATGGGCGAATCCACAGGCTTAGCCACTGCCTTTAGCTATGCGATTTCCCTGGTTGGCCTGGGTGGAGCCTAGTGGCTTCTGAGGTCATTTTCAGCCTCAGACCTCAGACTTTCCTCACTGTCTTGGAAAGTTGCTGATCAATTCTCTATGGTGACATCCTAGACTTGATGGAACCAATCCCCAAAGTACCTTCGAGTATTCTCTTTCTGGACTGATACTATAAATCCTTTCCTGAGTGAATAACGACATCCTGACACTCTCAAATATGTCCAGAATTTCTATGCCTTTTGTTATCGGTTCATACTATTTCCTTTGCAAGAAATGCTCCCCTCCTTTCCCTCACCTGTAAAAAAAAAATACCTGTCTTTCCTGATTCATCTTAAAAGCTGCTGCTTCTATCACGCACAACCTCAGTTATTTTAATTTAAAAATATTTGACATAACTGTAAATTAAAGGCATACAACGTGTCGATGTGATACATTTATATAATGTAATGTGATTGGTCATTACAATGATCAGTAAGTGAAAAATCTGAAGTACCAGAACTTTATATACAACGTGATCTCAATAGAAAAAAAATAGAACAAATTAACGTAAAGAGTAGTTATCTTCGGGTTTAGGAATTAGAGGTGATTTTTTTCTTTTTTTAAAAATATTTTAATTTAATTTTAACTAAAGTTATTATGCTATAATTAGTCAGAATGATCCAAATTTTAAATGAAAAACAATTGACATTATTCATTTTTGTAACCTACTTGAAACCTTCATCATATGCACAAAGCTCTAGGATAGCTTCTGCAGGTGGATGAAAGTCTCTTTTGTTTGTGGGCTATAACACGTATAACACAACAGTCTGAGAGATTTTTATTCTCCTAAAGACACCAGATCTCACTGTTGTTCAGTAGACAACGAGGTGAATAAGGAACAAACTGCCTTCCAGGTCTCGCTGGCAGCCTCACTTATCAGCGTCAGCTCTAAGAGTTTATCGACACAGGGTACCTTAAAATGATTAGCTTAAAATTCAGGCCAAACATGCGCGTCAAAAAATACTGTATATTGGGGGCTGAACAGCCAAGATTTATTTGTCAATATTGATCAAATTTACTTGCTACCAGTGGAACTTCTGCTCTTGTCGGCCTTTGAATATACACACAGCTTTGGGGAGTCGAAGAAATATATTCCACTCTCCCTGCATCTATGTTTATACTCAATTTGTTTAGCTATTATGCCAAAACAACTGCTTCAAGGATGGAAAACATAACCAAGGAAGGAAAGGATCGTTTAATAGTATAAAACATTAATATAACACATCCCATTAATGGGTCAAATATCAACCAAAAACCCTATAAGCATTCAAATAGAAGACAAAAATGGATTTGATCACATTTAATACTTATTCTCAATGAAAACTCCTAAAAACAAAAATGAAAGCATACTATTTAATATGATAGTGAATTTCTATCGTACCAATAAACAGTATCATAATGCATGTAAGTGAGTAGGACAGGTAAATTAAAAAAGCCAACTAGTATGATTTATCCTTATTTTGGAAGTCCGAGGTAATAAAATATAATATGAAATATAAACATAAGTCATATACAGTACAAAGAAAAGATAAGAAATTTGTCATTATTTTCAGATGATATGTTGGTTTTATTTGAAATTCCAAGAGGACCTACTGAAAATATATTAGAATTAATAGATTCAGTAACTCAGAGGAATATCTTATGTAAATCCTGATTAATAACCATTAAAAAGGATGAATAAAATATTTTATTCATAATAATACTAAAATACTAAAAATACTAAAACCCCCTTAAAGTATTTAGAAATAATATAAAAGGGAATATAAATTTCTCACAAAATTAGCATACAGTATTTAAATTGAGACTATCCAATGCTCAGAAAAATGTAGTTAAAATTATTTTCTCTTCATTCATTCTTCAAAAAAAAAAAAACAACTACTGAATGATTAGTTTTGTTAAGTATTTTTTTAGCAGCTGAAAATATGTTTAATATGGCAAAATCCCTGTCTTCTTCAAATTTATATTCCAGTGGATGAAACAAATAGGAAGCAAAAATAAATAAATTATACAATGGTAAGTACTATGAATAATATCAAAGGAAGGAGTTAGAGAGAGAGTGAGATGAAGATTGGACCGTTTTTCATGGGATATTTCAAGGAATAATCCTATAAAGAGATGAATTTTGAGCACGAGTCTTGTGGTGGGAATAAAGGTGGAGGAAACACAAAGACCAGTGGTTTTGGGGGACGTTCAGTAAGAACGACAGAAGGAAAGTTGGAGAGAAAAGCAAGGGGCAGATCACGCGGGGCCGGCTTGGGTAATTTCATCTCATTCTAATGCTGGAGTCTGTACAAATGGCAAACCTTTTCTGGGAGGCAAAATTGGCAATGCTTATGAAAAACCATAAAATATCTCATGTTTAACTCGGTGATCCCATTTATGGAAATACATTCCAGGAAACTTATTCTCCCCCATGTCCTCCAATGATCATTTCAAACATTTCCAGGCTCCAAAAATTCCCTGTTTTATGAAATTCCCTTTCATACGCCTACCTCCTAGAGAACAAACTAACTCACTTTCAGAAAAAAAATGGTCTGTTAGGTAAAACTCCTACGATCTGCATTTTGAACCAACATCTCATCTTTGCACCCATCCTGGCCTCATGCCGTCTTCCTCTCTGGGGAAGGTGTCCCTTTGCTGTCTGAAGTCACTGTCCAGCAGACAGTGGCTCCCGTCTCCTCTTCGCATCTCTAGAATCCCATTCCTTTGTTTCTCTTCCGTTAGGACTTTCCATTCTCCTCTGCCAATGGCTTTCCTTTGACAGTTCGACTCACTCCAAAGTCATTCATTATTGAAGAAACAGAACAAGAAACATCCCCTCCCTCCTCTCTCCTGTTTCTCTTAGCCACCTCTCCCCAGAAATGATTAGCTGCTGTGCATTCATTTCCAGAGTTCCCACCACCTCGCTCTTGCTCCCAGCCTTGTATCGATAACTGTCCTGGAAAACACTGCAAGTTCTCGTCACTACACCCCCGTGTGTATCCAAACTTCTGCTGCAGGTATGTTTCAGGGGTGGCTTTGTTCAGAGACAGCACATAAAGCCACCAAGGAAGTATGACATATTTTATTTTTCTCTTTGTCACGAGGCCTTAAGTGACTTGATTTTGCTCTATTCTTTGTAGAGAGGTAGTATAAGCTACTTTAAAAATAGCATCTGCATTATCTTGGCTTGGATTACTTGCATGTGTAAGTCTCAGCAAAAAAAAAAAAAAAAAAAAAAAAAAACACTGGAGTCCAAGGAATGGGTCGACAAGCAAACCACCTGTGAGCAGAAAAGGAAGCCCTTGGAGCATAGGGCAGCACGGGAAGTCGCTGAGACCGGAGTGGGAAGGCCGGGAACCTTAGGCCATCACTTGGCACTGGGCAGTGTGACAAAGAGAAGGTGGCTCACATCACATGAGAGAAGGCATGTGAGAGAAAATGAGAGACCTGACGATATGCTTTTGTTTTTTTTTTATAATTCAGTCTAATGATCTACTGAAAGTTGTAATATGTAGGCGCTTGATGATTTCTTGGAAGAAGACGTGTCTCATCTTTGTTCTTATCTTGCTGAGGACTCTCTTATTACAAACCTGATACTGCAAATGGGCTACTTCACGAAATGGAAAGCAACCTCCTCACCACCAAAAAAATATATATATATATATATTCGCCCAGGCTGGTCCCAGGCTGGAGATGCCACCTTCTATTCATTTCTTATGTGTCTAGTTCCCGAATGCTTTCAGCCTGCCAAAATGCAGAATAAAGTACATACAGTAAAATTATACAGACTTGCAAAAATTCTGATTTGAATTCAGGGTATTAATAGCAGAAGGAATGTTCTTCTGGGAGTAATCTAAGTGTTATATTTACCTTTGGTTTGAGAATATTTGCAGTGAGGAATTTCAAATGCAAATATTTTAAAAGCATAGCATGTTGGTAGAGAGACACTGTGGGCACTTCTGTTTTCCTTAAAAAAAAAAAAAGAGGTTTTTCTTGACTTTTTATTGGAATCCTAATGAGACCATAATTACGACAGCAAAAGGGAGAAAATGCAGATGTTAAAAGCTAGGTGTTACTGTATATACAATCCCCGCACTAAATTTAAAAAAAAAAAATCTGAAGCCATTCATAGGAGAAAAAAAAGATGATTTAGCAATCTCAAACCCTTTATGCCCCTGGTATGTGTGAATTTTTTTTTTAATGTAGAGTTTTGAAATTTGGCAGTCATATTTCCGTTTATCTTTTCTTTTCATTTTAATTGGACCATGGCATAAAATACTTTAAAAGAAGACTCACCTTTGTGTTTGTCTCTTCCACATACATTCAACCTCCCCAAACCTGTTCAGTGTTAGGATTACGAAACTACAAATCTCCAGAGGCTAATAGTGCAATTATTTCCTCGGTGACATCCCCATTTGGGATACCTGGATGTCTGTGCATGGGGGAAGGTAAAACACTGGTGTAAATATAAGACTTGTGATTATAAAACTTTCCTCTTCTGGTTCACAGCAGATCATCATATTTAATATATTTTTTTCTCTTGACTAGATGAGCATGATAAATTGGATAAAAACCACAGCACAATTAACGTTTCATTAAACGGTTCCAAAATGGCACCCTCATTCTTCTTGCCACTGCCTAGAGATTGACTCAAGCAAATAAATGCTTTTTACAGTCTGGAGATTGATGAGAATAAGGTGGCAGGTGAGTGAATAAGGTGGCAACAGGGTTGGTGTCTGGGTGAGACCTCTGTGTGTTGCAGATGGCACCTTCTCACTGTGCTCTCATGTGGCCTTTCTTGGTGCATATATGCAGAAAGAGAGTCCTCTTCTTTTTATAAGGCCACCAATCCTATCAGATTAGGACCCACCCCTTATAATCTCATTTAAGTTTCAGTGCTTCATAAAAGCCCTGTCCCCAAATTCAGCCACATCGCAGGTTAAGGTTTCCAAATACGAATTTAAGGGGTGGGGTCATAATTCAGTAATTCATAGCATCCCCTTCAAATAAAGGACAGATTTCATGAATACCATGACTATTCTAAATACCGTTCTAGGGAAATATTTGCACTCCCAAAACGATGGCCACATCACTCCAAAAGCAGGCCTGACTGCAGACCTGGTCCAGCCCAGCTGCACAGGCAAACTGCATCGCATTCTGACAAAAATGTAGTCCGTGAACACGCAGAGGTTCCCTCGGCGGACGGTCCCCCCCAGCTCGTTTCTCTGCCTTCACAATGGCACACCTCAGATGCTGCTTCTGATTATAAACCCGTCTGGCTCTCAAGTCACAAAACAGCAGCAAATTTTAGCTAATCAATGTTTTATGGCTATAATTAAACTACGCACGTACAAATAAAATGTAACACTTAAAATAAGGTCCCAATTTCTCAAAGCTGCATTAATATTTATAAAATGATTATTGCAGACAGGCACATTCTTTTACTGCTTATTAGGGCGCACAGTGTGCACTCGGGGGCAGTAAATTCTTAATTATCATAGAAGCCAAAGGCCAGAGTCCCTCACTTCCTCAGCCTTGTCCCAACGACTTCCGACCTTTGGAGGGTATGTTATGGAGGAGCTTCTGGTCTTTTTCACTTCCCGGCCTTTCCATCCCCAGGAGATGCTGTGTTAAGAGTTCTCCTCTGAGAGAAGGAGGAAAAACTGTGACTTTAACTTTATAGCTCTGTGGAATAAATGGGGCAAAATGGTCCATCCTCAGCTAGAGAAAGCTGAGTAGCAGCTTCTGTTTCTTCCATGAATTCCGAAGCCCAAGTGATGACAATTCTCTCCCCCAAATTCATCCATAGTTGGTCTCCACTAGACCACCACCAAAGCCTGTTATTAGCCAATATAGGGCCTATAATATCTCAATAGAATTTTTGTAGGGGTAAAAATCACATAGTTATATAATAGAGGTGGGAATTGATTTACATTGCGATAGCATGAGCTCTAAAGCAATGCAATATTTTAGAAATATTCATTAGCCCAAAAGGAAACTTTAAATGGTAAAAATGAACAAACCCCACCAGCTGGCGACAGAACAGAACAGAGAGGGGATAACACATTTGGCCAAGTTCATATCCATTGGAACTCTGAGATTTTACATTCTCAGCCCCTTTTGGAGGCTCAGGTTCCTTTATACTTGGCAGAATGTTATTTCCTGATGCGCAGAGAGCAAGAAAATGGTTTTTGGGAAGCATTCATAGGGCTCCAAAAGTATCAAATAGCTTCTTACGAGACGTTTTGATGAGCTAACTTGAAATTCATCAGAAATGTACAGATTATAGTTACTTCTTGAAAATGTTCTTTTCATTGACTTACATACTAGGAAGGGAACTTGGGTCTTATCAACCCGAAATCTCTCATTTCAGAGACAGAAGTATGAAGGCAAAGCCAAATTAGTTGTCTGTGTCCGATCGATTATAGGCTGGAAGAATGTTATTGCCTCTATGCAGAATAGATTCAGCTACAGCGTGTGTGCACAAACACTTAATAGAAACTGTTGATAATGGCCATGGTGGAGGTGACAGAAGGAGCGAAACTGCCAAGTAAGTATTATGCATTCGGAGCACAGAAATGCACCTCTACTCCATTACATTCCCACGATCTGCTATGGGGGCTCAAATTTCCACCAGTCGAGTCATCCCATGGAACTGAGATTTTTATCACTATGGAAACTTTCAGTTATATGCAAATCTTCTACGTGTAGAAGAAAGGCTGAAATACATTAGCTTGTTCCTACATTAGCATGAATTAGATTATCAATACACATAAGAATGAGAAAAGACAAGCAGAGATACTGACTGGGAAGAAATATGAGGGAAACCAAAGAGCTCCAGTATCTGGTCCATCTGCCCAAGACAGCGAGATGGTGCAAAGGACGGGCATGCTGGAGAGTTGCAGTGGATGAGCTTTGTGTGGCATAAAGAAGGGATTTTTAAAAGAAAACCAGAGATGCCAGAAAAAAACTTTACCTTCTTGGTCATTCAGAGAACCTCCTGGGCATCTACTTGATTAATGGGAAATATTAAATTCATTGTAAGCAAGCAAACATGAAAGCCAATCAATGGTGAATAAAATAGCAGTCTGTTTAATAAAAAGAACATAGAATCTAGGGTCAGATAGAAGTGGCTTTAAAGCCTGTATCTTTCATCTACTTGCTATACGATCTTGAGCAAACCACTTCAATTTGAGCATCAGTCTCTTCCTATATAAAGCAAGAGTAATAGTTCTTTTTGGGAGTTGTTAAAAGAATGGCGTCTGACATACAGTAGATATTCAGGACCTAGTACCCATAAGAAAGAAGTTATATGTTGTTGGAAACCTACGATTATAAATGAAGCATTCCCAGTTGCCAAATTCCAGCCCAGCTTCCCTGTAGGACGCTCGTTTCAGTGCTGCTGCTGCTGCCAGGTTCTTCTCTGCAATACTAAAACTAAGAATCTCTCTGTCACTAAGCCAACAAGAAGCCTGATGAGGACCACTCAGGAAGACAACTGTTTGCAGAATCAGCAGATCACAAAGCCTGGGAGAATT
This sequence comes from Macroglossus sobrinus, assembly GCA_004027375.1. NCBI lineage: Eukaryota > Metazoa > Chordata > Mammalia > Chiroptera > Pteropodidae > Macroglossus > Macroglossus sobrinus. The sequence continues at coordinate 171,199 of PVKZ01002314.1, read as the reverse complement.
TGGGGACAGGATTTAGGAGGATCTTACATTTTGTTTCCTATTTTTCTGCTCACAATGTTTTATTTCCTTCACCACAGGAAAGGGCTTGGTGTAGAGCAGAGAGAAAGTAGAGACTGTAGGAATCTCACCCCAGAACTTGCTGGTTGCTCCTCCCAAAATTCTGAGTTTCATCAATGCATTGATGCTCCCCTGATATCTACCAAACTGTCACTACTATAGCACCCCAGTTGCTTCGTCACTCTACTATGTGATCTGCAAATTATACTCAGCTAAGATCTTGCCACAGAGAAACTGAAATTCAAATATATGGACAGAAACGCCAGCAGACTAACATCTTGCCATACCTGGCTGACAGAAATTACTTGGGAACTGTATGCCCACTTTCCAAAGGCTGGTAAGTAACCTGAAGTTATCTGGCGGGGATGTGTGCAGTTTTGATTTAGCCCTGGCACATAGTGTTGGCACGAATGTGTCTAAAGACACAGCCTCACTGGCTCTAGCAACTAAAAATAGAACACCATTAATAAAATTTTTTAAAGATCCTTTACCTTCTCATTTTCTAGCACTGTGATTTTGTAGTCCTGAAAATGGTGATTCGATCAGTAACAAAACATATAATATTTTCATTTTATTCAACAAAGGAAAACTTCATAAATTCCCTGATTGCTAAAACTGATCTCTGCCTATGCATTTAGGGTGTCCTGATATACTTCAAAAGGAATCCCTGTGCAGTTGAACACTGAATAGGTAGTGTGATTAAGGTGTGATTTTTAGTGCTGTCAAATGTCACTAGTGAATGCCTTTAGATTATCATCTTTAGATCCCATAGTCTCCCAAATCTACCATACAATATGAAAAATAGCTCATGGATGCTCTAAATAGTTATTGGGAAATTCAAAAGGACTAATTCACATGTCCCTGGGCTACAGTAATTACATACTAATTACACACTGGTACATATTACAAATCACATACTAACTTACATATTACTATTACATAGCACTATAAATTATGTATTATCCATCACACTAGAGAAGTCACTTGCTGTAGACCCCATGCAGCCTGGTTCGGCATTCCCAGTGGTTCCCTCCAAACCCAACCCCTCGGGGATCCCATCCAGAACCAACCAGAACCAGGTTCTTCTTCTGAGCTTTTCCCAGCCATAAATGCCTTCTCATTCTAGCTTCCATCATTCAACCGGTAACCATGACTTTTCTTATTATTATAAGATACAGCTATATCTATATCTACCTGTCTCTCTACATATAACTTTTCAGTAGTAAAATTAAATATATTTATTGTAAAACTTTAAGAAAAAAGAGGACCACAAAAGTAAATTATTTTACATAATTCCACTGTCCCAAAATAACCATTGTGAACATTTTGAGCATATAATTGGTCTTCCGGCTTTTATATGTATACAGAAACATACTTACAAAATTGAAATTATATATTTATAATATTTCATACATTTCATTTTTAACAAATAGCACTCTATGGTGCTTCTCTCTATAAGCCAGTACATACTTATATCTTTGTTTTGATTGTCTAGTTCCTTTGGTTTGATGCTTATTGAGACTATTTGCTTAGCTCTTGACTCCACCTTCCCTTGTTCATTATCTTGCCATTTTTTTTACCCTTGGCTCTAACCCTGCAGATTAAGCCTATGAAGACTCAATTCCACAGAACAGATTGAAATGTGCAATCTTGGATCGGATCAAGTACTAGCAAATATTACTATAAGGACTTTCCGGGGACGATACATGGAATGTGAATAAGCTATGTAAATAACAGTATCAATGGTAAAAAAAAATACAGACTTTAATTAGAATTCTTTAATTAATTCTTTAATTATGTCCTTATTCTTAGCAAATACACACTTAAGAATTTAGATATAAAGGAGCACGATTTCTGTAACTCGCTCTCAAAATAAAAACTAGATGATAAAGCTTATGTGGCAATATGTTAACTATTGAGGTATCCGAGTAAAAAGTATACAGAATTTGTCTCTTGAAACTTTTCTATGATCTTAATTATTTTAAATAAAAATTTAAAAATTAAATGCCAACTCAACAAAACAAACAAAAAAGCAAACCAACAAATGGAGAGAGAGAGAGAGAGAGAGAGAGAGAGAGAGAGAGAGATAGAGAAAGAGAGACACTTTTTGTATAATGGCCCATGTTTGCTCATTGAAGTTAATCTAATCATATTATTTTAGGATAAAAATCCCTCAGAAATCCCTCAGAAATCACCAAGTATAGTTTGTCTCACTTTAAAAAAAAAATGGGAAGCAGCTCTCAAATCTAAGAACGACACAAGGCATTTTCAGCCAACATACTCTACTGCTTTATTCTCTATTGCTGGGAACTGTATGAAATTTGGTTGCTTAATATTTTTCGACTCCAGAATTTACGCTAAAATTTACTGGAAAGATAATGAGCAAGCTCTTAATTTCTTTTAATTGAAACAAGAGAGGACAGAAAGTTCAGTTCAGATTCCAGACATCATAAAACCTACTCAAAAATGAATGGTGGGGAAATTGAAACAAACACATGCACATGTGCATGCGCATGCACACGCACGCACACGCACGCACACACACACACAGCCCTACCTACCTTCAAACCCCAAACTAGAGTTTTATATATTTGTTAGGACTGCTATCGTGTGTACGATTGACGGTTTTCAGTAACATAGCAACGTTTGCTGTGCATGTAAGAACAGCATCTAAAATGACATAATAAAAAAAGAATTATCTGCGATTAGAAGTGAACTGTTAAAACTACTCTGGTCAGTGCCAAAACTCGACGGAGTTTATTATTCCAGTAGCTGCAGTGAGAAACCCCCTCTGGGTGCCTAGAAAACCAGACCCCTTGAGCTTTCCACCATCCTCACTGACACGCTAATGGGCTTTGTTGAATTCAAAGACAGTTACGTCAGCAATTCGTGGCCTCTCGTGGGTTCTCCAGGTCTATAAAGCACACAAATTATACCCAAATATTGGCCTGAAAAATTAGTAAGCTATCGGGTTTGTGTTATTTTAGCCAAGCATTACTGGAGTAAAAGAAACCGAGGGACTCTAAAACTCAATAGTTTCTTTGCTGCTTTATTATTTCTTTTCTGGTGGGCTGATTCTGATATGTTAATGCTGGGGGTTTTTTCTTTTAATTTTTTTTGCTTCATTATGACATTATTTTTATTATTTTTGTCTCATTCTGTTTTCTTTGACACCCAAGGAAAATTGTGGCAGATGTTAATTAACATTACTTTTATGATATCTTTATAAAAACACTGCTCTGGTTTTTGCTTAGAATTAAGTGACTTAAAAAAAATCTAAAACCATCTTCCTTTTTAAGAAATTTCCATGAATATCCCTAAAAATGAGAATGACCTTTGTTACAGGTCACCAATCCCTGGTAGGCATTGTGTCCATCCAAATCCACGTATCGGGGTATAATACATAAGGGGGCGGAGTTACAGCTCTGCCTGACCAGGTAACAACACTGCAGAGAGTGAAACTAGCGATGGTGATGGAAAGCAAACCCTGCATTATTAATTTAATGAGGGAAAGCACAAAACTTGGAGTCCAAACATTTGACTCCAACACCAGATCTGTACTGACTTAGCTTGGAACTAGTGTTGCTGTTTTCTTTTTTAGTTTGATTAAACTTCATTTTATAGTAAAATGTAAGCATGGAAATCACATGAAATGCATAGAGTTGAATGGGTTATCCTAAGTCAAACGTCCTTGTAGAAAGCCACCCAAGGGAGCTTCTATGCATCCCATCCAAATCACCGCTTCTCCATCTCCATAAATAACTGCAATTCTGACTTTTATAGCAATAAGGAAATGAGGAAGTGTGTGCTATAAAAGTCAAAACAGTGCTTATTTGTGGCCACATTTCTAAGCCTTGTTTTCTTCTCTGGACTAATCCGAAATATAACACTATTACTAACTCACTGACAATAGTATTTGGTAAAATAAGGCATAACGAATGACTAAAAAGAGACATGTTCAAGGGTTCCACAAGCCATAAAGCTTTCTACCAAGAAAAGTGATTCCGATTACGCTTACAGACTCTCTGGTAGGGGGTCTAGAGACCAGACTAACTATAACCCAATAGGGGGTCAAGATGGATTGCTCACAGCTCTTATCATTCATATTTATGTGCTGTGTGAGCTGCGGGGGGTTAGACTCTGAGGTTTTCCATAATATTATTTATCAAGAAGGAAGATAATTATGAGTAGCAATCGAGAAACATAATTGTTAATAAAGCTGTGTTTATTTTAGACGACTTTAACGACAATTTCCCCGAGACCTTTACATAATTTCCAAACTCCTGATATTTAATGTTCATAATTTTAATTCCCACAAACATTGGTACGCAGCTACAAAGGTCGAGATCCAAGGGGGGAAAGGCGGCTTTGTTGAATAAAGTTATTTACATAGTTAATCAGGGGCTAAAACCCAAGAGAAATGCAAATCGCCTTGTTTCCAGAGAGGGAACAGTAGTATAATCTTTGGCCAGCATTCATACCCTAGAGACAAACAAAAGCTTTGACTTTCTTCCCTTGAACTCCTTTTGTGTATGTGATCTTACTTGGTTTCAGCTTTCAAGTTTATAGAAATAATCTTCTGGGTGAACCAAGGTCAAAACAGCAACCTGGGGTTTAACTGCTGATCAAGCAAACAGGATGTCCAAATATTTCCCCGAAGCAATAAACCATCAGTTAATGGTGTCGTTCCAACCCAGAATGCCCTCTTGGACCAACAGGAAATGTACCTTCATTTGCTGGCCATGAGTAGTAGCATCTATTTTAAACATGATATAAAAATGGTCACATTGGGATTTCTAACTCCATCCAAGGAAATTTTTAGTAAATTATAGACGCAGTATCTTTCCAATTATCTCTCTCTTTTATACGCAACTGTTACCTAATCGGGTGGCTCTTTTATTCTAAAAAGACAATAGGGAACACTAGAAAAGACCTTCCCTAGAATTTAGAAGACCTTGATTCCAGTCCAACTTCTGCCTCTGTGTGATATTATTATAAGTCACTTCGAAATAGTGAGTAAAATTCTATGAGGTCCGATTTAAATTCCAAACACATTATTGATAACCTCCCCACTTGAGAAAGGCTCTGCTGTAGGTTATAAGAGTGTATATCATCAAAATAAACCACAGCAAGTACAGACAGAAAGTGAAAAGACAACAGCCTTCTTAAAAAAAAATAGTTTGAGAAGATGGGTAAAATCTCAGTATGCATTAGAAACATTTAAGATATGTGCACACTGTCCTTTAAAGACTGGCACTCCCATAATGCTTTGCTAATGCCCAGACAATATCGTAACTCACGTAACTGAGCTTTAAGAGATATCTTATCAAACGTTACCTTAAATCCATGTTAGATCACAATTTTGAAGCTTTTCTTTTCAGATTATTATGTAGTCATCTTTTTGCTATTTTATTCTATAAACCTGATAAAACTACTTAATTTGTATTCAACTATTGTTATAACCATAAATCCTGGATTATCTGACTTCTTAGATCAACTTCTCTCTTCATCAGACTGTGTGTGTGGGGGGGGGAGGCTGGGGAGGAGAGAGAGAGATTGATTAACTCTTTACCTAGCCTGAAACCCATAGTTATCTCTTTTGATGCCTTCTTCTCTAGCAATTCTGGAATTCATGACTCCTTTGTTTTCCTTTGATGCAAATTCCCACCTAGATAACCCTTTGCAGACTTCTAAAGAGAGTTAATGAAAGTCAGGAGATGCTGCTGAGTGTACTGTCAATGTGAGCAATCCCCAGTTAGTGAATCTTTGTCTGTTCCTTCAAACTTTTACCACATTCTTCATAGCGACTGTTCTAAACCCACAGTGTATTTTTAAAACCCTAATACTGTTTCTTCCAGCTGGTCATCTATTCTGGTGGCTCAGTTTATCCAATCAACATTTTATTACCTATCACACTCATCGTGCTGCCTTGAGTTTGTCCATATTCTTTAAGTCCTTAATGTCATCACCTCTATCACTCACAGCTTGAAACCTCCTCTTCTACCTTACAGAGACTCAAGTTTCTGGCTTAAGAATCCCAGTTTTACCTCTTTTCAGTTATCTCAGTAACCACTTCACTGATTCAATAGTTTACTGACTCTTGATACAAACTTTTCTTCCATGCCTTTTAAACATTTTCTACAATAAAATTTCCAAATGTACGAATAAGTGTTATGACTTTTTTTAAAAACCATGTCCTTTCCTTTTGTCCTTGTTTTCCACTTAACATTATAAAATCTTAATATTATTACAGTTAAATTTTTAGCATTTAACAAATCCATTTTTAAAAATAATAAATAACGGAGAAAAATTATGCTGTGAATTTTTTCCCAATCCAATTCTCCTGGTTTCTCAGTAAAGAGGTAACAATATTCTCAAGTTGCTACCAATTTTCTTCAAGTATGCTTTTACAATTTTATTACAGATGTATTTGTCTTTGAAAAATACAGTGTCACATGAAGAAAAAATGGTCTCCTAAGATGCCCATGTCCCAGTTCTCAGAACCTCTGAATATCTTATTTTACATCAGAAGAGGGACTTAGCAGATGTGATTAAAGTTAAGGACTTAGTAAATATGATCCCAGTTAAGAACCCTGAAGTGGGGAGATGTCATAGATCATATGGGTTGGCCTAATCCAATGTCATGGGTCCTTAAAAGTTGAAGAGATCAGAAGACTGATCAGAGAGATGTGACATAAGAAAGACTCCATCTGCCACTGCTGGCTTCGAAGAGATAGAATGGAGTCAAAGAGCCAACGAAGAAAGTGGCATCTGGAATCTGAGAATGAACCTTATAGTTTATAGCTAACCAGAAAATAGGAAGCTCCACCTTATAATATCAAGGAAAAGAATGCTACTAATCTCAAGGAACAAGGAAACAGATTCCCCAGCAGAGCCTCCAGAAAAAAACACAGCTGGCCAACATCCCAGTTTTAGTTCACAGAGACCTATAATTGACTTCTAACTTACAAAATTAAAATAGTTAATTTGTGGTGTTTTAAGCCACTAAGCTCGTGGTAATTTGTGATGACAGCACAGAGAAAAGAATATCATTCTGTGTTCTAATGCTATTATTATGTTTTTGGAATTAGCTCATTTAGTAAATATAGCCCTAGTTCATTCATTGTATATTATGTGATGTTTTATAAATATTCCACAACTTACTCATTATCTTTTGAAATTGATGTTTAAGGTTTTTTCCTGAATTTTTTATTATTAATATTTTTTATTTCTCCCCAGCTTTAAAATAAAAATTGTGTATATTTAGCTTGCACAATGTGATTTCTTAAGGTGTACAACATGATGATTTAACACACATATACAGTGTGAAATGATTACCACAATCAAATTAGTTAACACATCTATCACTCGCATAGTTACTAGTTTTATTTTTGTGGTGAGAATACATGATTTCTCTTAGCAAACATAAAGTATATAATAGAACATTATCAACTATAGTCATTACATTGCATATCAGAGCCTCAGAACATAGTCATCTCATAGATGAAAGTTTGTACCCCTTGCTCAACTTGTCTCCATTTTCCCTCTCCCAGCCCCTAGTAAGCACTGTTCTACTCTGATTCTATGAGTTTGAGTTTTATTACATTGTTGAGCATTCCCATCCATGAACATGGTATATTCTGTCATTTAGTTAGCACTTATTTTCTTGCATTTAGTCTCAGAAACATCATGCATCTATTTTCTCACTTTTTATTGCAGGTGTCTAAAAACCCTAACAGTTTCTTTTTATTGAGCAACTTCCCTGAATTTTTATAAAATTTTAACAGTTTAGTCTTTATTTTTCCTAGTTGACAATCGTATTAAATAAGAACTATTGTAAACTTTATGTTTTTCCCCAAAAAAATATAGTGCTTTGTTTTAGATCACTAATTCAATACTGAACAGAAGGAGTGCTCACAAGAACTCTTGCTGTGTTCCTGAGTTGAATTGAACAGATTTCCCTTTGTTGTGCAGTTCTTATATGGCTTGTCTTTTCTTGTCCATGGAAAAGGTACATGAGTTACAGATAGCAGCCTCCTTACATTGTGGTAGCATTGGCTTGGAAAGTGCCGAGGGAAGATGTAGTCCCAATTTGGAAAGCACGTTAGGTACCTCTGTCGCATTATCTCACTGAGCAGGAAACCATCCTGAACAAACTATGCTTCATGAAAAAAATGTATGTTAAAAAGTTAGCGTAGAGTTAACTTGGGAAAAACTTTAGCACCAATTTTAATAGGACGATAAACTGAAAATAAAGAGATTCAATCTTGTCTACTCCTACTATTTAATTCTGAAAAGAGATGAAAGAAAAATAATGAGAACACCTATTCTTGATGAATTTGCCCTCACTCCCCCTCACACACACACACAGGAATTGGTCTCATGATTTATACAGTGTGCTTTACACTCCTTTTCTACCTACTCTCAATATTACAAATATTAATCATTTTTCCCTGGGCAATTATAGGAATTAAAGCCTAGAACTGTGTATGTCCATAAGCAGTATGACATCTAAAGGAAATGTGCTCTGCTTTTTGGTTTCCCCACCCCCAACCCCAGCTGTTCACATATCATGTTCTGATCACTAAGAGAAAGAAATGAGAGTGTCTCAGTAAAGAGCTATGCTAGAGAAGCAAACAAACAAACAAACAAAAAATCATTCTGGGGAAGACCAAATCATATAAAAAGCTCCAAGAGAATGAATATTTTTTCATGCATGGACTCCAGGCTAAGCTATCAGAGGATAACCTTTACTCCCAAGTTATTGAAATCAACAGAGCAAGAGCTGAGAGCCTAAGATGGGCCAGCGAGCCATCCTGCCATTGGCCATGTTTCAATGGGTCACCTTATGGCCTTAAGGTCAAAGATACAGAATACTGTGGAGCTTATCGAAGGTTATATCTTTATTTTAAAGGTGGCCAGGAGGGTATCTCTGTTCTTCAGACTCACTCTTAGAGGAGGACGAATGAGACAAAGGCAACAGATGAATTAAGCTGCAAAGCAAGCAATGTGTGTGCTATTTGAAGAAACTGCTAATGCTCTTTCGTACTCAGTGAAAATAGTCCTACACTTTCCTTAGCTTCTCAGCCAGCTATGTAAAATGTATTTCTCTTTAGTAGAATTGCAAATTCAGAACCATCCAGTTATAAGTATACAGACCAACCTTTTACACGTTAGTGAAACAGCAATTCTGAGAATAATATATAGAACACGTATCAGTCAGGACAAACTAGGCTATCCTAAAATAATAAACAACCCCAATGCTCCATGGGTGAATACAATGAAAATGCAGTGTCTTTTTGCTCCCCCTACATACTGTGTAGAAAAACGATTAGCAGGGGAATTTGCACACTAAAGTTAAATAGAGACGTTAGCTGAAAGATGCTTCATCTCAACATGCAGTTCTAGAAACACCCAGGCAGGGGACAAAATATGGCATGCTATATCCAAACTCTTAGAAACTTCTTCCAGGAAGTGAGACACATCCTACCCTTTCCTCATTCATGGCTTAAATTCAGAAGCAAGGACATGCAATGTTATCATATGCTAAGGAAGGAGAAGAACTAGAAGAAACACGAGCAGCCTACATGACATTACTCCACCCCCAAAACACTAAGTCAAATCCTTTACTCTTATCCTCATGCAAGATGCAAACACCAGCTGTATTAAGAAGTCACTTGAGAGAGAACAGACAGAAGAGAAGATGAGTGTGAACACTACATACCACAAAAGTATCTCCTAAAGCAATTCAGGGAATGGAAATATGGATGATAGCCAACTCTATTTTATTAGTCTTTTGCTTGGATTTCTTTCTTCCTTCCTTTTCAATCAATCAACAAATCTCTTCCTGGTCTATACTCTTGATGTTTTCTTTCTCATATTTTTCAAATATTTCACTTTCAATCTCCTACTGTTACCTTATGAATTTTTTGGAACAAAGCAATATATTCAGTAAATTCCCTTGTGATGTTTTCAAAGCTTTAAAATCCTTAATGATATTAATTCATTAATTTTTTCCACTGAAAATTATTCCAGAACTTATCAGTTTTGAGCCTTGACTATATTAGGCCAAAGAAAATAAAGATTTTCATTTCTGACTCTGTAGAATTACAGTGCCTCCCGGAATAATAATAAGTAAAAAAGATCTACATAATATTGTTTCAAGTCTCTATCGCTAATATTAACTACTGGCATATTCTTAACCCCCCACTGATCACTGATGAACAGAAATAGCATTAGAAGAGGTGACAAAATGAACTCTTCTGAAGCTTCTTGCCTATATTTAGGTGAAGAAAAATGTAAGAGTTTAGTTATACCTGCAAATGAAAAGTGAAGACTTCAGAGGTTGGGATAAATACTTTGCTCAAGGGCAGAGGGGGAAAAATACAATTTTTTTTCATTTATCTACATGAAAGCAAAAACCAGTTCAGTTTTTGGTTTGCTTGGTTTTTATCTAATTGAAACTAAGGAATCAAGTTAAATACACTAAATTGATCAGAGTTACCCTTTTGTGCATATACCAAAATTTGTGGATTTATTTTTTATTCCTTATACATTTCCAAGTTGTTACCTCCAGTCTTTTACCTGAATCATATTCCAAAATCATGTGTGTGTGTGTGTGTGTGTGTGTGTGTGTGTGTGTGTGTGTGTGTGTAATATTTTGAAATCCTTCACTCACTCCCCAGAGTCCCCTGCGGTGACTAGCTGCCTGGCTGGTTATTATTGCTTTACTAAAGGCTCAGAGGACCATGCGATTTAGCTGCTTCCAGAATAATGAATTTGCTGCAGAAACAGTTTTTTTTCTTTTTATACTGACATGGGCATGAGAGGTTGTCAGAGTAACTGAGGGAATAGTCTAACAGATCTCTCTGGCATTTGTCAGTAGCTACAAAAAAAAAAAAAAACCCTGAAGCTTTAGTTCTACACAATTTTGAAGCAAAGAACCCTTGGCTGAAGATAATAGCTTGTGTTACTGTATTATATAGTCATAATCTCATCTCTGGAGAATTAGTTCCATTCTCCAGAACATGCCTTCCTGAAATGAGAAGTTGAAAATTATCATGCACAGACTGTAGAATTAGGAACAGAAATAGAGGAAAAGTGTAAACTACATGAGGCTGCTCAGCCAGACCCTCCAGCTTCCAGGTCCACTCCATTACTTTGCTCACCTACTGAGGATATTTACAGGGGCCGTTAGAATGCAATAGTTCAGAGTGGTTTGATACCACCATCTGTCACAGTAGTGGGTGGGGAAAAAAACTACACTATATTATAAGGAAACTGAAATTATTACGTTTTCATTAAGATCAAAATGGCCAACTGACGGTCAGAACGGCCTTGCAGGTAAGTGCTGAGCTCGCCTCCTCCTCCCACGACCCATCAGAATTACAATTGAGGTATAGAACCGCCATCACTGAGAACTGTCTGAAGATTAGTCAAACAGATCCCTATAACTAAGAATATAAAGAAGAAGGCACGTCAAAACTGAACATCGTTATATCAACCATAACTGAAAAAATGCTTTTTGAGATCCAAAATGAAATTTTAAATATATTAGTAGATATCTCTTTTTTGTTCTTTGAAAACTGGGGAGGTATTATTTCTTTTGGAAGTAAGAAAAACACACATCGTTATGCAAAAATAGAGCTATTTCCATTCTGGTTTTTTCTAGGTTATTCTATTCTATCCCGAATAGGTAATATTTCCATGATACCATCATTCTCAAGTATACATTGAACAATGTTCACAATGTTACAGCAGCAGAATATGCACTGAGCTAACAAGCAAGCTTGCGAGAACCACTGCCTCCCCGGAGTTTATAACCTGAGTTTCATCTGACATCCAGTCCCATGTGTGTAGAGGATTGAGCGTAATAAACTCCAGTGCTTAAGTAGCGACCATTTCTTGAGATTATTACCCTCACTTGTCTGCTCCCAGGCAGGCACATCCACCCCTGGGAATTATTTTTCACCTAATGCTCAACATCTTTCAATGGTTAAGGGTATGTCAGCTTACACCTAGTGTGCATTCATTATTATTTTCTGGAACTTTTCAAATTCTCTTCTAGAAACAGAAGCAGAAGTGAGGAGAAAAGCTTCCTTGTTTCTGTAACCTATCCATAACAGAACTGCCCATCCTATAAACTGACCCTTATTATGAAAATTTGATATATATATATATATGCATATATATATATACACACACATACACACACATATATAAAATATATGCAAAATAGAAAAATTATAGATATATATGTATATATATTCACACACATAAAATAGAAAAGTAAAATATAAATCTATACAAATGCTTTCTCTCCTTGTTCTTGCCTATTCACACCTGATCCACGAAGCCTTTTACAAATGATTCCACTGACTCTGTCTTTTCGACAACACAAAATCCAAGTCCTCCAGCTCTGAAGTAACTTCTCTGCAAAAATATACAGCATTAGTACACTCTGGGCTATATAACGAAGCCTTCATTTAGCAGTAAAACTGAGTTATTTTTACGGAAGCTGATATCAAGGGCTAGAGCCAAAGACTTGGACTATTACAATAGACAAAAAGGAAAAAAAACTGCCAAGGACTTTGTGATATTGACGGTTAAAGACCATACCAGCAGGACATTTATGAGCCTTTTCCAAGTAAAGTACAGCAATCGCCAGCCGAAGGCTCAGCCTCGTCTCACAATGTCCCATCTTTCTCTGTGTCGTTTACGGGATCTCTCTTGGCTTCTGAGTGTTGTCTGAGGACTAGAAATGTGCCACATAAATCTTTGCTTGTCTTTTTAAATGGGACTTTCGTTGTCTCAAGGAAGAATGGCACTGTGTCAATTTCATCCAGGAACTTCAAGAAAGGACGGAATAGAGGAGGACATAGGTCACGTTTATTCTCAGAGTATGGATCAGCTTCATCTGAGCATGACTCTTTGTTACTGGGGAACAAATATTTCTTTCCTAATTGCTAACTCTATGTTTAGTTTTATTCTTGGAGGAACCAAAAGTTTAACGAAATGAAAGCCAGTATCTTTGTGGTTCTTTCTTCTTTCCTCCTCCGCCTTCCTGTCACACATACCTCCACTGGCCCATGGCTCTGCAGCACATGTGCATAAAATTTATATTGTATCATCTTACACATGTTATTTCCTAGTTTTTTTGTCATGTATTATTTTCCCCACAAAAGAGATTCTTTCTTGAATATCTCACTCATATTTAAAATTTACTCATCTACTGTTTTCCAAAAGGCCTGCCAACAATAAGCACATCGTAAATAATTGTTGAATATGTGTGCAAATAACCTTTTGCTTTTTAAAATATTCCAATGACACACGTATTCCTTAAAAAAAAAAAAATCAGGACACTTCAAACCTCCACTGCTCCTTGGACAGAATGTTAAGCCTTTTACATCCTACCTCTAACTCTTTCTACCATCAGTTGGGGACTGAATGTTTGTGTCCCCTCAAAATTTATATGTTGACATCTGAGCCCCAATGTGATGGTATCAGGAGCTGGGGCCTTTGGTAGGTAATTAAGTCATGAGGGTGGAGCCCTTCTGAATGGGATTAGTGCCCCTGAGAGCCATCGCGCCCCTTTAGCTATGTAAGGACACAAGAAGGAGACGGGAATCTCTGACCCAGGAAGCAGGTGTTCCCCAGACACAGGGTCTACCAACACCTTGATTCTGGACTTCCCAGCCTTCAGAGCTCTCAGAAATAAATGTGTTGTTCTTTAAGCCACTTATTCTGTGGTATTTTTTTCAGTGCCCATAGTGGACGATGACATTCCATAATCCTGCAATGTACCTTGTGTTCTGCCTGGATGTCCTCCTAGTCCTAAGGAGAACATGCTCTTATGTTACTTGGAAAGCCTTTCCTGTCCTTTCCATTTGTGAACTTCAATTTATATTTCAAGATACAGGACAAATGTTATCTCCCTTGTGTATCCTTATTTGATTCCCCAGAGGAAGCTTCATTAGTACTTTAGTGACATTTATCACTATCTCTATCATATCTGTAATCATATCCTAAATGTGATATTGTGGTTATTTGTTTATTTAGCATGCCATCTCACACACACACATACATACACACACCCCTTACAAACATTTCTGAGCATAAATATTATACCTTATTCCTCCATCTAACTAAGAATCCAGCAGAGTATCTGGAAAATAATTAGGTATTAAATATATATATAATATATGTTTGTGGAATAAAAGAGTGACTAAAATAATGAATGAAAGAATGAATGGAATAGATAGGTCTTTAAAGACTAACAAAAGACTGATCTGAACTGGAACCCTATTTTAACCAGCTCTAGCTTTTGATTCAACTAAGTAACTTTCTTTCCTAAATCTTCAATATTTTTCTCTCTAAAATGGAGCCATAATAGTCCTTTCACACAAGGCTGTGATAAAGGTTATGTGAAATAATTCATGGAAACAATTGGAAGTGTCTGGAAGATGAGGAAGAAATGAAAGAAGAGGACAAAGGAGAAGGAGGAGGAGTAAAAGAAAGGAAAAATGTTGGAGAAGAATGATAAATACATCTTACAGTGAGGGGAAAACATCAGAGCAGTATCCCTAAAACATTAAGTATTCTGTGAATGAGAGGAGCTTGAAGAAGCCTGGTCCACGGTGATGTTTTGAGGGGCCACACTATATTGTCAACATCATTAAAGGCATGTCTTAACGAGAAAAGGAGAAATGGGGCTTTCCAGAGAGTCAAATTTCATTCACCCAAACAACCTCTGAATCAACTGTGGTACCATCAAAGCCACTGAAAAAGTAAATGAAGTCCCACAAACAAACTGTTATATGGATTATTAAGAGGAAGTTGGTGTGAGAGCATGGACTGTGGTTCAGGACTCATAACCCAGGAAAGAACAAAGAGGAAAGACAGAAGGACTCTCATTTAAACTTCTGAACTGTCTTTATCCCCAAATAAGTGAGACTTAGTCAAATGTGGGCTGGGCGTCTCCAGCCGTAGCTAGAAGTACCTCCTTAGATATCACCTCGTCTTTTGCTACAAATCAAGTGTATCTGGGGACAAAGAAGTCAGTATAAATCTGTCATAAATAGCCACTCCCACAGTCATATATTTCTCATCACCATGGAGTGCATTCTTATTGATCAAAAGGGTCAAAACAGAACTTATCTACAAATACACACACCACACACACACATGCACATCATCACAGAATAAATACAAATTTATCCTCTAGTCTCTCTATCCTTCCCCAAATCTGTGATAAACAAATACTAGTAGTTCCCATTATTCTGGAAAGGAAGTATCATTAAGACATTTTGATGTCATGGTTGCTCAAAGAGTGAAACCATGATCGAGGTATAAGTGGTTTTCTGAGTCTTTAGTGGCCTCTAAGGGTTGTGAATGCTAAAGAGAAAGTTCTTTAGCTGAAACCATGCTTCCAGAATATTCTTCCAAATAAAAGTGAATGAAATCATCCACTTAATTTAAAAAGCTGCTACATATACACATGTGCACTTTACTTCTATATATGTGACAGACCTGCAGAAACTTTCTATGTTTCCTGGGAGGCAGGACAATATCTATTATCATCTTTCACCCCAAGAGGCTCAAATAAGTGATTTGCACATAGTAGAAGTTCTATATATTTTTCTTTTTAATGTACCTGAGCTATAACCAGAGTGGGTATGTGTACCCACAAATGTACAGTTACTGATGTCATTATAAATGTAATAAACATCCCTCCAGACATCTTTTAATCTCCAAAGTAGATGCCAAAATGAGTGATCTCTGAGAGGACTGGGCCTGGGGGTTAAAGAGGGTCCAGTGTCCATCTCCTGTCACAGACCCCAATCCTGTCATTATTTACTGAAGACCGATGATTTGCTTGGCACTGCACAGCCCGCAGGGGAAAGCTCTGTCTGTGCCCAGTGGGGTCTGAAGGACAAGGCTCATCAGACATAAAAGACGAGTTAAGAACTGGCAAGAGTGAAGAGCAATCTGAGCTTGTGAAAAGATGTCAGAATGTGTGGTCAGTAGTACACTTCCCAGAGATGTGTACGGTTTAATCCCCAGAATTTGTGAATACATGGCCTGACTGGGCAAAAGGGTCTCTGCAGATGGAGTAAGGACCCTGATCTGGGGAGGTCGTCCTCACGCACGATGGTCCTGACAATGGGGAGTGAGGACAGGGCAGGAGATGTAAAGAAGCATGAAGGGAAGACCACAGGCACGGAGCACAGGAAGCCACTAGAAGCTGGAAGAGACGGAATTGGACTCTCTCGAGAACCTTCTGAAGGAATGCAGGCCTATCGACACCTTGATCTTAGGACTTCCAACTTCTACATAACTTAAAATAACACATTTGTGCCGTTCTAAGCTATGGAAGTTATCGTAATTTGTTGTAGCAGCAACAGAACACTACTGCACAAGAAAACAAATTTTTTAACCATCCTTTCAAAAACAGTCTTGGTAATGCGCATGTCTACAATTTTGCTGCATATTCCATCCCCTTCAGAGGGAGTCTGGAGACCATTTCACAGCAAATGGGTCTCCCATTTTTTCCAAGGACACATCAGCCTGTGGGTATAAGGTATGTTTACAGCAGCTCTATGTTTAAGACACTGTCTGCAGACTTTTTGATAAATCAGCACTCTTCTCTTCCAATAGCTCTGGCCTAGTTCAGAACACTCCTGGAAATGCAGTACATAATACAAGACTTTGGTTTAATATTTAAAAAATTAAGTCATTCAAGTGTACCATATTAACAGGATAAAGGAGAATCATCCCTGTAAAGGCAGAAAATACAACTGACAAAATCTGATACCTATTCATGACAGAAACTTCAGAAATTAGAGACAGAAGGAAATTTTCTCCAAACAGTTACAGGGCATTGATGAAAAAAAACTTAGTGATCAAAGAGGCAGTGTTTTTCCCGAGACTCGAAATGAGGCAATGGCAGCTATTCTCAGTTACTATTTTAAAAAGTTTGCTGGAGATCCTAGCTAATTTGATAAGACAAGAAAAATAAATGAAAGGAAGCAATAAAACATGACTGCCTATCTAAAATATTCCAAATAATTCACAAAACAAGCTAAAACTACTATGTAAACTTATCGAGATCTTTGATAAAACAATACACAAACTATTTTTCTATATGCCACCAATAAACAATTGTAGTTTAAATAAAAATTGCATTATGATTGCAACAGAATATCTGAGTATAAATAAATTTCACAATATATGTGCAGATCTATAACTGAGAACTACAAAACAGTGCTTAAAGGAAAACTTTTAAAAGCTTGCATTTAAATAAATGGTGTTTCACAAGTGGAGTCTAACTTATTCACGCAAACAGGGGAACCTCATGAACCCTATGAGTACATTCAGCCACATGAGAGTTTTCGAATAGTATATGATTCTGCTCCCAGCAGGGCCTTCTGTGACAAGCGTTTGACCCTGCAGAATAAGAAAAGTCTGTGACAAAAGGTAGGCATTTAAAGAATGACAGAAACAGGAAGAAACAAATGTCTGGGGAAAGTCATTTACCATCCTTCCAGTGACACGTGACTTCCAGAGACCAATATTACATCCAAGTGACCCTGAATGCTTTTGAAGAAGGTTATTTCTGTTCAAAGATGTTATGAAATGTTACACTCGGTGATAACAGTTACCACTCATAAACCTTGTTGGTATAGAATAAAACACGAGGGGATAACGATTAAATATTATGAGAGCCTGTGGAGTCCACGGTTAGAATGCAAATCTTCAGGACTTTAAAAGTACTAAAAGTACATAGCACTGCAGAAAGCTGACCATAAAACAATAAACAAAGTCTTGAAAAAATAAATAGCCTTTTCCATCAGGACGTTTGAAGTCAAGTCTAGTTAGAATACTATACTATCTTAAAACTATTTTGACTTTCCTGACCTTTACTATCGTTTTGAAGAGATATTTTTCTGATTCACCTCTAATTAAACCAAAAAGGGTTGGAGTTGAAGCAGCAGGCAAAAGGCAGGTCAGTAAAATTAATCTTTTTTTTTCAGTTAATGTATATACTTTTTGATTATTTAGATTAAGTGAAGAGAGTCATATGGATATTCCAAAAATAGTAGAATATAAAAACGGTCACTTCTATCTTAGCTTGAAATACTGTGTGTGTGTGTGTGTGTGTACAGCTAATTGACTGTCCTCATTCTAGTGTCACTTTATAAAATGATGCTCTCTGGGTAGAAGAAAACATTAGGCAAATAGAGAAAAGCATCTGATTAAAAGTTTTCCAAGAAAATGTCAAAGCGGGAAATAAGTGCATGAATAAAAAAGATGAATAGGAAAGATGACTATCTTAGGGGTGCTGGGCATAGAAACTTCTAAGCAGCATCAAAATGTGTTATCATGATTCCTGCTGGTAACTCGAGCCAACTTCAAAGCTTTCCTGGGTGGATTATGTCAAGGGGACCCATTATCAGAAAGAAAAAGTTAATTAGAGTGAATTATTAGAATGTTCAGCCTGCCTTAAATGGAGGACAGCTGCTGAGTCACACTGTAAAAATGAAATTGGGCCACTCATCTACTTATGTCGTTAATAATTTTTGTTTAAATTAGACATCTTTGTAAAGCTGGAACAGAGTGACACCAAGGGAGAAAGAAGTAATCACAGAGTTTAGCAGACATCACATTTAAATGACTTTCTTTTTCCTGATGTATTTTCATCATGCAATGTACTTTTCTAGACATTTTTGAACAATTTAAAGACTACTCTATTTTCTTGTCCTGTTATTTACTCCATCATAAAAATATCCAGTGTCCGCAGATGTGTACTGACAGTATTTGTGATCCATGGAGTCTCACTATCTAATGCCACTGCTTCATAAAGGGAATTTAGACTGAAGGTCACAGTATAATAAAGTCATTTTTTAGTCACTCCTGAAAGGAACTTGAAAGGAACAGGTGCACAGTCTGGGAGGAAGACTGAGTTGATAGGGTAAAAGACCTCTTCTTTCTTTTTTTCTTTTCTTTTCTCCCTTGGCAGGTTCCAAAACTTATTATGAGAAAGCAGTTTGCTACAAACTGATTTCTTACTCTAGGAAAAAATATGAATGTCTCTTATGAAGAAACAGAATGACAGAGACAACTAACGAAAGAAGACACGCTGCCCCATTTTCTTCCCCTGGACTCCGGTGTGCACACATCTGGGAACTTGAGACACTGTCATACGGTTAAGGAAGCACACAGATGTCGACCGCTGATAACAGCCTCTGGTGAACTTTGAGCCCAGTGGTGAATTACCCGGTGGCACTTTCCTTACCGGAATGCCATTATAAGCTCTCACCTGGGGAAGCGCCCCAGCCTGCCCAGGCAGCTTTCATCTGGCATTGATCATAACCATAAACCAAGCCCATGAGTAATAGAACAGCCCAGGTGTCTACAACTTTCAGCTTCCCCACCACCTGACAGCACACAAACATTCCCACCTCAAGATTTCCCTATCTCTGAGGGCAGTTGAGAAGTTCGAAGAGTTATGACCCAGTCTCGGACATGCTTATGGTTGAATGAAATGCTCTTACTCATTTCCCAGAAAGTCAGCAAACACTGAGTGATCACAGTGGAATGACATACATGAGGAGAACAAAAGCAACTGGACTAATATCAGCAATGCGGCTTGCATAACCAGCCAATGCCTGATCTTGAAAGAGATTGTCTTGACTTGCGAAGGTGCTCTTCATCCAACAGCTAAGAGAATGTGTTGGTGGTACCCAGATTTGTAAGCCTCAAATGTCCACAAAAGATACACAAAAGATAACGTAGCAGTTATGACCAAAAACATTCATTGCTGCATCTGTATTTTTGTCCTGGGTTTTAAGACATAAAAATAATGCAGAGAATGAGGGATTAAGGCAAAATATTCTGGGAAGATTTTTTAATTCATTCATTTACTCTATATTTTTTGCATGCTTTTTGGTAAGGGGTTTAGAAAATGAAGGTATTTAGAATCCCATATCCTTAAGTTCCCAAAGGATTTACAATTATATACATATATTTTTTTTCTAGTCAAGTCTTGTGGGAAAGAAAATATTTTTGTCTTATCAAAGTATAGGTCCCAGGGTTAGTGAACCTGGATTCAATCCGGGTTTGGACCCTAATTACGCAATTCTAAGCAAGGTTTTTAACCTATGCTTCATTTTTTTCTTTTTTCATGTGAAAATGAGGATAATAAAGATATTGACCTTATAAGGATATTTTGAGGATTTTATTAGATAATACAAGTAAAGTACTTAACACAGCACCAGTATTATAATGAAACCAATGTCAGGCTTGATTATTGATATTATTATTATGTGACTTTCATCCTTCATGTCAATATGACACTTTAAAATACATTTTTATTCCTAAATTACTCATGCTCCCATGACTATACATTTTAACAATGATAAAATCAGCATTTCTGAATAAAATTCATTTTTAAAAGATTGTAAATTTGAATGAAGGAACTATAGATTCAATTGATTAAAGAGCTAATTCTTTCCTATGCCTTTAAGTTTTCTCACCCCAAAATGTTGCCAGGAAAAAAATGGTTGATCTTTAGTCACCTGAGAAAATTCTGTTGCCTCCTAAATTAGACTCAGCATCCTGGGAAAATAGCCTTGATCTAATGAATATCTTTGGGGAGGGTAAGGGTAAAATAAATACATCTATCTCTAGCTGTAGCTTTTTTTCTCTTTGCTTTTTTTTTTGGAAAATCAACCTTACTGAGGTATAATTTACACGTAATAAAATGTCCTATTTTGAGAGTATAGTTGGTGAGTTTTAACAAATAAATATACTCTTATGTAATAACCACTCTGATCAAGAGATTTCCATAACATTCCTACCCCCCAAAAAATTATATTTGTGCCCCATTTGCAATCAACCCTATTTAATCTGGCTCCAAATAATGACTTACCCTCTTTCTGACATTTATATTAGTACAATTTGGTTTAGAACGAAGTGCTTGTAAATTGTATCTCATAGGCCAGTTCTAGCCCTCTACTCTTTTTCATAAAGCAACAAGCTATAAAGAGAAAAACATTTTTTTTCATGTTTAAATGGTTGGAAAAACCAAACAAAAGAAGAAGAAGATTTTAATATACACAAAATGTTTATCAAATGAAAATTTCAGGATCCAAAACTAAACCTTTATAATAATCTGGCCATGCTCATTCATTACACACTGCCTACGATTGCCTTTGTGCTAGAACGATAGAGTGAAGTAATTAAGACTAAGGCCCCTTGGCCCACAAAAACTATAATATTTAACATTTTGTCTTTTGCAGAAAATGGAATCATACAGTAGGTAGTCTTCTGAATCTGGCTTCTTTTTCGCAATATGAGTTTTTGAAATCCATCCATATTGCAGCATGTGACAGTGACTCAGTCTTTATATCGCTGCATAGTATTCTGCTGTGTGGACATACCATCACGTGTTTACTCACTCACCTGCTGAGGCACGTCTGGCTTGTTTCCAATTTGGGGCCGTTATAAATTGAGCTGTTGCAAACATTCTTGAACAAGTCCCTTTGTGTACATACATTTTTATTTCTCTTGGGAATGTACTGGGAAAGGGAGGGCTGGGTCACATGAAAAAGGTGTGGTCAACTTTATAAGAAAGTAGCGTCTTGCTTCATGCCTTTTGGCAATAATGGCAAAATTTTAAAATTTGTATTCTTTAGGGATTTCTACACAAAAACACACAGTCTAATTTGGGTTGATGTCCTGAGTTAGTATTTAATCATACTTGCATTTCTACCTCTCTTATCTTGTTTTCAGATGAGGATACTGTCTTTGGATTTCTGTTTCATGAATGTATGCCTTTCATGTCTGAATCATACTGTGTTTTTCGATTCGAATGATGGAAGATAAGAGAGACCCAGGGTCACCAGTTTTTTCTAAAACAGACCAGCTAGTTTGGCTTTGCAACTATATAGGCCTTTTACTGAATACTCTTCTCCTTTTTTTCTTTCTTTCCTTTTTTAACAACCTTTAAAAATATAAAAATTATTCTTAGTTGATGTGCAATACAAAATTAGTCTATGGGCCAGATTTGATCCAAAGGCTGTGGACTACCCACTCTTGAAATTAAACATGTTTTTCATAATTTAATGATGCTCAATGTTTCTTTAAAAATACCAGTTAAACACCAGTCAACCTGACCTACTAAGGAACAGACAGTTTTCAAGGAAAGCATTCTAAGACATAGCTAACACTATCCTAGGTGGCCAACAACCATTGCTATGCTGGAGTCAGCCCCCATCATCTTGAAGAGCTAATTATTAAATATTTATGACTATTAAATATTAAATATTTATTAAACCACTGGTGGCTGAAAATGGGTTGTGGTGGGAGTATTTATGCCACAAAAATCAGTAAATTGTTTTTTTCTAGAGAGCAGATTTACCTGCATCTCGCTGGCAGCAACCTTTCTGAATACCAGTGCTTACGCAATCTACATGCAGAGACTTGGTGGTGTGTGGCAAGTTTAATAAGTAAAGCCATCACTCGCCTTTTCCAGACACTCTGAGAGACAACCTGACAGCCTTATTTCCCAAGATAATGGGTGGAATCCATATTTTTTTGTCTCACCTGTAATTTAACTCAAACCTTAGAAATCCTGGCCATCAATTTAGAAATTTAATCAGTTCCTACCTCTCTTACCCAGACAGCACAAGAAACTATTAACTCAATTGATGCTTTCATCTTTTTTGTTGCTATATAAACACACATTTTAATTTTTCCTTGGACAGAATTAGAACGATAGTCTTCCGTATTTTTAGAGTTTGGCATTTTGTTCTGTGTTTATAACAATTTCAGATGACAGATTCTATCTGAAGTTGACTTTTGTGAATTGAGTTGTAACCTTTTCTATATAATGACAAACAACGAAACAAGCACATAAGAAAAAAGGCAACAGGTTTGATGGAAATGCACTTGTTTTTCCCTCTTAAGACCTTTCTCTCAATCTTCCTCATGTTTTTATAGGGGGGATTATTAATTTAAAAACAGAGACTGAATGATGCAGGAAGTAATAACCTCTTCATGTCTGTCACTTCAGTTGCCACCATGCAAGCCACACTCAAATATTCATAAGTTCTGAATATTTAAAACAGAAAATGCAGGTAAATTTTTTCTCATTGTAACAGGCAGGGTACCACAAAACTGAAATAGTTATTAACATAGAAATCCTGTCTTCTGATGTTTACATGTTCAGTTCGAGAAAATTTATTGAGAATTTGCTATTCCCTAGGTACTATATTACTGGGCTGAAAGCAGTCTGAATACACACTGAGCTATAATAAAATATTTAAATATACAACCTCGCTGTAAATGGTCCATTTTATTTAGGCATTCCTCCAAACACTCATGTCTTCTCATACTTAACACTCTACCAGTTTGCATGATAATTTGTATTTACAAAGGAGATATTTGACTAAGCCATTGACAGACGAGACCCAAGATGGAAGTGTTTCTTTAATCTTGCTACTGTTCTCTCAGCAGTCCCCAAAAAGCAAACAACAGCTCTGCCCAGTTCAGACGGCTGTTGATAGACATCTAACCATAAGGGCTAGGAGTCTCCCCAGCCAATCACAAACATCGGAGGGCCCTGGCTGTTTCAGATTACAAGCAGCCCGAATGGAGCATGCGTGACTCGTATGATTTGAATAGACAGAGGTCAAGAAGACAACAGTGGGAAGAGCAGGAAAGGGCATTCCGGGCAAAAGGAAAGGAAGCACGAAGTTCTGGAAGCAGAAGGGATCTGGCAGCTCGAGGATCAGGAAGGAGGAAGGATCTGCAAGGCCAGTGCCGTGAGGAAAGGCAGAGCAGTGCAGGCATGCACCAGATCACGTGGGGCTTGCAGGCTGAGTCGAGAGCTTAGATACCACTAAAGAGCAACCGGGTACAACCAGAAGTACTTTATACGAAGTGGCACTGTTTGATAATATTTCTGAAAATGCACACTCAGTAGCTGTTGAATGGTATGTAAACAGTAGACAGCAGAAGAATAAGAAGATACCTGCTCAGAGGATATTGCAGTTAGTCCTGGAAGCAGATAACCTTGACGATGGAGAGTGAACAAGGGGACACACTCCTAATGTGTTTTTGAGTTATTACTATCAGGATTTGGGCAATAGGCTGGTGATGTTCTACTTTTGTTATAGAATTAAATGAGGATTCAATGAAATCTGGCACTGGCAAGTAATTCTAGTGCTTCGTGTCATTCTAAACTATACTATCCCTTTCTCAAGGAAAGATAATGTCACTGCTTTCTTGCACCACTAATGAATCATAACTATTATGGACTGAATGTCTGTCTACCCCCCCCCCCCAAGGTCACGTGTTAAAATCTAATTTCCAACGTGATGGTATTTGGAGGCAGAGCTTTGGGAGGTGGTTAGATCATAAGGGGAAATCCCTCATGAATGGAAGCAGGGCCCTCATCAGAAGAGACCAGAGAAGTAGCTTGCTCTCTTCCCACCATGTGAGGATACAATGAGAAGCCAGCAGTCTATAATATGGAAGAGGGTCCTTACCAAGACCCTGAGCTTGAACTTCCAGCCTCCAGAACTGTGAAGAAAATGTTCTGTTGTGTGTCAGCAACCCAGTTCATGGTTCTTTATCAAAGCAGCCAAAACTAAGACAGGAAATAATACTTCCTTCTACTTAAAGCCACTGCTCAGTTGATGCTTTCACAGAGATGTCATAGCCGTAGGCACGCACAGACCAGTCCTCTCTTCTGCTACGAGTGTAGTTAGTTGACAGCATCCATCTGCTGCATCATGATGACTCACCGTGATGTTCACATCAGGCTCACTGTCACCCCAGGCTGCTCCCAGCTGAAGACTGGGCATTGCACAGCTCCTAGAGCGAGACCACTCCTGCCTATCGTGAGACTCTTCCAATGGGCAGTTCTGTGTCGACACCACCATCAGCCCGGCCAAGCCTTTCCCAGGACTCTGCTGCCGTCTAAGGCGCACCCCAGAGCTCCTTCCTTTCCACCATCCTGCCCCAGGCATAGGATCTATCCGGCTCCTGTTCCCTCTCCCCTTTATCCTTCACAGGTCTTGCCCCCAATGAATCTCTTGCTCATCTAGTTCTATCTCAGCATCTGCTTCATTGAGGCGTGAGCTACCACGAGAGGTAATTAGAAATATTCGTGTTACTATCCATCATCACCTAGATGGCAACATAGGAAATTATTTAATGACCAAAAATCCCACGAGGAAAATCAGAACAGGTGAAGAAGACAAGGGAAGTTCAGTTTTTCATCTGGAAAGTAGATGAATGAGTGATAAGTGGTTTGGCACACCACAGAAAGCTGAATCTTAAAGTGACAGAGCAAAAGCCTAAATAAAAATCTGTTTTCTTTACCATAAAATATCCTTAAATTCTCAGGAATTGGCAGTAACAGTTATTTCTTACAATGACAGGGGATTTGGGGGGACGCGGAGATAGATAGGAAGTCTACTTAAGAGAAAATGAGACCTGCTCCCCTTCCAGGATTCCTCTCTCACTAGGTGAGGGGTAGTTACATCTATCTGCAGTGAGGCAAGGCTGTACCCTATCCCAGTAAAACACTTGAGATGTATATTCTAGGAAGAGCAAAGCAGAAAGACCTTACCCTAGACCAGACCCATTGATGAACTGGTATTTCCTGACTCCCCTTGCCCACTTAGATCTTATGACCTTGGAAGCTAACAGTCTACCCTCCATGTAGGGAAAGAAGAACTCTTTTATGAGAAATCAGACTATTCCAAGAGGAAAGACTTAAAGCACTGTTTTTGGCCTTCTGCAACTAAATGACCTCATCAGAATTATTACACAGGGTGACCACAGTCGATGAGTCCAACAAATTATCTAGGGTCCCAGATATTTGAAGGAAGAATCTGCTATTGAAAATGATATAAAAATAAGAAAACAGAGGCAGATACGTATTTGGAGAAATAAAAATAAGCAAAAAAAAATCTTTTCAAAGAGATAAGAAGTATATTTTAGGGTGGGGAAAAAAGAATGCTACAGGAAAAGCTGAAAACAGATTTTTTTTAAAAAAAAAGCTTTTTTGCATTAAAAACATGAGAGAAAGAATTCTTAAAATCTTCAATATAAAGTTTGGAACATAAAGTTGATGAAATTAGAAAAAGGGAATAGATAAAATAGTAAAAATGGTAGAAAGAAAATACTAAGATAAATATTTCAACAACATTCCAAAATAGGAGATACATTTCCAGATTAGAAAGGTCAGAGATTCCTCAAGACTATGACTTAAACTTAACCCCCAAACACGCCATCATGAAATGTCAACTCTAGCAACTGATGAAGGAACCTATAATTTTGTAGTAGGAAAAAGGTCCTGGAGTCTATGATAATAGATTTTTCAACAGTACCTCTAAATAACCAAAGACCATGGGAGAAAGTTTGCAAACTTTTTTAGGAAAAATCATTTCCAATGTAAAAATTATATGTCTTACTAAATTCTCAGTTCAGTGTTAAGGCAGAGTTAAGATAACTTCAGATATATGTGATGTCAAAATTTTACTTTCCCATACAGTCATAACATTCCTGGAGGGAAAAAAAAAAAGACACATGAGTTCTAGAAAATAGGAAACTAACTTAGAAGAGGTGAGGGAAATCAGATACTGGTTAAGAGAAATCCTAGTATAGCAGTTATGCAGCCAAGACAGGGAGCAATCAATCATGATTAGAGTATGTAGAATGTTTTGGAGGATCATGTCAGAAAAAGAAATTGACAAATTACCAAATATCTATAATCATATTGAAATATATACAGAACTGAGGCAAACATGGGGCTTAAATTACAAACCAATGGAAAAAAAAAAAGACAACTATCAACAAAAATATATATAAAGTAAAAAAGATCAGAGTATATTAAATGGCTCAGCTGTAATATTTTCATAGCTATAATAATATCACATAGGGATAAATATTGATCTAATAATAAGTAACGGATAGTCATCCTGGAAAGGAGTGATAGGATTTTTGTAGGTGAAGGATAAGGAAAAGAATAGTCAAATCCCCATATTCCACAGTGAGAATTCAATAAGTAATTCTTAATACTAAAAAATCAAGAAATAGTAATATTATCAAACATTATTAGAGATATATAGCTAATTGAAAGAATCTGCTTAAAGAGTTGAGGGTGATTGCTTTGCAGGAAACAACATGGGGCGAGAGAGAGCTATCTTCAACAAGATAATGCAAGCAGAAAAACCTCACACACACACACACACACACACACACAATACAGTGTTATTTTCATATTCATACCATCATCCCTATAATTAAATTAGCCAATTGGGTTTGCCAGAAAAAACTCAGCTCTGGGAAAATCTTGCTGCTATCATTAGGTTAGGAAACCCCATAATCTAATTTTTAGTAAATTTTGAATCCCATCACTTTTATTATTTTCAAAGAAATACTCAATGCAGATGAAATGAATATAATTGAAAAGAAACATCTATGAAGAAGTAGTTTCTAATTAATGAAAGAGCAGAAAAGAAGAAGAGAGAGGTTCATGTGGACATGCTAACTTCTGATAGAAAACTGCTTATTTTTCTGAGGATTTTCTCTATGCCAGGTACTATATCTATCTCCCCCTCCCTCCCTCCTTCCCTTTCTCTATCACACACACACTTTTCTTTTTGTTTCTTTTTTCAACTAACAGGAAAATTCCATGGATAGAGCTGCACTGCTCAGAAATTATTATCAATCGGTGGTTTTTAAACCCTATCTATAAATGTAGATGGAAAGATGCTATAATACTAATATAAATAGAGAAGTGATTTCCAAGGTAAGGCTCTGAAATTAAGTGCCCCAGGATGCTCGGGCAAACACATGTTTCAGCAATCTTCCCATGCTAATCTCTGATCAATCCCACCTACGAAGAAAGGGGCCACCATGTTGGAATCTAAAGTCTTTTCTCTCCCAATAGGCTAGACTCTAGAAATGGGGAGAGATTCGGTTTCACATACACGTTTTCTGTTTGGAGAAGGCTCATTTCTGCTTTGGCCTGAGAGTATCCTGTTCTGCGAAGAGTTTCCAAACAAAGACAGGGTGTGGTGAGCAGTCTTGGCACTTCAAGGAGCTGTAGAGAGATGCCCCATGGGACCTTGCCATCCATCACACCCACACTCTATTGTCATTAGTATGTATTAGACAACACTGCCACACCCTGCCGTGCACTAGTACTTTCAATTAAAAAAACCTCCTGAGGTTGCTGTGTAAATAACTTACAGAGGGTAACGTGAAGGCCATTGCTAATAACAACTCCTGAGACCTCGTGCTACCTGCCATCATTTTGTCTGGAGACAAAGTGCAAACATGGAATCCCTGGAGATGTTCAGAAGACTGAAAAATCTAGCCTGTCTCACCAAGAAGAGATCTTTAGAACTTTATCTTTTTTTTGGTGTGTGTAGTTTTGGTGATGCTATATTGCTTTACATTTTGGTATCTATTAAAACCCCCTCTTTGCTGTATTATCCAACCCTAAAAATAACTTATCTCAAAAAACTATATAAACTTGCTCATCCAAAACAAGCTATTAGATTAGAACACACATTGTCCCATTTGCCATGTCACCATGTCACCATGATAGACACAACTAGAGGAAAAATAAGAAAGAACAGACAATAGTTGTAAGCTAACATGCTGCTCATATTTATTATAAATCTAAATTAGGAAAACTTGAAACTTTGAATAAATTAAAAAGTATAAAAGATAATAAAAAAATTTGTCAATGTACTCCTAAATTTCTAAGATACAGAGCTCTTAAGGTGTGTCACAGTGCCAGGACTCTCCTCAGAATGAGCTAAGCCCATTTATAGGACACTGGGAAACTGTTTTCTTCTGTAATAAAATAGACCCACCCTCCACATAAGATGTGACATTAGCTTCTAGTTACCTAGAAAGAAGGTGAATGGAATATGCAGTGTAGAAATTAATTTTACTGTGAATTTTCCAAGGTTCCCTTATACTAAGTATTCTACTGATGGATACAATGAAGTTTGGGGTTGAAATAAAGATCAAGAAAAGATGGTTTATTTTCTTTTGACTAATTTGCCAGTGAAACAATTTACCTACTAAGTATGTCTCGTTTAGGTTTCCCAATGCAATTTCTATGTTTATCTACAGAAAAACAGAACTCCTAATTATAACCTCATCCCTCCAAAAAAATCTGAAAACAAGTGATTGAAATAAGCAACCCTTCTCTATATAACCCTTAATTAATGGCCATAATGACACAAAGGATTGGGACTCTTGCCAATTATTAGCTTCATCTCTGTGTTCTGTTTCTCAACAGAGATTCAATAAACAATTCAAGACTTGCTGGAGTTTGAAAGCAAGAACTGAAGCCAAAAGCCTGGGTATATTAAAATCATTCCTGCAACAATAAACTCCGACTGGGAAATGAACTAATCATTTCTGTTGTTCGACAAAGCTCCTAACTGAAGAGGCTAGAATCATAGCCTCCACCAAAAGCCTGGGCTTGGCCGACCGGGGACAAGTAGTCACTGACCTCCAGGTACCCTTTGTTCCCAAGCTTCCCCGACATACCCTCTTCTTCTGCATCACATGCCTCTCATTCTTCCATGCCAGAATTTGATAGGTGAGCTTAGAATGGTGAATGGTGACGGGTGACTCATAGTCTATCGCTTATATTCCATCGGGGGGAAAGCAAGCAAGACAGAATGCCTGCTCACAAGTGCTTAGCCAGACAGTGCTCCACATTTTCCCTTACCTGTATTTTTTAAAGATGTCCATCAGGAGAAAGTAAAGGCACTGTTTAGGAGGAGATAACCTATTAAAATCGCTATGTAATTGGAAATCTCTAAAACATGAGGAAATTTTTGACCAAAAATCTCCCCTGTAGTTTATCGTACTTCATATATATGAAGTCATAAGTAGAGCTCTGTGTCCCTAAATTATCTTTTTAACTATCTCATCTCTCAAGTTGAGTATAAGCCTGCTTAGATGCAAAGAAGAACTTGGGAAGAATAACATATTTATTCAACAACTCATTCGTGAGATTTAGAATAAAGTTATGTTGGTTTCTATGTAACTGCCAACCCAAGAAGCGGGTTTTATGTCAAATCATTCAATAAAATGTGGTGAATGATAGATGAAAAGATAGAAAAAGATACAGGATACTTCCTCTAGCATCAAAACAGAGCCGGCATGTCATACATTGAGATCACAAAGCTAGACCTTTCTGATGCAGGTTTTATGAGTGATAGGGTTGTCTGCAAGAGGACGGTAACTAAGGCAAACTTGACACTGAACACTTGACTTCACAGAAGATAAGCGTCTAGTCTCACTCACATATGACTCAGTCCCAGACAATGAATAAATGTTTTGGCCTAAAATCTTTCCCCAGATGAAATCCATGTCTTCATCTATCAGTAATGTCTGAATGCTCCCATTCCTCTCGCTTTTCAGAAATATCTCTGTCCTTTGGTAAAAGAATAAAAAAATATCCACACCTTTAATTTCCTGGTTAATTCAAGTCTATTGACTCCCATGTCCATCAGGGTTACGCAGAGTTTTATTGGAAGAGTAGCATTTTAGTGTGTTAAAAGTTGTGAGACACACAATGATCTCGCAGACACACAGCCATTTTTCATCCCTACACTGAAACGGTTTTCCTTCCATGGCAGATGGACAGAGAGCACACGCAGATGTCCATTTACTCAGTTTCCCCTGCCACCAGGAGTAGCGATGTAGTCAATTACACATGAGGAGAAATCTACTCAGGGACTTCTGAGAGAAAGCACAAGGCTGGCTCCCTTCCCTGTGTTCCCTATTCTCGCACTTGGGTGTTGAGTGAGGGCATACTGATGGTGCTGTGGCATCATGGGAGAGAGCGTCAGAGCTTAGGGTGATGGAAACATGAGCTAGCCTGACTCCCCAGCAACATTTTAACCTCGCACACCTACCCCACAACTGCCATAACACTAATCTTCCTTGCACATGGGACAGCCCCAGCCTCCTTTCTAAATGAGGAGTGAATGGTCTCCATGTTTTTAAGCCCCTGTTGGTCTGGAAGCCTCTCTCCTGAAGCACAAAGCAAGTGACTGGTTTAGCAATGGAGAGACATAAGCTGATTTGAACCAGTATGACACAAAGAGAGAATTTTCCTGGGCTCCATAATAAAAGAATTTATCAAATGTGAACACTGATGTATATTTCTTCAATTAATACTGACAGTCATTAGAGACCTTGAAAGGAGCCAGACAAAAGATGAGCCAACAGACTGACAATGGCTGAGAGGAAAGATGGAAAGTGTCCCTGTCCTTGATGACATGATTAAGTCATTCGGTCAATCAGCTCTGTAGTCTACACTCAGTTTTGGTTTTCTCATGTGAGGTAATCTATTCAAGGCTTAAGCAAATTTTATTTTGTGTACCATGACAAGTTGATTGCACTGAAGGTCTTAATCAATGACATCCCTGGATCTATACTCTTTGCCTTGTAACTCGGTCAGGTCTGCCCGCTCTGTGAGAACTGCTTTATTTAACAGAAAGTGACAAAAGTGACGATGTGCTAGTTCTGAGCCTAAACCACAAGAGACCTTGAATGTCTCTGCTCTCTCTCTCTCAGAATGTTCTTCCATTGTCATGACTACCAGCCTCGGCTGGCTTGTAGAAAACGAGAGACCGCATGGAAGAGAGCCTAGTTGTCTCAGCTGAAGCCATCCTAGACTAGCCTGCAGCTAGCCGACACCCAAACATGAGCGAGAGAGCCAAGGCAAGGTCGACAGAGCGGCTCACCCAGCCACGGCTGACCACAGACATGTTAGTGAGCTGAGCCAACACTAAAGCTCTTCGCAGCTGCCCCAGAGTCATGAGCAATAATAAATGTTTACTGTTTTAAGCCACTGATTTTGTGGATGGTGTATTATACATTGGGAGTTAACTGATCAGTTACCTGTGTTACTTGTCGATGAAAGCATCCTGATAAAGCAAAGTGAGAAGCTGAAGAGATAGGCAGGAGGGTGTTCCAAAACAAACTTGGAGCAGTCAGGACATCTTCAAAAACTTTTAATTAGGAAAATGATAAGATTTGTATTTTAGACAAAAACATTCAGGAATGGATATGGAAGATAATACTAAGATTGACATGGTCTAAAAGAGGTATCTAAATGGGAAAAAAGGAACAGAACATAAAGCATAAAGAATAAAAACTGTAAGGATGTCCCACATCCCTGCCACTGACAGGCAAGTTTATCTATTCTCTAGGCCAGCGGTCCCCAACCATTTCGGCAACAGGGACTGGTGCTCCTGTGAAAATCTAATGCCTGGTGATCCAAGGCAGAGCTGAGGCGGTGATGCTGGTGCTGGGGAGCGGCTATAAACACAGATGAAGCTTCCTTCATTCACCCATAGCTCACTTTCTTCTGTGCAGCCCAGTTCCTAACAGGCCTTGGACATGGGGTTGGGGAACCCTCTCTAGATCATGTGTTCAAAGTGAGGTTTCCAGACTAACAGTATCATTGTCCCCTGAAACTTGTTTAAAATGCAAATTTTTCAGTCCAGACCTACCGAATCAGAATATGGAGACAGGTTCCAGAGATCTGTGTTTTCACAAGCCCACAGGGCTACTTCTAATCCATGTTAAAGGTTGAGAAGCACTGCTCTAGGCCACAGGTAAGAAGTGGTTAAAAATGCCAAATTATTAGGACATCGGCACCTTCTTCAGATCATTTTTACCATAAGGAATGGAAGCGAGATGTCAGCAATTTTGTCCGGTTGAACATCTTAGTCTGCTGACGTGAGGCTTGTTTCTCAGAATTCCTCCTCTGGATTCTAATGTCTCAGGGGCCAAGTTTTGGCCACGGCCATAACATTCCCCCATTGGCTCTGAGTTACCTTCATCACTTCCCTAACCACAAGCAGAGATTAGAACTCTGGTAAATATACATGAAAGGATAAAACGGAATTTACAAGACCACCAGATTGAGGACCTTGCCCACCTCAGAGGGATCCAGCTTTGGTCCCCTGTCTCCTGGCTGGGGATGGGTCCATTGCATGCCAAATACTCTCATCATTGAGTGAACCCCTATGAAGGGCATGAGCTGAACGCCATAATTAATAAACCACGTCTCACCCTAGCAGAAATTTTCAGATCTCTTGACTTTCCAGTTTTCCTAAATTCAAAGGCAGGGTAGGGGCAGGGAGGAGGACTGCAGGTATGTTGATATAAGTCTGTGAGGGAAACGGCAAGAATTAAAGTTTGAAATGTTATCAGATGAAATGATTTCAGTTAAAATCTATAATAGTTGTGAAGAAATTCTGTTAGTGGAAGAGACACATCTATTTTTTTATGTTATTCTAGGCATTATACATGACATAAGGGAACACAGGGATTCTTCTCGTGGGAAGAATTAGGATTGTGTTAGAAAGAGAAGGGATATGCAATTGGTAGGGAGAATTTCACTCGGCAAAACACCAACAGTGGGGACTGGAACAAGCACCATTTCCCAGTTCTTAGACCTGACCACCCACTATTTCACCACGAAACCATAATGGGACAACACTTGAGTGACCTCTTAGCATTGCCAACGAAACTGGCAGCAACTTCTCGGATCTAGACTAGTTTCAAACCCTCTCCACCCACGCAAACGTATGCCTGGTCTCATCCTTTTTGAGAATGCTGGTTATCTTGTAAATTTAAAAGTCAAACTGGAGAAATAGTTGGTTTATCTATTACTGTCCATAAATGGGAGGATGCCTTTCACCTAAAGGGCTTTCATTTCAAATCATCGACCTAATGAGTCTGGAATACAGAGGTCTCCTGTGTGGACAGCCCATCCCAAGGCTCTGTGCAGAGTCAATTAGAAAGGTCTTGTAGTAACGTTAATATTATTAGAGTAAAGACTAAGACAAAGGTCTACATCTATGCTTCAGTTCTCTCATCTATCAAATATGAATTTTAATAAGAGTATTAGGGAACAACATTAAATTATGGAAAAATGCAAAACAAAGTATTGACTGATCCATAGGAAACACCTGTCAGAAATTTAGCTTTTACTTGTATCAGTATATAATTGATATTATTATTATTCATAATCAGTTTTATGTTAGTGAAATAATATGGATAATTATGAAAGGTATGAGCAAAAAAAATTTAATTGGTCTCTGGGTCTGGGAGGGCTGTTACTTTGAGCATGGCTGAGCTTCGCCAAACAGTTCAATGTGCTGGGCAACTGGGATGCAAGCCCGCTGGGCAACTATGAAGGATAGTGTAAGACATGGTTCAGAGTTATACTGAACAAGAGGAGATATGGCGACAGCGCTGCTCCTCTACTCCTTCCACGGTCCCCACGTAGACAAACAAAATGAAATACAAACCCCTCAAAAGAAATCACTGTCTCACTTGATTTCAGAATCCAAAAAGTAAGTTATTGACACAGAACCTACTTCCCCTAAGAATTTCACAGCTAGAACAGCAAGTGACACTGCCTCAAGAGTTTCTAGTTTGCTTAAGAAGACCAGATTACAGCTTCTGATTACATGCTCTAGGGATTAGCCACTCTCTAAGATTCTCTAAGTCCCTTGAACAAAGCAGCCACACAAATGTTGTAGGTCATGGGTTACCAAGAAACAGGCTAAAACATTTCCATGTTCCAATGAAATTGTTGCGTTTCCACAAAATGAGCAACAAACTCACAATTAGAAAGAAATTCTCCAAGTTAGAGGAGAGAGAGTGACGAATGGGTGGAACACAAAAGATTTTTAGGGCAATGATCCTGCGCTGCATGACATGATAATTGTGGATACATGTGACTGTGCATTTGTCAATCACCCTCCCCTTCCTAAAAAAGAAAAAAGAATAAAGAAAAAAAAGGCAGTCTCCAAGGCTTACATCCTAATGGGAACAAAGAGTGTGCATAGGTGTGTGTGATCTGTGTGTGCTCCCAGTAAACTATAAGACTATGTGTGCAGGAGGCAATAATGTGCAATGAAGTCCCCACAAGCCAACGAGCTGCAGTAGAGGCTTAAAAGTGCTTTTATGTCCGGCAGAGGAGACATTTATTTTAAGACACACACAGAAGTGCTCAAGTCTGTTTTGAGGGAGGAAAAATTAATATTTCATCTTGAACAGACTGAAGTTCAAATAGTCCTTCCAACCCAGAAAAGCAGTAACCCAGACAGAGTTTACTTAGAGGGCCAAGAAGACACAGCCCAAAATAGAGTAAGAAAACTATGAAATATCTACCTCGGGAGAAGCCAGTCCAGATAACTCATTGAGGATTGCTCATGTGCTTATCCAACCGGTCCAGACAAAGAGGGAGATGAAATGCAAAGCAAATTCCCAGGAAGTCCTGAGAGGCTGAGAACTGGGACTCAACCCTCATGTTCTAGAAATCGGCTTTAGTTGACTTTTAATTTTTGTATGCCTTTCAAAAGATATAATAATACTCTTTGTATTCTTACATTCAACAGCAAGCCATGTAATTGTAGAACAATGGGGAAAAAAAGGTAATAAGCAGATCATTAAAATCTCCTATCATCTCACCACCCAGACAGATATGACCACTGGTAGTATTTTGATGCGTTACCTTTCCTGGGGATTCTCTGCCTATATTTGTATATAACTTTAATAAAATTCATTGACCATAATATTTTTGTAAACTGTTCTTTGCTGAACACAGTACAGACGCAAGGTTAGAAAAGCTTTTACTGAATTTGAACTCATTATCAAAATGTTGACCTGGATTCAAAGACTTCAGGAGAAGCATGAGTTAATGTGTTTTATTCACACGCCACCTTTGTCAACATCTTACTGGAAAGTATAGAAACTGTACTAGGCAAAAAAAAAAAAATAAAATAAAATAAATTGTGTTAGGAGCTGGTACTCTGCCTACGCATCTGCAAAATTTCTCCCACCTCACCCTTCTTCTTTTTCACACTCAGTTCAACACACTCTGTCCTCCCTGCTCACTTCCACCCTTTCTTGGCTCCTGTGCTTAGCTTTTCCCAACATTTTCTCACTCAAAATTACAGTTTTTCAGCTCGTGGCTTGGACTCCAAACACGGAAGGTACCGTCGTCTGGCACCTTCAACTTGCATGCCCATGAAGACTTGTCTTGCATTGTGTGTCCCCTCCCTGGGCCACATCCACCTGGCCATGGTGCCAGGAGAAATGGCAACGCTCGCTGAAGTAGAGGATGGTTCACCCGGAGGCAGGCAGCGCCGCCGACAAAGGGGAGAAGAATGAGAGTGGTTTCTCCCACCTTCACCTTGGCAGATAGAAATGAGTATAAAGCTGGAGCTGGGGCTGGGTGCAGCCTCGACAGTCCTAGAAGATCAACAAAGCCAGCCTGAGCCAGGAAAGAACACATGGCAGTTGTGTGTGGCAGTGACACCTCAAGAAAAATCACTCCGAGTCGTGCGCCTGATGATTTAACTGCTGTGGGCACCAGCCCAGCTTTCTCCCCAAGTCAAAATGTAAATGATTTGAGGAAGCTGGTCCTTTTTCTGTCCACTTTTACCGTACTCAATGTCTAACAGCCATTTTACTGTGTTTACAAATTATGAAAATTCTGGGCAGCTAATTATGAAAATATTGAGAAGTCGGACGAGATGGAACTCTTGGAGCAGGTTAAGGCAGAGAACAGACTGCAAAGTCCTTGAAAAATGAGCTGCGTACTCTCTACTCCTGCCAGTGAATTTTGGAATTCCAGCATATTGCTATGCTAATCTGAAACCAAAAAGAAAGAAATCAATAAAAATCTAGGAGAAGAGTAGGAAGAAGACCCGGTAGATGGATCAGAGCAGATTCGTTTCTAAGATCTATACATTTCTCTTCCAACGGATCAGAAGCCAAAGGATCCAGGGGAAAATATGAAAAACAAGTTTTATAACTTAAATGAGAGGTGATAAATTTTAAGTTCTCTGTAAAAAAGGGGACAGCCTTTCTTCAAGTTTGACCTTGCTGTTTTCACACCATCTGGAAAGAAAATCTAGTTGTCTTCCCCCATTTGTTTTATGTTGAATAAAATTAATGCCTGCGCAGTAATAACAGAAAGAATATAAGTACATTCGAGATTGATTATAAAGTTGGTTAGATTTTATGAGATATCGTTATAATTTAACAAATGTTGTTTTTCCTACAGTGCCATTCTTTCTTGTGGCAGAGTTCTTTAGCTAAATTTTTTATGTGAAATAAATGTGTACAAAATAGTTATTGTCATTCTCCCTTGTAGAAAAGGTGAGTGTGGCAGTCATGCCAGGTTAGAGATGGTAAAATAATTTTAGAGCATGGCTAAAATCTTTCAGTCCTAAAATCTTTCAATTAGAAAATGAAGCTTTCGCAGTTCAGATAATAATACATAAAGTTCACTTTATACTTCATACTACAACTCTGCAGATTGGGGTGCTATAAGACAATTATTAATGCCATGTAATGCATTAAAATCTTAAGTACATTTTACGTACCATTATTACAAGCAATCCTCAAGTTATATTATACAGAGTTAGTGTCTCATAAAGAGCTAAAGTAAATTCATATTTAAATTCAGAATCTTGTGATGTTAAGCTTTTTTGCAATAAACCCTGCCATCTTCTTATTCTTTTTGACTCTTACATATTTATAAGTTGTAAATAAGATAACAAAGATTTTATTAATTGATAACATGTTAAGTATAATCACATTTTTAACTTCCCCTACGATTTGCTTCCATAAGAAAAAGGCTAAGCTCTGATCGTGAGCTCCTCTTTCAATATTATAAGCCAAGAAATTTACAAAGTTTTCCCCCAGTTTCCATTGGCAGAGAGCTTTATAAAAGCTGTGATTTATATAAAGTATGGAAAGGCAAGGAACACACACATTAATATGTGTGAAAGGGTGCAAAGTAAAATGGGAAAGCTATGAAATGAACTCTCCGTGTATGTATTACTTAACTGGAATCCACGGCTACGTAAGTAATTCGTACCTGACAGTCTCCAGTTACCTCTCAGTTGGGCCCATGCACAGCTGTGAACACACATAATGTGAGTGCCCTTTAACTGGACCATCATCTAACTAAATGTCATGATAAAGGCCAACTATGTTTAAGTCTGCCACATCATCTGGTCTAAAAGTCTAGCAACTCTTCAAGGAGAAAAATCTGTTTGATGTGACAGTCCCCATTCTAAGTGAAGTCACATTGGTTACCTGTGCACCTAATTTTTCTTGGAGCTTAGAAGTCATTTCTTTTAGTCCATCCAGTGCTAGAGTCTTTCCTTTGAATGCAAGCTTGAAGAAGCCACAAAGAACATGCATGGAGATGCTTGCCATCTTTCCTACTCTCCATGGGTTTTGTTTTGTTTTGTTTTGTTTTTGTTTGTTTTTAAAATAGATAACACTTTGTCCATTTGCTTCCTTGCCAGTGCTGTCGGCATACTACAGGAAGTATATGAACTGAGCCCAAAAGTTTGAATTGATTCAAAGCAACCAGGCACATCTCTAAAATATTTTGCCTGTTTTTGGTATCATTCCTTCCTTAGAAAATTCTGCCTGTCCCTTTTCATTCCAAAGCTCTTCTCTCTTGGCTATGAGCACAGAAATCAAATGACACTTAAAAGAATTGTGACACAATTTGGTATATGGCCAGTATGACAGTTTTCATAGCAAAAATTTTTATTTAAATAAACTATTAACTCACAAATGAAAGTAAGTCAGTTGCAGCAGACAAAAAATACTAATTATGCTTTTGGATACACACATTTCTCACCATTCTGTCACAAGCTGGGATATCATCCATTACTGCCTCAATTACTAATTAGCTGCTTGATTTTGATTCGTTGAGACAGTATTCAGGTATTAGAATATAATAACCATCTTCGTCCTTCGGGCTAGACTTGCTAAGTCAAGCAAAGTTTGTCTCTGTTAAATGGCAAAGGAGTACCAAGTGAAAACAGATTGGTTAAGTTTTTTTTTTTTTTTTTTAAAAAAAAAAAAAGGAAAAAAAAAGCTCCAAAGAGCAGAACAGATTCTTCACTAAAACTGGGAAACAGCTGATATACTGAGCCAGGATCTGCCCCTCTCCCCCGCACCCCCCAAAAATAAGGGTGCAATAAGGCAGCTCTTTTAAAACTGTCATCATTTAATCATTTCACATTCTTTCTGCTAAGGCATAATTTAAAACCCAATGGTGGACATCTATGCACAGGGAAACTTCTTGAGAATTTGGCAACTGACCAAGAATGCCTTGCATCCTACCGTTTGCTACCCAGAAGCATCCGAGAGGTACACGCCACCAGCAACTGCTGTCAGCACGCTCAGCTGCACAAGGAGAGGATGCTAAGGACATGGGAACTGTCTGGAAAACAGCGCAGCAGCCCTCCGTGGGGACAGGTTAACCGCGAGTCTTCAAGTGGGGCTTCTTAGTTGGGCTTTAGCACCAAATCCTGATGGTTTGGCATTGGGGGGATACCACCTTTCAGCGCATCACATGTTATCTGCAATTCCTCTGTACGAAAATATACACATTTTTATCACGATCTGAAAATGGATGCCTCACTAGCCCAAGCTCCATGAGTGTATACGATGTGTTAGCAAGTTTTCTGACGTACCCCCAGAATGTTTGAAAGGAGTCAGCGAGCTGCTTCTGCATGGGGCAGCTTGATAAACATTTCAGGCTTTGTAGAGCATATGGAAATATTAAAACTACTCAGCTCTGTGTTTGTGGTACCAAAGTGTGCTAACCTCTGGTCTAAAACACCCTGCCATCTAATAAGGTCTGTCGATTAGGGATACAACAGATGCCAATGAGTATCTCAGTGCATTTAGAGTATCTGGACAGCAGACTTTCATTCTTACTGGCTCTGTAAGGGCACGTTAGTAACAAGCTGCTATCTAGACTAGGTAAAAATTGTTTAAAGTTGTTGTCTGTACTCAATATTCATAGGTCTTAACACTACAGCATCTTAAAAGGATGTGGCAGTCTCTGGGTGAGACAGTGATGAGCAACATATAATCAAAAAGTGGGTTAGGAGTAAAAGGGATGGAAAATAGCTCCTGTCTGTCCTCTACCATTTTTCCCTACAGACACTTCTTTTCTTTGTCTCTGCTGTTCGCATCTTCCTTTGTCATCTTTATTTTCCCCATTATACTCTTCTCTTACGAGAGCATTGCCTTTATACAAAATGATCACATAAACATATTTCCTCGGGGTTTATTTTCTGTCACCTTCCTTCTGGTCTCATCTCCATCCCTGTGCAAACATCAGCTACGGTAGGTATCTTGCCTGCTTTCCCCTTACAATGAAGAAAGAACTAAATACATCTTGACCCTCCTTTATACCTCTTCCAAACGCCTCTTATTTTTCCCCTTTCTCTCTTGTCTTTAAAAAATGTGTACCCCATTTCTTTACAACTTTAGTCTTTCCCATAATTGTAGTCTCCTCTGACTTAGAACTTTCCCCATCATTCTTTTTGTCTTTTTACATATTCAACTTTTTCTATCTCTCTGGCTTCTTTCCCTTAACCTACAGCATATTAAAATCTCTTTTATTTCAGAAATTCAAAACAGTTGTTTATTGAGTCTGCCTCTTCTGTCTACTGCTTTAACTGCCCACCTCCATCATTGTTAGTTCCTCTCCTTGAGTCTGCTGTCCTTTCCCCCCATCTGCTGATCCATCTCCTTCTCACTCCCAGTCTGTATTATGGACTCTGATCCGATGATCCCCA
Organism: Macroglossus sobrinus; assembly: GCA_004027375.1. Taxonomy (NCBI): domain Eukaryota; kingdom Metazoa; phylum Chordata; class Mammalia; order Chiroptera; family Pteropodidae; genus Macroglossus; species Macroglossus sobrinus. Next base: position 130,436 of record PVKZ01002314.1, on the reverse strand, counting down.
AGTCCATACCCCATGTTGATGTTTTCCATGGGTCACATCTAAATATCCAACTCCACAGAGTGTTTCCAAATGTAGAACGTGCTGACATGTTGACTCAACATATATCAAAATTAATAATCGACTTCTCCCCCAGCTGTCTCCATACCTTCTCTCTCTTCAAACCTGCTTCTATCTCCTTCCCCATGACAAAGTTAATCAATGAATCTTCCTATTATTGTCTGTTTGTACAACGTATGCATTTTCTCTTCCTTACAACTTTACCACACCTGCCCTAAATTGTGCCTTTTTTTCTTATCTGGCCTTTTTTGTTGTTTATATAAGAGATTTCTCACTGGTCTCCTAAGTTCATAGTCTTGCTTTTCCAGGAAACTCACATTGTTTCTAGAACCACCTGTCTGATATGAAGGTCATATCATATTATAACTCTCTTCAAAAAGCTAGTAACACCTTCTCTTCCTTTACAGTATGACCTAAGATCTTCTTATTCATCAAAAGGCAAGTTATCTCTAGTGCGGAACCTAGTTATTCATTTTATCTATCCTCCATCACCCATTACACCAAATGCAATGATCTATTGTCCAAATCTAAGACTTTATATTTTTTCTAATTAAAATATACTTTATATAGAATAATAATTTTGTTAAAATATGAAATATAAATGCATACCTCAAAACCTACTATTTCCTTGTTTCTGCATATAACCTTCCTCTTCTTCTCTACATGTATAACATATTATATCTATCATTTCATATTCCGAATTCTCAATTATAACAAATATTTCATGTTGCTAAATAATTCAGAAAATTGCCACTTTATAACCTTTATACCATCTGCTAATGAGTTAGGTGAGCCAATACTACGATGTCATGCTTGCCCTTTTTCTGCTTAGTCCTGACACACAGCCATGAGTCAATTTCCATCACTGTCATCGTTGTCATCATTATCATCTCATCACGACTGACATAATCTGCAATTTTTTAACCTAGTATCTTCCTGCTGGGCCTGTACTTTCCATTCAGTTGATGATCTGTAGTGAAAAAAAAAAGTTGTAATAATATCTTGTGTGTATATACAAACAGATTTTAGATTTTGTTAAAATTACTTCTTTAAGATAAATTTCCAGAGGCAAAGTTATGAGGTCAAAGAATGTAAATAGCATGAACATCTTTGTCAAATTGATATTTGCCATCCCTGGTATATTCACTGTCCTTCCTTAGCTTAGAATACCACTCCCAACCAAACATGCTCAGACAGTCTCTTCCTCCCCCTCCCTCCGTCTCCTTCTCTCCCCTTCACTCTCTCTTCCTGTCTTAAGAGAGATTATAAATACCAAGATAGGTATGAATAAAACTTCAATTTTCAATCACATGAGTAGCAATTAACACTCTATGGCAAAGCATGGTCTCTAAACTTACTGCTGTTACACTAAAAAAAAAGTCAATTTCATATTATTGAATTGATGAATGGGAAAAAATAATAAATGTGGACAAGGTCTACTCTATGGATTTAGCATAAAATATTTCCTCTCTGGAGGAAATCCTCAGAACAATTAAATTGAAAGGATGAAACAGTGGTACCTAAGTGGAAGTAAGCATTCTTTCAGAATACTGCTTACTCCATTGTTGTGGGTACAACTATGCTACCCTATCAGGTCGCCCATTGACTCCACTGGCCTGGAAAAACTCAAGACAGACAAAAACAGTTGCTTCCTGGCCTAGAACACGGGGTACTCCATACTCACTGTCTATGAGTGGCTTTTTTCTTTCCTTCTTTCTTTTTTCTTTTTTTACTTTTTTTCTTTCCTTCTTTCTTTTTCTTTTTTTTCTTTTTTTCTTTCTTTCCTTCTTTCTTTCTTTCTTTCTTTTTGATGAAAAGGTAAGAATGCAGAGTAACTATATGAGGGACAGATATTTGAAAAGACTTCCTTCTAATAAGTCATCATTTTTCATGTTTTAAGGTACTGCAGAAAAAATGTGGATGAAGGAAGGATAAACATGTCCTCCTGGTGATGGAAGTAAGTGCAGTGAAGGCAGCCAAACCTACAGGGAAAATGCCATGTTGATCTAAACATGGCACAAAGCTGAGCTCCAGAAATCAATTCCTAACTCCCTAGTAAGTCAAAGACTGAAGACTGCAAGCGTGTAGAGAAAGATGTGATTGATGTCTCCCCCGCCTGGGGCTGCTGACACCCCTAAAACCCATGAGACAGCTGCTCTCCTGGGACACTTTTGAACTATGCTATGAGTAAAGAAGACACACGGGCTTCTTGGCCTGAGCATGTGAAAGGACTCCCTTCTATAGAGTGCATGAAATATCAGTTTGGCGAGCGCCATCTAAAGCTAAATTGATCCATATGATTGGAATTTTGCCCAGACACTTTAACCAAAGAGGGGGGGGAGGACAGCATCATTTTGAAATTAGCATTATCAATACACTAATGCATTCTGAATGCTAGTTGGGCCTGACATAGGAAGTGATGTAATAAGAGAGTGCTTACTGCTGCTGCCCCTTGAACAGGAAATATTTTCCTTGAGGAATAGAATACTTGAAAACTGCAGATTGCATTTTAATATTAACCAGATTTCTACATTAAACGTGATTTCCGAGAACAATTTGATTTTTCTTTTTTTCTCTCTCTCTTTACCCCCACTGCGCCCCTCAAGCAAGTGATCAGAACTGCGTCCAACCACGGGCAGCTCCTGGAATGGACCCAGGGCTGCCTGCAATTTAAATGTCAAACTTTGTGCTGTTGAGCGGCAGAGACTCTCACTCGGCAACATGTGTCACTCATTGCTGCCCTGTCGATGGTTATTGTTTCTTGATGCGTTCAGATTGCTACAAATTCTCTCCTGGTTTCTCTGATTGTCTCCAAGTGTGAAATTTCAAAGCTTGTTTCTTCTTCACGACGTTTGAGACAAGTAAGTGTAATCACCTTCTCGAACAAGCAAGAAGCAAGAAAATTACCAGACCTGTTTTACATTTTGAAAGGAGCAGAAAGTAGTTTTTGAGCTCCTAGAAGTAGTTTCTGCAACTAACTGCACAGTCAAAAAAAAAAAGCCTCTTTTTTTTTTTTTTTTAAACTGGCTAAACACATCTATCCCCAGCAGACACATACACAAGAACTCTAAGCTACCAAAAATGGCCCTTTTCGGGGAAGATTTGACAGCAGTGACAACTCCTGATTGGTTAATGGGAGCACTTCGGGATTTATCAGTTTGATTGCGATCGTCTTTGGCAGCCAGTAAAATAGTGAAATAAAGATAATTTAACCACAGTTGTGCAGGGACAGGGGAGGGCGTGGAAGTAATGTGCTGTCATTCGTGATTTGTTGAAAGCAGATGGCTGTGAGATGGGGGCCACAAAGGAGGATGAATAAGAAAAATAAAACTGTAGAGTCGTAACGTAATGGACCAAAAGCATGAGTACTTGGTGCATGTAATGGCAAACGTGAGGACAATTGTGGCCTTATGAGATAATCAATGGTTATAAACAGATTTTTAAAAATCACTCTGCATTGCTAAGTAAGAATTTCTACGAAAAGGAGTAGAGTTAAAAATCGGAAAAACAAAAAGAAACTCTGAAGTGTGAGGATCTAGGAATACTTTACACCACTCCCCACTCCAGGAGAAAAAAAAAGAAAGAAAGAAAAAACAGTGGTGTGATGGGCAAAGGAACCCATAAGACAAAGTCGTCAGCGTGACGTGTGCCTGAAACTGGGACACTACCTCTCAGCATAGGGATTTCACTCCTCCAGCAGGGAGAAGGGTTTCAGGCAGGGCTAACCACTCCTGAGACAAAAACAGCACTGCTTTTTACCTCTTTATTGCGAAACGGCAAAAATGCCTCAGAGCTATGTGTTTTCCATTTCTTTATTCACCCTAAAACTAGCTTTACACAGGAAGGAAGAAATCCAACATGTGTTAAAAAACAAACAAACAAACAAACAAACAAACAAACGAAATCTATGTTTGTTTTGCTGGGCTGTTGTGTTTCCTATGTTCAATTTCATGACATCTTACATCATCTGACCACCTTATGAAATAGATATCACCTCAGTCTTAAAAACAAGAAAAAAAGGCATAGAAAAGTCTGATCTCTTCTAAGATCAGAAAACACAAGTGTGTGCATGAGGTAATGAGGCACAGAAGCGGATTTTGAACTCAAGGCTGCCTGATTCGAAGATCAGTGCTTTTTTCATCATATTATACTTACTACTCATATTAACCTGCTCGTACTTGGATGTGATATTGTCAGTAACTGCCACTGGGCACTTGTGCTTCAGCGCCCTCACCCCATGTCATTTCCCTGACACCACGTTGATCTAAAGTGAGCCTTTTGCCCTGATATCTATTCCTCACGCTAATCGGCTGTTCAGCTAGTAAGCACTCTTGACTCTGGACCTACATTCTGAGTCCTTGGCGCATCCTTGCACCACCTGACTGAGGACCTGCTTGGGTGTAACACGCCATCTTTCTAAAATCAACTATCTTCCCTTGGCATCGGTGGTTTCTGCAAAGTACAGGTAAATATCCAGATGGCACCTCATGCCTGTCTTTTCCACTGATGATTTTCTTCCATACCCATCTCCCTCCACACCCATCCGCAATTAGAAAGACTTTATTTTATTCTAGAAGCATCTGGTACCTGTAGATGATGTTCTATCAGAGCTTCTACCAGAATTTCAGATAGAAATTTAATGGCTTAATTTTCAACTATCAAAACACTCCAAAAAAAATCTGAAAGAAGTAAAAGGGGGAAAAAAAGACAATTATAGAGATTTTAATGATTCCATCTCAGTACTTGATAGAATGTATAGATAGAAATTCAGTTGGTTGACATAACTATCAACCTATATAGTTTACAGAAAAATACACCTCAGACTCAGAGTATAAACTCTTTACAAGTGCATGTGGATTATTCACCAAATAAACCATATGTTTGGCTCTAAAGTCTCAATAAATTAATAAGTGTTGAAATCAAACAGAATATGTTCTCTGACTGCAATGGAGTTAAATTAGGAAACTTTAATAAATATTCCTGTAATATAATGAAATACTTGGAAATTAAAGAACATACTTCTAAATAATTCATGAAGAAAAAAATCACAGCATATAGTAAATATTTCTAATTGGATAAATATGAAAATAAAACATATTGAAATCTATAAAGTACAGTTAAAAAGTGCATAGAATAAAATATGCAGTTTGAAGTGCTCATATTTAAAAAGGAAAGTCAAAATCAGTGATACTAACTTCTACCTTAATAACAGAGAGAGAGAAGAAAGAGGAGAGCAAATTAAATCCAGTGTAAGTGAAAGAAAGGAAATAATGACGATGACAGCAGAAAGCAATAAAATAATAAATGCAGATATAATAAAGAAAAATGAATAACACCATAGTCATTTTTAAATGAAAAAAATTAATGACTCTACTTAGACTGTTCACTAAAAATTACCAAAATGAGAAATAAAGAGAAAAATTACTAGTTTTCAGAAATTATAGGATAATAAGAGAATGTTGTGAATAAGTGTGCTAACAAATTTGAAAACTTGGATGTAATGGACAAATACTTTGAAAAACTGACGTAAGAAGAAATAGACCAACTAAGTAGCCCTATATTAAGTAAACTGAATTTGCAATTAAATATCTTTCCCCAACGAAATTTCCACTCATATGGCTTTACTGGTGACTTCTATTGTAAATTTAAATAAGAAATAAAACTAATTCCATGCAAAATACTTCAGAAAGAAAATAAGCACTTTCCAATACATTGTATAAGGTAGGTATTATATTGATAACAAAACCATAAAAGAACACTACAGGAAAGAATACTGTACATCAATATTCCCCACAAACAAAGGAGCAAAAGTTCCAAACAAAATGTCAACAAATTGATTTCAGAAATATATATATAAACTTGATGGTACATCATCACCAAATGAATGTTAGCCCAATGATGTAAAATCGCTTTTTAAAAAAAATCAGTTGACGTAATTCACCATGTTAAGAAAATAAAAGAGAAAAAAGAGAGATGACCATCTCAATAGCTGCAGAAGATAAATTCAGCAAAATTAAATATCCTTTTAGAATATTCTCAGTAAAACAAGAATAAATGAGAATTTCAACTTTATAAAGGCATTTACAAAAAAAAAGCATCTAATGTAAAACTTAATGGTAAAAGACTAAATGTTTTCCACCTCAATACAGAAACAATGCAAAGGTGACCGTTCTGATCACTTCTGCTCTAGCCTACATAATACAAGGTGGGCAGGGAGGCACACAGATGGGAAAGGAAGAAGTAGCACTCTACTCACTGATGGTGTGATCGTATATACAGAACTACCAAGGAAAATCTACAACAAAGCTATGGGAACTTGAGTAGTGATGATATTCCTACAGCGGGGTTACAGTTTAAATAATGGATTTCAAAGAACCACTAAAAAATAAACTTTAAAAAAAACTGGATATTTTATACAGTTATTTTTCACGTATTTCAAATGGTCTTTTGGGGGAGAATCAAGATATCTAGATAAACACAGATTAGGAGAGAGATTGTCTCGTAAGGACAACTGAGCCTGTTTCACAACGGGTAGCGTTCGAAACCTCAACAATATAGACTTTACTCTTACAGAGAGGTTGAAAATGAAATATAATGACAGGCTGATGTTACTACCAATTAGAAAAGGTAATATCATTTTCAGGTTATTGAAACTGAATTCCAGCATGTGAGACATTAACTGCCAATCAGGAATGAGATGCAATATATATTAAGAAGTTCTGGAGAAAAGAATAATAAAATAAGCCCTGAATCAGTTATGCTAAGGGATCTAACATCATTTCAGCACCTGTAATTTGTCATTATTATTAAGCCATGAAATGAAAAGGTGAACCAAATGGTATGTGCTTTCCAGTGGTAAGTTTATGTTGGAATGAGATACTGGGCCACCAGAGCCGCTAAAATATTTTTTAATGAATTCATAAAGAAAATCCAGACACTTAAACATAACAAGGCCTACAACAGTGCATTTCAACAGAGTTTGCTAAAGGGGAATCAATATTTTTTCTCAAGACTTACTTCCTCTGATTCTCTCTTGCAAATATAGACATTGGAATGTGAAGACATCATTAGTCTCATTTTAACCATTAATGAGTCAAAGGCAGATGTTTCAAATTTAAGGCCTAGATTTGTGATGGAGCAGCTTTTCAGACAGCCAACTTTATCTCATATGCTCCAGGGAATATGGCAGCAGGAATTACTTTTCATACGTTTCCTAGGTAAATAAAATGACAAACATGTATATAAACTTTATCACCAAGTTAAGAATTATCACAGTTCTGAATAAATTATTAAAATCATATAAAATCGGTACAACTCCAAAGTTCTATTTTTCATTAAACTTCATATTATGATGGTTAGTGATTCTCCTGAGAAATGCTAGATAATAGTTACTAATATTATTAATAATAATAATAGTCAACACTTTTACTAAGTGTTTACTATGCAAACATACAACGCTATACTGTATTCAGTTCCTCTAACAACCTCATGAAGAATGTACTATTTATTATTAGTCCTCATTTTGGATGCCAGTTAATCAAGATGTAGAGAGTTTAAAATGTTGTCAAGTTCATTTAGCTGGTAAATGGTATGCTTGAGTTTCACAAACAGGTATGTCAGAGTTGAGGTTGGCAAATGAGAGCATCGTACTTTGAAGACTAAGCTTTGAAACTCTATACTATTCTGTATCACAGGGGAGAAAAGTGAAAATATCTAAAACTGCTAAAAGTCCCGTAGCTTTTTCCCTACCCCCGAAAGCTTTGAGCACAAAATATAAGGCACTGTAGCAATTTGGAATTAATAAGAAGTAAATTTCTACTCTTCTAGAAATTAGAATCTGCTGTACAGGAGCCAAATTCTGAGATGCTTTCAGGTTACACAATTTCATTGAAATAGTCACACAGAAAGTAATTAGAATGGACCAACCCTGTGGAAGGCTATCTATTCAAAAAGGATTTCTAGATATAAACCTCAGAGGTTCATATTTACACACACGCACAGTACCTCTCCTTTTTTTTTTTTTTTTTACAATTCTTTGAGATAGTGTACCATAATTTCAAATAATCAACACTTTTTACATTACTGGTTTCCAGTCACTTAAAAAAAAAAAAAAAGCCCTAACAAAAAGAGCCTCGGAGAAGTGAAAACTATCTTCTAAAGACATTTAGCAGTAAGAAAGGTGACTGTCATGGAGAAAAGAGTATTGGGGTGAGTATGTGGAAAGAAATCCAGCTGAAGGGATCCCTGGGGATGTCTGAACCCCTCCCCCACCCTCACAGTACCAGGGAGCCTCAGTCCAAACATTTCTAGATAAATGGGTCTCTTCTTTGTTTTAAGGAAATCTCCAGGGTCTCAGATTTCAAAACTGCCTTCACTCGCACATCCCATATATTTTCCCCAACTTTCATAAATCTCTCTTTTTATTAAGTAAATCTAACTTTCCCATATGAGCACTGGGTTTGGAGGAGAAATAGGACACAAGCCTTCTCTATTTCCCCAAGTTCAACACAGCCATAGGAAAATACTTGTGATCTTGCTGAATCTGGAGATCCAGGGATTCCTTGCCCACCATTATCACCTGCACGTATCTACTCTCAAAGAAACATTCTCGCAGACCCACGACACACACAGAGGCCTTCTCTGATGAGCTGTCACCCTCACATACATTCTAGAATCACTTTCAGAATTGATCCTACTGTTTATAAAGTGTGATCTTTGCAACATAGCATGTTTTCATATGTGATACTTATTAAATATATATTCAGAAATTCCTTTCCAGAGCTACTGAATCAGAATTTTCAAGAGCTGAGTCCTGGAACCTACAGTTTTAACGAACTCCCCTAGATTAAATTCATTCCCAATTAAAATCCCAGCAGGGTTTTTGCGTGCATAGAAATCGACAAGCTGATTCTAAAATTTGTCGAAATGCAAAAGACTTGGAGCATCTCAGTGAAAATAAGAACGAAGCAGGCAACTTATTCTACCTGATTTCAAAGCTAATTATAAAGCTATAGTAATCCAAACTGTCTCGTATTGGCATACAGATTAACATATAGCTCAATAAAAGAGAGCAGAAGGTCTAGAGATAGGGCTATACATAGGTTATTGATGAATTTTCAACAAAGAAACTGAACAGTTCAACAAGCAAAAGAGCATCTTTTCAACAGATTGTCCCAAAACAATTAGCCATAAACAAAACAATAATCCTACATTCAAAACTACACTGCATACAAAACACAAGGCAAAGTAGCACACAGACCTAAATGTTAAGTTAGTTATAATACTTTTAGAAGAAATATAAGAGAAAATACTAATGATGCCAAGAATAGAAATAGGGACTTGGGGGAGCTGAGTTTAAAAGAAAGTTGAGTTGGGATCTGAAACATGTCAACTTAGCACAGTTAGTACAACTTGTCCGAGAGCAACTGGAAATTTGAGACCTTAGTAGGAACGTCCCCATTCCTGCTCCTCTGTCTACAGTCTTCATTCGTTCAGAACTTTCTGTGATGATGGAAATTTTTTATATGCATATTGTACATTATGGCTCCTGAGTACTTGAAACATGTCTGGCCAACCAATAAATCAGCTTTATTTAATTCAGATTGGTTTAAATAGCTAAATGTGGCTAGTGGCTATCATATAGGAGAGTACAGGTTTAAAAGAGAATCATTACCCATTTAATATCCCAACCTAAAAACTTCACATAAACTCATCTCCTTCATTTATTTTTTTCTTTCATGCCTTTATCAAATAAATCTTGATTGGACACCTACCTCTGTTTATTACAGTATGCCCACCGTTAAACATAAGCGAGGTGACATTTATGCTCCAGTGAGTCCCACCAATCATCAAATCTTAATTACAGTCCCAACTGAAACTTCAATGTTTTCCCACTTCATCTCTGCTGTTTTCAATATAGTCTCAAGTTCATTAACTTCATCCACAGGGTGAAATAATCCAAACATTTTGTCATAGTTTTTTGTTGTTATTTGTTTTGGGTAATACCGTGGAAAGGAAATAAAAATTGCTTTACAACTAATTATTTTGGGGTCGTGTTAGACACGCTGAAACAAAAATATTAGGATTACTGGTTTAGCAACTAGAAACTATGACATGTTCAAGGTATTCTTTCACATGATGCTCCCATTTTTTCTTCCACTGCCAAACGTCTGCTGACCATAAGTACTGGTTGAAATGCAGAGCAAATTTCGATTCGGGCATCTTACTGTTCGTGCGGATGTCTATATTTACGTACGTCTATGTAGTGCCATAATCTATGTCAATACAAGTATTTTTACATAGATTTTTAAAATCATCTCACAAATGGAAAAACAAATTGAAGTGGCCCAACTATTTAAATACTCAGTGAAACTGTCCATTATATCTGAAGCTCTAGGTAATCATGTGTGACATGTGCATTTTTCCCCTCTGCAAAACACACAGCATAGCTTCTAAATTGCTTCTCAGCAGAAATTTTCTTTACCTAATTTGATAATAAAGCCTTGGTAAGCAGATCGAACCTTTTAATTAGCAAGGCACAGTTTCGAGTCAAGAGGGGATATCGAAATAAAAAGAAACTTGTCAAAGATTTTATCTCGTGATCATAAATCCATCCAGGACTATAAAATTGTCAGAGAAACCCACTGAATTGATCCTGGGGGAAACCAAGTACATTTATGAAGGAAACACCGACCCCATACAAGTGTCAAAAGGATAGGAAATCAACGTCTGTGACGTTTTTCAACTGTCAAAAGGATATGTTTTGGGCTGCTCTAGCTCTGCCCCCTTGGGGACACCCAAAGGTATTATTAGAGCCTTGAAACAGCAGGCTCCATTACTGTAGATGTAATAAAGCTTATTTTCTGCAGACGCCTTGGTTATCACTCTTTGAAAGCACTGAAATGCTGATATTCCTAACACGCTCATGAAAGACAGAGTGACTAAACCTAATTTCTGAGTCTCAAACTGCTCACTTCCTAGCAGAGCCAACAAAAATGACACAAATGACTTTATTTTTACACTTGTAATGAAACGTAACTTCTCAAGTCAAAAACTTCATATAGTTTAAAGGAATGGGGGAGGGAGTATTTCTGACCTAACGTTGAAACATCATCAAAATAATTTATCCTGATGGGTCACAAGCAAAATGTACCGCAGTGTTCTGTAGCAGTGAATTAGCTTAGCATATGGCTACGTGTATAGGACATTAACCAGCATTTGGCTGTACCTTTTGCAACACAGGGAACGGAGTGAGGAAGAACATCGGTCATCTGGAAGAAATATGGGAACTTCAGGAAACACTGAGAAGGAAGAGCTCGTGAGCCTGTCTGCAGACATCAAGCCTCAGGTTCAATCCACGCAGACAGGCGTTAAAGGTACTTTATCATCGTCTAATTCCAAATCCTGAACGCAGAGGGAACACACCGAGTAACGCAGCTTTCCAGCCCCGGAGGGTGGCTGGGCGCTCACGCCGGGGTGCTTCTGTTTCTGTCTTGAACCAATGGTGCTTGGAAATACTGCACATCCAATGTATTTGTTATTTTCGTTCATGTGTTTTTCTCGGTGACCAGTTCGGGAGCTGAGGATGGAGCTATGTGGACCCCAGAGCTCATGAGTTAGGTGGCTGGTCACCATAGGTGGCTCTATGCCACTTGTTGTTGTTGTTATTTCTCTAAAAATAGTTTCTCTCAGTTGCAGCATCTGATAGATTTTTGGTCATAGTTTAATTTTCCCAAACATGCCTGAATATAAAACTCCCCTGAAATGATACTAAACACAGATCACCAGACCCGCCTCTGAAATGCAAATTTTTAACAAATGTCTCCTGTTTGAGACACGTCCCTAGGTCATCATCCTGGTGTGACCAACTATCAGGAAAGAAAGATTAGTGCCAGGTAACAGCAGGGTCTGAGCAGGTTCGTTAAACCCTGGTTACTAGTTCCTCTCAGCTTTACAAGGCTCATAGTTAATAAGAAGTTTATAAAAAGTTGTCCATCTGTCTGTTTCCAAAAAAAAGAAGCAGCAGGAAAATACGTGGCATGTCCTGTTAAAGCTGTCTTTCGTGTTTAAGACTGAATTTCACACTTTTGACAACTTTAGAAAGAACTTGCTCACCTTGTAAACTCTCTAAAGTGGGCTTGTCCAGGATCCGGGCTCTGAGACAGAGCATGAGCTAAGGTTATCGGGGGGAGCTTTGGGGATCAGATGCCCTGAAAGAGAGACAATGGAATCAGCTGGTCCCAAAAGGAGCTCTGAGCTAGGACGGCCCTTCAGAGTTGTTCCCAGTCAGGCAAGATGGCCAGGCCTTCGTGCCGCCCACTGATGTTTGATGCAGCATGTGAGCTGCATCAGGTGTAACAGTGGTCAAGGCAGTTAGCTCCTTCTGGGAGCGACTCTCTTGGAAAACACAGATAGGATCCACCAACAGTCAACGTCACCTGGGGACATGCATTGGTCCCGAGGGTCCTAACGGTGTGATTGGGGCCACACACCACAGCATCCACTACAAAGGCTGCATATCAGAGCCATCCCTGCTCACCTTTGTTCACGTCTGCTCGCTCCACAGACAGGCCGGGGCCCGCGATCACCTCTGAGAAACCTAAGACGCTCTGAATGCTTTAAGACGGGTGATCTCGCAGAGAGTCTGTGCACATTCTCCAACATACAATGAGGGCAGAGCAGGAGAGTCAACGTAGTTTAGCACTGAGACGTCAGGTTTCATTAGAGTTAGTTGTTCCAGGAAAGCAGAAGGAAATAAAACACAGAGGAACACTAACAGAGACTCACATTACCAGCCTTTTGCATACACTGACCATGCACTGGTAGTTTATGTGGAAAAAAAAGGAAGTGTACGTTTTACACGTTTCAGTGAATCAACATTCTCATCCACTAAGGCCGTTCGTCAATCACCTGGTGGTCAGACAGCCCCACAAACAAGCAATGCATCCAGGCTCACTCTCGGAGTTGTTATGAATTTCAGGTGCTGTGTGCTTTTCATGGGGGCCTCGGCAACACACGGCATGGATCCAGAGCTAAAGAGTCTGGTTCTCAAATTCTCAACTGTGGATAATCGCACTTAAGTGTCAACAGAGGTCTTATTTAACCACAGAAAGCCAGACGGTGCAACCTATGCTCCGGCATTGCTTGTAAGACCTGGAGTTCCCTGGGCCTGGGTTTTCTACTGTCTTGACTGATGTGGAAGTCCTTTAGAAGCGAACAGGCAATTGTGGGGGGCAGGAGGAGGACAGAATAAAACCTCATTTGCTTGCATGTTCATTTTGAGAGCAGGCCACACTATGAACCTTGAATATGATTCATCATTGTTTTGGTAAATGGTAAATGCTTGATGAGCCAGAAAACTCTAGGACCCAAATCTAAGTCAACATGGCCCCAGGAAGCACAAAGGTCACTTGACCTTGCTGCTCATTAACTCTTACTAATCACCGATATAATTGTAGGTCTTGGTAATTAACCCCAATGTCAGTTTTTGCTTCCATTGGGAATGGTCACCTTCTCTTCATTCTATTTTGGAAAGAGGGGAGGGACCGTCCCAGAACCAGCCTTCGGTCCTCCGGGCAGAATTCGCTCCTCAGCAAGGCGCCTTTCTGCTCACACCAACACACCTGTTCCTGAAGACTAGCCTTTGCAGCGGCTGCTGTCACCTGAGCTAGGCACTAAAGGATGAGTGAAGGGAGGGAAAGACTAGGACCCCACTCACCACCCCTGAGCTGCATTCTCTCGACCACTCCTGGAGTGACACAAATCACAGGAAGTGTGACCAACTTTAGTAAATGGTGGCCATAAACAGGAAGCACAATTTAATGTTAATTTCCCCCTGCTGTCGCATAAATCACAATTTTTCTATAAGTGCAACATAATCAAAAAGTCACACATTTTATGAGGGTTCAGTTCTATTTCCAAGCCTTGCATATCTATTCTTAGAGTCCGAGCTTTCCTGTGGGAAAAAATGTGTGTGTGTGTGTGTGTGTGTGTGTACATATATATATATATACATATATATATATATATATATAAAATAGTTAAATACATTTATATGAATGTATGTTTACACACATATATATATAAATGTTTAAACATATTTATATATATATAATTTTTTTTTTCCTAAACTCTGCTGTGGGTCCCTGTGACCAACTTTCAAAAAAAAATTTCTCACTATGTACATGCGTTGGTTTTCCCCCAGGGTCCATATTTTTCCCAATGGAACTATTTTTACTGAACTTGAACTATTTGGCTGGAACACAACACAAGAGTATTTTTTGTGTTAGAAATGGGGTCATAGAGGAAGGTCAAAGCAGAGAAGGGACAAGCAGGGCTGGCCTTCGGTCTTCTAAGGCGCTGACCGGAGCGGAGGCAGGCAGAAAAGTCTGGGATCCCAAATCTCACGCAGCAACCCAGAAGGACGTAGGAGATTCAGCCCAGACCCCTGCAAAGCCACCTCATCAAAATGAATTAACAGGCGCATTCGCTTTTTCTTCATGGGACATATGAACGTAAGCACCTGCGTACATGAAGGAGCATACGCCTATACAAACACACACATTACAAGGAAGCACATTAAGAAAAAATATAAATCTTTTTTTTACCGAATTAGTCCATAATTTGTAAGACATCATTTCCACCATGGTCTTAGGGCATCATAAGATATGTTTCTCAAGCCACAACTCTCTCTGCTCGCTTTCAGAAGAAAACCCCTACGTTGCTGTAAATCCATGCTCTCTCCACGCCTTTGCCTTTTATTCTTTCCTCAATCCGCTGCAATCAAGCATCTCAGCACCGCTCCACTAGGCATCTGTTACCACGATTGAGAGTTAAGTTTCACATTGCCGAATCCAGGGGCAACCATCTGTCTCCACTCTACTCCAGCTCTCAGAAGGATTCGGCACAGTCACGAAGCATCTCGGCTTCTATGACACCCACTTTCCTGCTCCACCTGCATTCTCCTTCCCTTCCTCCTCCCCCTTTCTCGACCTAAATGTCCTTGCTTATTTTCGCTCTGCATTCTCCCACCAGGTGGTTTTGTCCTGTTCTTTATATAATGCCATTTGTATGTTTATCACTTCCAAGTTCTGCTACGGAGCAGCATGTCTTCCGTGCAATCATTAGACATGAACGTACATCCAGTAAATGTCTTACTTTAACCTGGCCAAAGATTATAAGTTTTCCTTCCAAACCTTTTCCATCAGTGGCTCATCCCACCATCCACCCAATGTGATCAAATCAGAGATACGCTCATTAACTTCTATTCCTCTCTTTCTGTTACCTCTCTCCCATTTATCAATGGACCACATTTCCTTACATCCAAAACAGCCCAGCTCAGCTCATCACTTCTAGTGCTTGAATTCTCACAATTCTCTTACTTGCACCACTATGAAAGCTTCCTGTTTAACTCTTTCTCTCGCTCTTACCAACAGTCTTTTCTTTACAAAGAGTCAAAATTATACTTTAAGAATACGAATCATACCAGAGGGTAGGGGAGGAGGCAGGAGTGGGGAGAGAGAGAGAGTAAAAATGTCAAATATGTGGTGATAGAAAGAAATCTAATTATGGGTGGTGAACACACAATGCAATTTATAAATGCCTTATTGTTATACTATATGCCTGAAACTTACTAGATTTTGTTAACCAATGTCACCCTAATAAAAATTAATTTAGAAAAAGAATATGAATCAGAATAGGCCATTCACATTTTAAGATCCTCCAAAACCTTTCATACCCTGTAGAATAGAACCCAAGTACTCTAATCTGTTAAATTATACACCTGAAACTTACTGGATTTTGTTAATCAATGTCACCCTAATAAAAATTAATTTTAAAAAATGAATATAAATCAGAATAAGCCACTCCCATTTTAAGATCCTTCAAAACCTTCCATACCATGTAGAATAGAATCCAACTGCCCTATGCTGGCCACCGAGGTCGTGACCAATCTCGTTTTTTCTCCCCTCCTCTCCCACCTTACACTGCTGCAGTCCCACTGTTTTATGACTTATTCTCAAAGACACCAGTATGTTCATGCCTCTCGGGTCCTTAGAACTTCCTGTGCATTCTGCCTGAAACATTCTTCCTAGATCTTCATATAAATGGTCCCTTAAGTAGACTTCCATCCCTGCCATAACTCCCAATTGCTTTACTGTGCTTTATTATCATAGCACTGAGAGTATCTGCAATTATCTTCATCTTCTGTATGTACGCCTTATCAAGGTGAGGTCTCTCTGGGTAGTGTTGAATCCCAGGACACAGATCAGTCTCTGGCATGGAACAGCCACAAAATAAATATTTGTTGAATGAAAGAATTGGTTCCCTTCTCTGATTTCTCCCTTTTAAATTCATTGCACTGGTAACAAGAATGGGTCCTTTATTGAAACCATACTCTTTTCAAAATATCTACTGCAAGTTACATGAAGATCTGGCTCAACCTGTGAAGTTGCACCACGGTTGGGCTTATCACTGCATAAGCCACTTTGTCTAATGAGCAGCTGGATGGGTCATATTACTTTCCTGTAATCACAGAGCTATTTATGATCCATTATGGCAGGTCTACATACAACAACAAAGAGTTATGCTATTTAGAGACCAAATAGGTATATGTAAGTACCAAAATAGTTATTTTATGTAGAGACAAAATGAGCTCAAGAATCACTTTTCCTACATTCCATCCACTGCAGTCTCTGTTTGCTATTTGATTAAAACTAAATTACTACAAACTTGTTAACCCCTATACATTCTCTGATATATAACACCAAAAATCCAATTTCTGAAATACTTCAACTGTTTTGTAAGTTTGTAATAAACTTGTTTGTTGGCAAAACATGGCCTAAGTGGATATAAAGTTGTTTATAGTCTTATGTATTTTACTTAATGTGAATATTCATGTGTTTACCTACAGAACTATTGATGTGTTTGATTATAGGGTACAGTCTCAGACCCTACTGAGTATGTGATGTAATATTCAGAAAATGTACCAAATTACCTTCATAAAAATTTTAAAACTTTCTATGTCAAATGGGGTTGGGCGTGGTGCTGTCTCTTGCATATGCTACCAGTTCTGAAGAGCATTGTCTCTAGGTTTGAGGTGTCCCTACTTTCGAGGTAAAATCCTCGTTTCTCATCATTTATTCTTAACAACCCTTGCCCTTTCAACATACGACTGCACTGAACACTACACAGTGATGCCCAGCTAACCTTTGGCCTAACAAACACTGTTTCAAATGACTATTTCGATTTCAAATAACATTTTCGAGTCTCTACAATGTAGATTTTTGTATATTTGTTATCCTAATAAAACCTACAGACAAATGTGTTAGGCTGAAATGTTTTATCCTCATTTCACAAAGGACTAAACCTTTGTCTATATTATTTTTGTGAGACTTACAGCTCAGAGAGGACAGCGTGAGGCTCTGACTTGGTCTCAGAAGACACTAAATATATGTTGAATGACCACCCATGGGCCATTCTTCCTCTTCTCTGTAACTACAGTATTATTTTTTGAATGAGTAATGTTTTCACATGATACAAAATTCAAACAATCCAATTTCATTTCAAAATCAACTCTCATTTCTGAAATACTAAATCATGTCGTACGTTGGAGACAAACTCATTTGTTGGTAAAACTTGGCCTAAAATGTCAAAATTTATTTAGCTAGTCCACTATTTATAGATATTTCAATTATTTCTGATATTTTGCTATCATAAATTATATGCCAGTGTTCATATGCTCAGACATACCTGTCAAATAACTACTTATAACAGAAAAACAACCTAGTAAAATGGACAAATGGTACAAACAGATGATGCACATAGAGGAAAATTAAAACATCTCTTTTCTTATTGAACATTAGAAAAATTAAACTTTTGTCTCTGATACGCTTTACAAAAATATTTTCCTAATGTATTTGATTTCTGACTTTTTAATGATATTTTTATACGAATTTGTTAAAATTTTTATGTAACCAAAGTGTTAGCTTTTTTATACTTTTAATTTTCATGGATTTTATATGATATTAAGGCAGTCCTTTCTAATCTGATATAAAATGCTTCCATAGTTTTGGACACTGATATACATATGTATCTATGTTCAGATTTTGGTCTCTCTGGATATGTTTTGGGGTAAGAGATCTAGTGTGATCCCTGAGTTACACCCCCCACGATGGCTACGCAGTGTTCCCAATGCCATTTATTGAGCAATCCTTTTTTTTAGTTTTTTTTTAGTTTTTTTATTTTTATTTTTTTTTTAGTTTTTTCCCTTTAGTTTTCATTACACAAAGTACCTCAGAGTACAGAACGGTAACCACTGAATGGAATTCTATTTATTTTCTTTTTCCTACTGACCAACCCACAGCACAGTTTCTATGAAGGCTGGCAACTTCTCTGCTCTGCTCTGGGTCTAGGGGTTTGTATTAGGTTGCATGAGGGTACAGCGTGGGGAAAGGCTGCCACCACCTCCTGGCAAGGTGGGAGGGGAGTGCTGTGTCCTTGTTCATGAACATCTGAGACAACCTCACATCTGATCACAATCCCAGCAGTTTTTCTTTCCTCTGCTTTCTTGTCCCTATTTTGGAATCTCAAATGCTAGAAAACAGCTGAAGCAGTAAAACAAATAAAAATAAATTGCGTTAGGAAGTTATTCTTCCTCCTCACTGCAGATTGTTCCTGTTGTTTTCATTTTTAAATATTTGATGGCTGAGGCCTCTATAATTAGAATAAACAGTTATAATAAAATATGTATCTTATTTTGTAAAACGACTTGTGTTTCAGTCTTTACCCAGGCGTTTTGAATTGTCTGATGAATTTATTCATTCATTTAATAAAGTGTTTCAGTATTTTCTCTGTGCATTTATTCTCCTAAGATGTGAAGGACTCATAGATGAAGAAGACAAGTGCTTACGCTGCCATGAGTTTTCTTTAGACAGACCAGGCTGCAGCGAAGGCTTTCTCTGGCAGGGCCAGGAGATATAGTAACACTAGGATAATGTGAACATTGCTAGAAAGGTTTAAGGAACGTCTCTGGCTTGTACATAGGAGAGAGTAATTCTAAATGGTAGAAGTAAAGTGTCATGGGAGCAGTGACAATGAACCTGTCCTTAAAATCCATTTACAGTCTCAACACATCGAGATAGATATTTGAGGAAAAAGTGCAACTTTCACTTAAAAAAAAAAAAGCATATGGGCTGGTTAATTTTATGTTAATTTGAGTGAACTAAGGGATGTCCAGGTAGCTGGGGAAACATGATTTCAGAGTGTCTGCGAGGGTTTATCTGGACGAAATCAACAATTGATTCAATAAACTGATCGGAGATGCGCCCTCAGCCATGGAGAGCTGGGATCACTCAACTCACTGAGGATTTGAGTGGACCAAAGTGGGGGTCACATTTTCTCTCTTTCTGAGCTGCGATGTCTCCCTTTTTCTGCTCTCAGACATCAGAGCTCCTGGCTTTGTGGCCTGAAGACTCTGGGACCTATACCAGTGGCCCTCTGGTTCTAAGGCCTTCAGACCTGGACTGAGTTACACCACTGGCTTTCCTGGTTCCCCAGCTTGCAGACGACAGCCTGTGAGACTTCTCAGCCTCACCTATAACCTATAACCTATAATCTCAGCCAATTCCTATAAACTCTCACTCTCCCTCTCTCTCCCTCTCCCTCTCCCCTCTTTTATGGACAACCCCATCTAATACAGTATAGAAACAAAATATTTCTTTAGGCAGCAAAATATCAGGAGGTTTTAGGCATTGAGACCAAAAAAGAGGAAGAATTCTTCTGTATTTCCCACTCCATCTGCCACAAAACTGTTCATTTTAACTTCCTATTTTTTCTTTTACGGTGTTCTTCTCTATTACCAGGTTACTTCCTTAGCTCAAAGCCTGAGCCCAATTGTCTCATTCTTTGATGACTGAAGTATCTGGAGCATGTGGCTTCATCCCTTGCTCTTTATGGTATTTTTATTTAACACAAATATGATTATATTAAGATTCTAGAGGAAACCCTTTTGTGGCTCCTTATTACCTTCAGGATAAAGTCAGAATGCATTAAGATGATGACCCTAGTTCTCCATAGTGTGCCTTTATTCTACTTGCTTGTATTCATCTAACTTAAATAACTCTCCAGTGCAGCCTGAATTTCAGCCATTGCAGAATATTTAAAGCTCTCTATTTACCACAGAGTACAACAGCTTCGTAGTCATACTTCTCTCTGCCTGCAATTTCCTCCTTAATTCTTTGGTCCATGTGACACACTTCCATTCATCTTACAAAATCAGTTCACCTTTGTCTTCCTCTGTGAAATGCTTGCAAAACAAACTAACCAGAATGAATGACCATCTCCATGGTGTTATCATTTCACCTTGTTCATGAATCTATCCGTGAACCACAGATACAGTCCTATTCGGTTTTCAATGATTTGGAAGAAAGTGCTGTTGCCTTCTTTATCACTAAAAATATGGAAATAACAAGAGGGTTAGCTTGCAGCAGGGGACTTATGAGAGATGGGATAATGTGACAGTTTCTTTCTCCATGTACTTTTCTTTAAAAGGAGTTTAGGGAATTACTTAAAAGGCCATCCCACAAACAGTCTGGCAGGTTTAACCAAATGTCTCAATATTAAAGGGCTTATTACATACAACAGAAGACCTGAATGTTGTAAAATCCTATCGTGAAGATTTTTCTTCTTTATCCGTCTCAATTCTCCAACGATTCAGTCAAAATATCATTTGACCATTATATTTGAAACATCAATTTTGAAACTGATAAAATTACAAAAAGTAGCTTAACATACAGGATCAGCATCACATACCATTTTCAGGAAACCTGACAGCGTCCCTCATCTTATTCCAGGTGATGGCTGTGGAAACATTTCCTATCACATGCTCATTGCTCCCTCCTTTCTTGACAAGGCATCCTGACTTTAGTCTGGACCACAGGTGCCCAGAGCCAGGCACTTTGGGCTAAGTCAGTTCTTTAACCTTGTTCGTAGCCTACTCCCTGCCCTGCAGCTGTGGCGGCCAGGGACCCAGTGTGCCGAATGAAGCATAAGGGGATCGCTGGATGGGACTGTGGGAAAGCTCATCGTGGACGCCTACACAGCATGGCCAATTTGCCCTCTTTCCCATCACTCTATGACCAAGAGGCAAAATGAAGGATGTTTAATATTGTAGAGCAGGGAGAGAGCAAGGTTTTCAGTGATTTTTGTTGAACCAGTGGATCAGCCCCATCTTCTTGTCATGTGAGAAAAACTGAGCCACTCTTCATAGGCTTTGCTGTTATTTGCAGCCAAACACATTCCCATAGATAGAGTATGCGGGGCAGTTGAGAATAAAGACTTTCCTAAGAGTCTTCTTTCTCTGCCATTCCTTAAGAAATGTTATGGACGACCCATATAAACAAGAGCTTCCTGATTTTTAAACAGATGGATATAAATAAGATCCCCTATATGTATGGCAAAAAAAAATGAAAGTAGTGATTCATGATAAATTCAAAACAATAACAAAAAAATGTTTCCTTCAATTACCTTTACGAATTTTAAAAATTCCCAGAACTTTGAAACCATGTCTTTGCTCAGAAACACTATAATCCAGCTAACATTAAAGCAATGCATGGCCATGTTGAATCTATACAGCTAACAGAGGTAATCTTAAGAAGAGAAGGTTTTGTTTCTCATTAGAAAAGTACAGCTTTTGGCTGGTAAATGTGTTTGGTCAGCCAGCCTTCTAATCCATGAATTGATGGCAATTAGTTTTCAAGTTTCCAACTTTTCTTCTTGCTCTAGAGGCTTTGCCTTCAAGTTATTTTCATGTTAAATAGTTTTTGAGCCTGGAGCAGATATTTTGATACCTTGGTAATTTGTGGTCTTGCTAAAGACTAACTCTTTGCACAGTCTCCCTGAGTTGATTTGTTATTTCAAAGTTCCAATTATTTCACAGCTTCTTTTCAGACTTTTTCTGAGTTGTATTTTCCCAACTGCAATTAGAATTAGCCCAACTCTTGCCTTAATCAAAATTTGAGCCACTTTTTAAAGATTAAAATTCTACAGTGTTTTTAAATAGATGTTGTTGTTTTTACAATCTTCCTCATTTCATTTTGTGGGACAAACTAGAACCTTAAAATAGTGGGAAAATATTTTCGTACCCAATCCCCAAGCCCCATTTCTACTTCCATAAAGTTTCTATAAATAAACACTTTGGACAATATTTATAGCTTTAAATGTTTAGCAGCCGTTGTGATAATTATCTATGAACCAGCAAATGAATATTCTGATTTGTGAATAAGTCTCTTTCTAACTTCATCCTTTCCCCAGGCAGAAAAAGTCCTATTACTTCCCTGAAGCAAATGACCAAACAGCCTTCAAAACCATTACAGAGAAAATGAGAAAAAGTGCAGCTTCTCCTTCACAATGAGAGCAGTGAAATGTCACTCCAAGAATAAAGATCTTGTGTTAGTCCCTTATACACTGAGAATAAACATTTTGAGTTACTAGAATTTGCTGGGTGTGATTTGCCATTATTTTCTAATTCCTGAAAAAGTTTTAGATAATAAAATCACAACTCATATCTTCCACTACTTTTCCCTAAACTGTTAGGTGTTTTAGCTGAATTTTCACGTGTGTATCTGTCCATTCACATGGATGTATTGCAAGTGTAACTGTTTCTGTACATGTCTCAATGAATTATATTTCCAGAATTAAAAGTTGCTTGGTTTAATCAGTGATTTCAAAATAGTTTATCGAATCCCAATTGAAAAAAATTCAGCTAAGGAAAATCCAAAAACAGATTCATGCCTTCAAAGGAATAGCTTCTCATGAGAAATAAAGAAAAATGTTACATTTTATCTAAGAGTTCTCCTACCATTATAATCATTCTTATTAGTTTGTTTTGAGTTACACCTCTGACCAAGAAATATTTCAGGGGTCTTAGCATACTAATATGTTGACTAGAAAACAAAGGCCAAAATGTTCAGCAAAAAAAAAAAAAAAAGATCAAATGACTTCTGGCCATCCAAAATAGATGTCACAAAGTTTCACATAATTTTAGTAGAGTTTCATCTTTGCTCAATGCCTCCTAGTTTTTATTGAGCTACAAAGGTCTAAACCCTTTTGTTTTCAGGTTGTATAACACATGAAAGGATAATGATAACAATCAGAAAAGGGATCAAAAGAAGTTCGCATTTAAAAATAGGAAAACTACGAAAAAACTGAAGTTATTGAAAAATATTAAACAAATTAGCCAGTAAAAACATTGAAGTCTGAGATTATTTAAAGTAGAAAAAACAAACCTATATCCTTAATAGTCTTTTTTTTTTTTTTTTTTTTTTGCTAACAGTTCAGAAATTTGGACCAACAAGGAAACATTATATTTTTTGGAGCATATTCTATTAAGAAAAAAGGGAAAAGGCCAAATAAAAAAGGGTGATCCTTCCCTGGCTAGCAATTATTATAGGTCAATTCTGTCTGATAGAAACAAATGCGGGTCACGAATGTGAGCTACATATATATTTTAAAATTTATATTAACCTCAATAAAAATAGTAAAAAGAATAAGAAATGGGTGTAATTAATTTCAACAATATATTTTATTTAATCTAATATATCTAAAATGTTATCTTAACATAATCTACTATTATAATATTTCATGTCATTTTATGTATATTAAATCTCCAAAGTCTGGCATGTATTTTTAGTTACATCTAAGTGTGGACTAGCCATATTTCAAGTGCTCAGCAGCCATATGAGGCTAGCAGCTACTGTATTAGACAGAACAGTTCTATATGTGGGAATAAAGCTGAAAACAATATATTCAAGGTCCCTGTTTTTGTGAAGCTTATATTCCATGTCACAGAAGATACAGAAAACTACAAAAATAACAAACAGGAAACAAATCACATGATTTTAAATGCCTTGAAGGAACTCAAAAGGTTGATGATATAGAAAATGCTGAAGGGCGAGTGCTCAGCAGATGTGACATTTAACCCAAGGCCTGAATGAGCGGGGAGCAGGCATGCCATGATGAAAAGCATGCTGGGCAGAACAGGGAGCTTCTACAACAAATCTAAAGCAGAAAGAAGCCTGCATGTTTAAATGACAACAACAAAAACGTGAGATGAGAGAAAGGAAGGGGAGAGGAAGAATGATGTCAGTCGACTTTGGGGAGGGGGCAGCCACATCACGTAGGACTTCGGACACAGGGAGAAAGAGCTCGGGCAGTGGGGGAGGAGGGATGCTGGAAAGGCTAAGTGTTCAGCTGCAAACCCTGCAGGGCGACGCCCTACAAGGGAGGGCAACAGGAAACAGCCTTCCCAACACCCGAAACAAAGCCTAAGCCTCCAGTAGTTCCAGCGCCTAATTGGATAAAGCTGATCTTCCTAGATCAATTTCTTTCACTACTATTAGAAAATCAAATCCACTTTGAGAGAATTCATCTAGAGCCTCCATACTTTTGAATGTAAAATGTCCAGCATTTAATTCAAAATTACCAAGAATGGCAGTAAATAAGACCAAATGACTCTAAGGTAAGAGGAGAGTAAAAAAAAAAAAAAAAAAAAGGCATTCTAGTGATGAAGATTTTTGAGTTGTCAAGACTCCTGTTTTATAATAACAGTGATGAGTTTGTCCACGAAAACAGACAGTAAGAGAACTGAAATTCATGAACAATGAACCAGATTTTTCTAGAATTGTAGAGGGGGAGCAGGCGACAATACATATATAATTCAATAGATGGGTTTAAGAGCTGATAAGATAGAGCAGAAGTAGAGATTAGTAAAGTGGAAAATAGATCAGCAAAAAGCAAAAAACAAAAAAACAGATCAAAGAACGAAGAAAAAAAGAACATTACCAAAATATATACATAAAGGAGCATAAAAAACATTTGGGGAATAAAGAAAAATGATCTAAAAAGCATCCTTCCCCAAAGGGGAGGCAAGAGAAAATGGGAATTGGGTGTGGTCTTTATCTTCTTAACATTTCCTTCTTTAGTCTCATGTCTTTATGACTTTGGAAAAATTAATGTAAATCATTACCTCACATCATGTACGAAAATAAACCCAGCTGGAGCAATGAATTTAATGTAAAAAAGAAAATCACAAACTAACCAGAATAAAAGGAATGGGTAAATATTTATCTTGCCTTTCTAACCACAAACACAAAACCTGAAACATTAAGACTTATGTTTGTCTACATATGAATTTTTGCTTATGAAAAACACCATAACCAAAATTCAAAGGCTAAGGACCAGATGAGAAAATAGTTGAACCAGGTGTATGATAGAAATATATGCAGTAATTAAAATCATATTTCACAAGAATATTTAATGACATGGAAAGTACTCAAAATTTGTATTTAGATTTTAAATAGTTTACTGACATTCCCTCCAGGTGAATATGAAATAATAAGGGCTGGATTTACTTTTTCACAAGAAACAAGATAATCAAACAGTGAACGAGTATAAACTAATATTGAAACTCAACTTTAACAGAATAAAATAGTTTTAAAAAAAAACAAAGAAAATCAGAGAAAACACACGAAACAAGGTTTTCAGATACTGAACAAGTAGCATCATGGTAACACAATCCTCGAGATAGTGGGAAGAAACACAGAAAATTATAAGACTGTCCCAATTTACTGCTCAAAGGCCATCTCCAAACTGCACTCTGTGGAAGGGGAGCCCAGAGAGAGCCAATGAGCTTGCTGGGTGGATGGGACAGAGGACAGAAACCAAGGTGGCCAGGACAGGGAGGAGAGCTATGCAGAAAAAGTGCACTGGAATAGGGCAGGCAGACCAGTTCAGAGTCCACACGTGACAGGGAACAGTGCATATTCTCACAAGCCAGAGGAAAAGGAGAGAGACTTCAAAATATATGGGATAAAACTAGCTATTATAAAGATACTTAAATATGTTCAAGAATGTAGAGGAAACATGACCCTTATTAAGAAAAAAATAAAAAGTGAAATATATAAAGAACCCAAAGAACTCTTAGGGATGAAAAATACAATATCTAAATGAAAAACACTTTGGATGTTTTTAATCCAAAGCATACAGATCTTATTTCTAATATTATTTGTCAATAAGAGGAACTAGGCTCCTTGGAGAAATAGCTGATTCTATGACTGGAGTAGGAAATATACCAGGTAAGACTGGAGCATCTTGGAATGCCAGAAATTAAGAAAGTGCAAAGAAAAACAGCATTGATGGGGGCATGGCAAAGGGACTCAACTGAAAGAGTTCCCTGTGGCTAAAGCAAGAATAATTTGAGCAACAAAATTAAATAGTATTGTTTATAACACAGAGAATAACATGAATATCCATGAGTCCATACTGATATAAGTAAATGACTAAGAAAATAAATGAAGTGGGGAGGTGGAGGATAGACAAACATCCCATATGCACAAAATTCCAAATGATTTACATAGAAAATCCACCACAAAGCAAGGAGGCATAAGACTCCACCACTTAAGTGTAGCAGCACATAGTGACATCATCCTTAAAAACCCAGCATGGAAAAGGGAGAAAAAGAGCAACTTCACAGTTAAGAAACTTGGCAGATACTATCTCGGTAAGGTGGTGTAGGTCAACGTGAACAGTGAAAAACCATGTTATAGGAGGTACTCTTGATACGATGTGATAAAAATGACACTTTGTCTCTGTGGGTTTCCTCCCCAAAATCTATAACCCCACAATAATCATGAGATCAACATCAGAAAAATTCCAATAGAGGAGAACCTACAAAATATCTGAGCAATGCAAAACTCCTTAAAACCATCAAGGTCATCAAAAGCAAGCAGAGTCTGAGCAACTGTCAAAGCCAAGAGGAACCTGAGGACCGTGACAAGTAAACATAATGTGGTATCTCGGATGGGATCCTGGGAAAGTAAAAGGACATCAGGTGTAAGGACTTAGAAGAAAACATGAATAAAATATGGACTTCAGTTAATAAGAGTATATTGATATTAGTTAATTGTGACAAATATGCCATATAAATATGAGATGTTAATGGCAAGGGAAACTGGATTTGGGGTATATGGGAGCTTTCTGTACCATCTTCACAAATTTTCACATTATCTAAAATTATTATGAAAATGTGAACTGTATTTAAAAACACGTTGGATTTAACTGTATTTAAAAATACACTGAAAAATGAAAAAGGTGACCTTAAATTCAGAGCAATGAAACTGATCAAAATCAAAAAGGAAGAAGAGGGTAGTAGTATCATGTATGTAGTAACCAGAAGGCTAGGTAAGTGAGAGGGTGGCCAAAGGAAGAGACAGAAAAACAATTCTGAAGGAAGAATGGCTACATGTTTTCTAAATATGATGAGAACTATAAACACATAAATCTAAAAAACTCAATAAACCCATGAGCTCATACAGAGGCACTTCATAATCAAATTGCTAAAAATCAGTGATAAGGAGAAAAAACTACGTGCAGAGAAACAAAGATAATAGTTTCTACCTATTTCTTGGCCTAAAAGTAAGCATTCCAGAAGATAATGGAGAGACATCTCTAAAATATTGAAAGTTTAAAAAAAAAAAAGCCCACTTAGAATTCTATATCCAGTGAATATAACTTTAATAAAAATTTTAAAAAAATAAAAATAATATTTTAAAAATCATCAAAATACTTAGGCATACATCTAACAAAATATAACCAAAGAGAGAAACTAAAGAAAATCTAAATCTAATTACTCCAATTTAATGGTTTAGAAGTCTCAATATTATGAATATATCAATTATATCCAAAGTCATGTACAGACTCAGTTCAAACCCAATCAAAATTCCAGTAGCTCCTTTGTGAAATCTGACAAGCTTACACTAAAATTTATGAGGAAATGCAAAAGATATAGAATAGCCAATGCAGTTAGAAAAAGAAAAGAATCAGATAATTTATATTACTTGGTTATATTTACTATAGTGTTAAAGTATGGTACTGACACAAGGACAGAAACAGAATGATGGAATAAGTAGACAATCGAGATATAGATCCACAATAGCCAAGTGATTTTATATGACAATTATTGAGAAATAATTTATCTAACATATAATACACACATTTAAATTATACAATGCAATGGCATTTACTATGTGCATATGATTGTGCAACAATCACCACAATCAATTTCAGATATTTTCATCACTGACAAAAGAATCATCAGACTCATAAAAAATCATTTCTTGTTTACCCCCAATCTCCCAAATTCTAGTCAATCAGTAATCTACTTCCTATACTTATGGATTTGCCTATTCTGGACATTTTATATAAATGGAATCATATAATATGTAGCCTTTTGTAAATGGCTTTTTTCTCTTAGCATAACATTTTTGAATTTTATCCATGGTGCAGTATGTGCCTTAGTGTGGGTTCTCTAGAGAAATGGAACCAATAAAAGATTATTTTATTTGTGTGTGTGTCTCCACGTATATTGGTTTTGTTTATATATATTAAGAGTCCTGCTATATGGAATTGGCTCAACCATTAAGGAAGCTATGAAGTTCAAGACCTGTAGTTAGCAAGCCAGAGACCCAGGAGAGCCAATAGTTTAGTTCCAGTCTGAGTCTGAGGGTATAAGAAACAGAAGAGCCAGTAGTACCTGTATGTATGTTCTAGTTCAATTCCAAGTCAGAGGACAAGAGAAAATCAATGTTCCAGCTCAAAAACTGGCAGAGAAAAAGTTCCTTCTTACTCGGCCTTAATTGTACCCAGGCCTTCGATGTATTGGATGAAGCTGACCCACATTTGGGAGGGCCATCTGCTTTACTCATTCTACCAACTCAAACATCAATCTCATCTAGAAACACCTTCACAGACACACCCAGAGACAACGTTTAACCAAATATTTAAGCATCTAGTTGAAACATAAAATTAACCATCACAAATCCAACCCTTGTCATCTTGACATCTATATGCAACTCCCTATATCATATTTAGTCTCCAAATTAAGACAATCACGAGGTCCTAATTCCTCCTACCTTGGCACAACTGTCTTGCGTACAACAGAAACACAGCCCCTCCCACAGAAGAGAAAGCATCCTTAAGTGATACACACTCTCCTCCTCAGAGCTCTGTCACTTACACCTTATGATGTAAAATAACGCTTAAATGCTATGACACAAAGTGAATACCTAATCATTTTATGTTATCTGACAGGGGAATAAGAGAGGGAATAAAGCAAAGATATTTAATACATACATATGCAAACATATTCATAGGAAAATAAGGAGAAACAGAAATCACACGTGATTACAGTTTTCATTTCTCTAACTGGACATGTGGTGACAACTAGTATTTATAACTATCTTTTCCTGCTATCTATTCTGTATTACCTTTGCCTTCAGTAGATCCTCAGAAGATTGCGGTTCTTTACCTAATGCGATGACCCAAATCTTCATTCCTAAAAGTTTTGGGCCATTAGTAGTCCCGACTAGATTGAAATGTTGCGTTTTTCCATTGGCCTTAATCATAGGCATGGTGATACCAACAGAGGCCCTGTGAAGCCCTCTGTATTCCAGACATACTCTTATTTACTTCTGTCATGAAGGGGCAGTCTAATCTCCCCTTGGTAGTCAAGAGCACCCCCAACCCCAGGCCAGGAAATCCCTTCTTCGTTGATTCATTGGCATGACGAGTCCAAAGTGACTGAGCAGCAATCTCAACTTCCAGCTCAATTGACTCATTGTTGTGGTCCTGCCTGACACATTCCTCCCTTTAGAACTAAGACCTCTAGGCCAACGGAGCATAAGGTCACAAGAGCAGGAAGCCAAATTTCTGCTCGTTATTAACTACAGTTAAAAGTGAGTGATGCCACTCCCATTTCCACTCCCTTGATTCCTGAATTCATTGATTCTGGTGGTGGGAGGGTTGGCAGCATATGCTGTATGCTGAATCAGAGCATGTACAGCCTCCTGGAGAATCTTCTCCAAACCCTGCAAGGTATTGCTACCTATCTTACACGGCAACTATTCTCAGAAGGCCATGTCACCATCCTCGCAAAAGCCAGCTGCTCCAGGGCGGTGGGAAACATGGTAAGACCAATAAATTCTATCAGTAAGGGTCCACAGCCACGCTTCGTTTGCTGTGAAGTGAGTTCCTTGATCTACGGCGATGTCATGTGAAATACCATGACGATGGATAAGACATTCTGTAAGTCCACGGATGGTAGTTTTGGCAGAAGCACTGTGTGCAAGGAAGGCAAATGCATACGCAGAGTGTGTGTTCCAGTAATAACAAATGCTGCCCCTCCCACGATGGAAGCAGTCCAACGTCATCGACCTGCCATCACACTGGGGAACGGTGCCTTAGGAGGACTTAGTGTTTTCTCTGCTATTAGCAAATCGGACACTCAGGGCTGACCATGGCTAGGTTGGCCTTGGTGAGCGGAGGCCCATGTTGCTGAACCCATGTGTAAGCTTTATCTTTGCCACCATGGCTACTTTGTTCATGAGCCCTATACGGATGCTGTCTGGGGAAAAAGCTGATTGCTACTCATAGGATACATCACCCTATATACTTGATTATAAAATCTTTTCTCTGCTGAGATTATCCTTCGGTGAGCATCCACACGGAACACAGATATCTTCACATTTTTGGCTCGTTCAGAGGGATCTGTCCACATACCTCTTGCCCTAATTTTCTTGTTGTCAATTTTCCAAACATATTCCTTCTAACTCTCTGATAATCCAGGCAAATCACTGGCCATGACTTGTGAATTAGATTATAATCACTCATCTGGCCATTTCTCTTACGTGTAGGATTACTCAAAGTTCTGCTCACTGGGAAGGTTTTTTTTTTTTTTTTGCCACTGTCCTCCAGGGAAGTCCCAGAGAGCACTATGGCTACCCACCTTCAGGTAGTGCCTGTAAATCACAGAGGCCATCTATAAACCAAGCTAGCATTTTTCTTCCATCAACTGATCATAGCATTACATCTTAAGGAGCTAAAAAAAAGCAAACCAGAAGGTAGAATGGAGGGAATAAACAACAATGGAGCAGAGGTACGAAAGAGAACAGAAATTAAAAAAACACAAAAACAAAAGTTGTTTCTTTGAAGAGGTAAAGAAAATTGATGAACTTTTACTAGAATAATAAAAAAAAGACATGAATACCTAAAATCAGAAATGACCATGAAAATGTCACAACTAACATACAGAAATAAAAAGGCTTATAACAGAATGCTATGAAGATTATATGCCCACAAATTAGAGAACCTAGGTAAAACAGAAAATTTGCAAAAACACATCAACTACTAATAATGACTCAAGAAGAAATAATAAATCTGAACAGTGTAAAGATTAAAATCAAAAACCTAGCAAAGAAAAGACGGCTTCCTTGGTGAATTCAAACAAATATTTAAAGAAAAATGAACAACTCTTCACTAACTCTTCCAATCAGTGAAAGAGAGCAGAACAGTTTTGCATTCATTCTATAAAGCCAGCATTACACCGACACCAAAGCCAGACAAGGAAACCACAAGAAAACTAAGACCAGTATCCCTTATGACTATCGATGTAGAAATACTCAACAAAATACTAGCAATCTAAACCCAAAATCACATTGAAAGAATCATATACCATTACCAAGTGGGATTTATCCCGGGAGTGCACTGATAAGAAAATCAATCAATGTAAGAGATCACATTAATAGAATGAATGAAACAAACCACACAATCATCTCAACTGATGCAGGAAAAACATTTGATAAAATCCAACACTATTTCATGATAAAAACATTCAGAAAACTAGGAACAGAAGGAAAATTCATCAACATGATAAATGGCATTTATGTTAAAAAAAAAAAAAACACAGGTAATATACTCCATGGTGAAAGACTGAAAGCTTTTTCCCTAAGATCAGGAACAAGGCATGGATGCCTGCTTTCACCACCACTTATCAACAGTGTACTGGAAGTCCTAGTCAGAGCAATTAGGCAAGAAAAAAAAAAGGCATCCAAATAGAAAAGAAATAAAACTATCTCTGTTCACAGATGACATGATCCTATATTGAGTAAATCCATCAAAAGAAGAGAAAATATCAGCACTAATCAATTCAGCAAAGCTGCAGAATACATACTCAACATGCAAAAATCAGTTGTGTATCTATAAACCAACAAAGAACAATCTAAAAAAAAGTTCAGAAAATAGATCAGTTGTTGCTATGGGCCAGGGATGGAGAAAGGAATTTATTGCAAATGAACATGAGGAATATTTTGAGATGACAAAATGCTCTATATCATGGTTGTGGTGGTGTTTATAAGAATGTGCATTTGACAAAACTCAACATTTAAAAACTAATCAATTTTGTTGCATGTAAATGATATATCAAAAAGTTGACAAAATAGGTTTCAAAACAAAATGTATATTAAGACCCTCTTTTTAAAATATTTTA
Source organism: Macroglossus sobrinus (assembly GCA_004027375.1). NCBI lineage: Eukaryota > Metazoa > Chordata > Mammalia > Chiroptera > Pteropodidae > Macroglossus > Macroglossus sobrinus. Next base: position 98,005 of record PVKZ01002314.1, on the reverse strand, counting down.
ATGCATAGAGAAAAGTATGGAATAATGGACAGCAAAGTATAATACCCAAGAGGTAGGTTGGAGTGAGTTTTACTTTTTTATACACTTTTTACTTTGAATTGTTTATAATATATAACTTTTGTTTTATAATCAGAAAAGAACTATTTAAAAATATATAAAAGCATGATACACTTAAGTTTTATTTCTATTTCAGAGTTAGCATTTTAAAGTATTGGCACTTACCATGTGAAGCACATCAGCCTTTGACTATGGCAGATAAAGGGAGGTGTAACAATATGCTGAGCTGACATCAAGTATTTTATGCCCATTTTCAGATTCTATCTCATAAAAATCTGTGTACTAGAACTCCATTTTTATATGGGTACAACTGAAAAGACTCCAGAAACCTAGATCATAACTAAAAATTCAAAGGACTTTTTTCAATAAAATGGTCCCAGTACGTTTAAGTAGAAAGCTGGAAAGCTGTATGGTTACCACGGGCCCACCTAAATTTTAAACCAAGTCAAACAGTAACACGATAGTTTTAATAGACCCAGTAAACAAACTTCAAGTGATGGCGACGTGGAGAAGCAAAAGTTGGCATAGAAATTAATGATCAAACCCCATGTTGTCCTTGATCTCATAAATAAAGACCTACTGGCAGCAGAGAAGGAGGCATCCTGAGAAGTACTCTTGAGAACAGACTAAATGATAGGGATCAGGAGCAATGAAAGGACAAAGTCACAAAACTAGACCAGCTCAAACACAGATTTGGCATCAAACCCTGAAATTCTAGTATTTAGGAGTCTAGCTCTCGAGTGGTAGCAGGAAGCATATCTAACAGATTAGGCGAAAATATAAGGAGCTGATTACTCAGGTGCAGATACTGCCTGAAGCGTGAACAGAAGTGGAGTCGAGAAGTTTATAAGGATAAGTTTACAGACTGCTGATCCACAGAATGGTTAAAAGAAACACATTCAAATTCTATCATAATGGACAATAAATCTCTTTGGAAAACTTCTCTAACTACTGGGGTAAAATAAAACTAAAATTAGCTTCCATGTATAGAGTGCTTACTATGTAATAAGCACTTTGTATACATTATCTCTAATCCAAATTAAAGACCCAAATTTACCTACGAGTGTGTAATGGCTGAAGTCTTTACGGTAAGTAAATATTAGAGCAGGGCTTGAATCTCAGGTCTGTTTCAGTAAAAACCCCAGGGTCTTTCCAGTCTCGTGTTTCCTCCCCTAACACGAAGCTGGAAAATATAAGTCCAACTCCATTTAGTAAGAAGAAAGTGGAGAGCAGAGAGTACCAGCAATGTCCCTCACATGTACCACATAAAATCTACATAAAGTCTCCAACTTGTTCTTTAGATCCCTGGTGAAAAATAAAAATGAGTCTTACTTATCCTAAATCCATTCTTTTTCAATTATATTATATAAGGAAAAAGAAAAAAAAAACAGAAAAAAGACACTTCATTTAGTTTTGTTTTTTGTTTTTTGTTTGTTTGTTTTAAGCTATGAAAAAGGAGTCATGATTTCTGCTTCACGGGGTAGTAAGAATTCAGTTACACAAATTTTTAAAAAATACTTAGCATGAGGCTGGCATGTAATAGGTACTCAGGTTATGGTAGCTATTACTAATGTCACTTTTACTCCTCAATGTTTGATAAGGTCATCAACGTGACAGGCCTCTGAGGAGCCAGCATAGAAGAAACCACCGAAGTAACAATCACAGGAACCTAGTATGGCGGGCTTGAGGCTCCTGCTCGTCCCAGCTCTTCCAATGTCACATTTAATCTCATTCGTAGATCATTCTTTAAGCTGCATCACTAGCTATGAGCCTCAACACAATACTTTCTGAACCCAACTCTCCAGCGCTCTCTCCTCTCCTTCTGCATTTCACAGTGTGAACTATATCTCCCTCTCATGCTTCACTATGAGAAGAAAAATGTCAAAATAGCTCAAGCATGAATTACTTACATTTTTTTTTCATATGTGTCTGCAAAAGAGAAGATGAGGGTGTAGAGACATTTCTGCCTGCACTACTGTACTAACCCTGTTTGCTCAGAACATCAGAATAGTCAGTAGTAACTCGAATACTCCTGAAATACGCGATTCCTCTGGTAAGTGGGTGGGTGTGTAAGCAGGGAGAGGAAAAATGAGGAAAGTGGAGAAGGAGAGAGGGAGGTGGGAGGAAGGAGGGAGGGAGAGAGAGAGAGAGACCCACCAACCAAGAAGTGATTGCCTTGATACCCTGAACACAGTTTTTCAAATCCAATGTGTGATATATTAGACCCTTCACTTGGAGTTTTTACTGGCAAGGTTACTAGAACAACCTCTGAATAGCAACTACTGCTGAATTTTAAAATCTTCTTGGCCCTACCCTGAGCCAAATTTAAAGGCACATCAAGCTTGGCTCACTCAATGTTCAGGAACCTCTTTTTAATATAAATTAATTTTACTACTATCAAACAGCACACCCCAGGAACTACCAGAAGAGATAATATTTATACCATTCTATACTGCTAAGAAAAAGGAGAGGTCGCAGATAAGTCTGTATTTCTAAAGAAAGACATTGACCTAAGCCAGGTTTTATTTTGATTTATATCCTTTTTCTCTTGAGAAACCTTTTGTTGCTAAGTAAAATGAAGTGTATTATTTTAAAGGTTTATAAAGTAATCTCAATAAATCAATTTAAGATGCTTAACAGTATCGCACAGAAGACCTCTCGACTACTGACTGCAGTCACGATTTCTACTGGGTTTACCCATGCCAATGGCCTTGGTCCCTGTATATAACTGTAGATTTCGGTCCTCACAAATACACATCCTTTTCATTTACCACTGAGGCTTCAGCACAGGGAGGTTTTGCATAAAAGGATTTCTTCAGTCTCATCAGCTGGCACACGGGAATTGCACATTCCGGGGAAGAAGGCGATATTTATTTTTTCAAACCGTATTCCAGCCAACGACCATAAACTTGGTTATTCTGAGAGCTCCTTGTTCCGCTTTTATTTGGAGTCTGCCAACAGGTGACTGGATGTTGGTGTGCATTTGTCTACTCCTCGGGGACCCTGCTAATGGGACTGTAACTTGGAATCGGGATTCCAAGTGGACAACCCTCGGTCCAGGTCGTAGCCCCTTCAAGGGCCTCTTCCCACACTCACCCCGGGAGCTGCTGTTCCAAGGTGGTCTCGGCACCGCACTGGCCAGCTTAGTACTGGGTCAGCGGGATGCTTATTAAAGGAAAGAAAATTCAGTGAGCATCAGGTCCTCTGCATCCAAGATTTCTGCAAAATACCAGAGTCTCATGTTCTCAGGGTCTTATCTAGCTTCGAATTCTTTTTCTTGCTGAACTTTTGATCTCAGTTCATCTTGCTTGTACCTCACCTCCTGTGGGCATTTTCTTGCTTGTACCTCACCTCCTGTGGGCATTTGCTTCAGACATGGAATTCAGCTGTTTTCCTCCAACCAACACACACACACACACACACACACACACACACACACACACACACACACACACAATGGCATTTACACAGCGAGTCGGTTTTCATGAAGGTTTTGGATATGAGGGAGGGTATGGGACATAATTAAAAATAACAGTGGTTACTAATCGTCCTTATTCTTAAAAGCCATACAGACACTCTGACCTTTGAGACTTCTCCCTGGTCACATTTGTCCTTAGGCTCCTGCCCTGACCTGTCTTTATCCTTCGTCACCTCAGCCCTTTTCCGTTTACACTCATGCTTATTCTTATGCAAATTTATTGTGTCTTTTGTTTTAGCCCATTCAGGCCGCTCTAGCAAAAAAAAGACCAAAGACAGCAAGTTAGAGACCTGGGTTTAGACTCACAAATCATCAGTCCCAAGAGCAGCGTCCCATTTGAGTAATCTCATCCTCTCCAAACTCCCCGGATAGAGCCAACGGGACTTGATTCCTGTCCTCTCTGCTACAGGTCCCAATCTGCTCCAAGTAGCCTTTCGGGTCTCTCCGAACTCATTCCTAATTTGCTTCCTTTGTTCAACCCCTGGTTTTAACTTTACTAGGGCCTCTCCTTCATTTCTAGATCTTGCTTTGACAAAGCCGTCTGTTTGCTTACTGGGTCTTGCCTCCTGTTTTTGGTCCCACGTCTTTGGGCTGCAGGTATTGCTGTTGTCGCTCCTGATACGATCACGACTCCTGCTCTCGTTTTGTTTTAAGCTGTTACAGGAAGGTTTTCGTTTGGGCTTAACTCCTTAGTCTGGCCTCTCTGATCCAACCTTTCCCCAAAGTAAACTTGACCCCACCCCGCCCCAAGTCAATGTTTAATTCCTTCGGTTTCAAAATTCTTTCTCATACTCCTACTTTTCTTACTATACAGGATGTCGAGGAGGGTGGCAGTGTGACCACGGAGTGCTGAGCAAGAATCTGCAGATGAGCCGATGAAGCCAGCAGTTATTCACTCAACAGTGTCTTTTTGGATGTGAGATGAGGTTAAAAATGAGACACAGAGGAGCAGACTCAGAAACACGTGATCTGTCATCACCTGCTAAGGGCAGGACAAACATTCGGAGAGCAAAATACCAAGCACATGTGCTCTGTACTCCAAATGGAACTTCATTTTTGTAGCTCAAATCTCATGATCAATTCCAGAATCGATGCCGAAAACACCAGATGAGACCTTAATCTTAGCTCCTGCAACAGACCGGTGGATTGACGGTGGCCACAGTGGCTGCCCAGGACCTGCCTCTCTCAAGTCGTATATGTGTCTCTGACAGTCACGATGAATTTCCACCCAAGGGGATTTCCTGTGCCCTAAGAGATGGGAGCTTTGGACAAATCTCAGACTCTTCTCTGAGTTCATGTGACAGACAAAAGAGGCGTCATGATCACCAGCCTAAATGAGGTCACAGGTTTAGATTTATTCAGGGTTTTCTGAGAGAACATGGGACAAAGTAGCGAGACTGACCTGAATTACGCCTCTGCCTTTGTTTGCAGGGATTGCAACTGGAGGAGGACAGACACTCCATGCCAAAAGCAGCAAGGTCCCTGGCCTGCTGATCACACTGAAGGAGGCAGTAGAAACAAACAAACAAACAAAAAAGCAGAGTATTTTCAAAGCTAAGGACCAGAACATGTACCACTTTTCGTAACTGTCGCGGATCCCAATCTAGCATTAAAGATACAGTAGAAACTGAAAAAGCAATTTTTAAGCTAAGCTGAGAAAATGTAGATCTTCTTATAAATGCTATGTTGCAATTCCCAGAACTTTTATGATTTATAATGCACTTGCCCTTGGGCAAGGAGGTATTTACTTTATTACTCTTAGTGCATAAATTGTGTCTGATACGATGCAAGAGAGAAGTGATCATAAAGACCATGGCTACTGTCCCAGACAGAAAACCATCATTATTTAAACCTGGCATCACCATTCAGCATACTCCTTTATGCGTAACAGGATGAAATGTATCATGAATTTGCAGGTTGGGGCCAAATCCTGGCTCTGCCAACGTGACCCTCTAGGCCCCAGACAGGCCTTCTTTCCTCAGATGTCAGTTCCTGCAGTCCCATAATCAGGCTAGAAATGTCAAGTGTATCAAAGCAAGAAGATGATTTTTATGATGACAAAACTAAGTAGAAAATAGACATTTTTTTTTCTTTGTTCATGTTTTGCGGGTGGAGTACTTCATTTTTGGTGTCGAGAGTCTAGAAAGAACTGAAATCACGATGGCATTTCAGTCGTGCAATGTTGAGTAGGGTAGTCTACCTACCTGTGTACTGGCTCCCTCATCTACAAAATGATGGGTTTGGAGTAAATAATATCTAAGGGATGCTTCTGATCAACATTCAAGAGATGGTAGCTACCAATGAGATCTGCGAGATTACCAGGGGGAAGGGGGTAGGATTCCAGGTAGGTTTATCAAAGAAGATAAACTTGAGAGAATGGAAGACTTTAAACAGTGAAAAGGCATTACAGACAAAAGGACAAGGTAAACAAAAGTCGAGCAAAGGAAACACTCTGTATTTTTCTAGAGCTTTAAGGAGTCCTATGCACCTGATTGTTGCAAAAGAACTTTTCCATAGGCACATCTATCTTTGTAAAATAAAGAAATATAAAATTTTCTTCTAAAGCAAGTAAAGGTCAAATTATTATTTTTTTTTGTTACAGCTTTCTTGAGATATAATTCACATACCGCACAACTCATTCATTTAAAGTATATAAGTCAATGATTTTTAGTATAATAACAGATAAGTGCAATCATCATCACAATCGATCTTAGAATATATTCATCACCCCAGGCCTTTTAGCTATCACCCCCAAAATTTCATCATCCCGTTCCCCAGCCCTAAGCAACCACTAATCTACTTTCCGTCTTCATAGATTTGCCTGTTCTAGACATTTCATATAAATGGGATCATACAACCTAGATTGTTGCTGGTTTCTTCCACTTAGTATAATATTTTCAAAATTCATTTATGTTGTATCATGTATCAGTGTGTCATTGCTTATATGGCTGAATAATGTTCCATTGAATGAATATACCACATTTTGTTTACTCATTCATCAGTGGATGGATATTTGAGTTGCTTCCACCCTTTGGCTGTTATGCAGAATGCTGTTAATAAACATTCATGTGCAAGTTTTTCTGTGGATATATATTTCCATTTTTCTTAGGAATATACGTAGGAATGGAACTTCTGGGTTATATGGTAATTCTCTGTTTAACTTTTTGAGAAACTGCCAGACCATTTTCCAAAGTAGCCGGACCATTTTATATCCCCACCAGCAGAATGTGAGAGTTTCAATTTATCTGCATCCTTATCCACACTTATTGTTATCTCTCTTTCGATTATGGCAATCCCAGAGAGTATGAAGTGGTGTTTCACTGTGCTTTTGATTTTCCATGTTGACTAATGTGTTGAGCATCCTTTTATGTGCTTATTGGGTATTTGCATATTTTCTTTGCAGAACAATATTGTTTAACTGGGTTACATGTCTTTTTATTATTGAGTTGTAAGAGTTCTTTATACATTTATAATTTGCTCCCATTCTGAAGGAAAAGTCAGATTGTTACATTTTAAAGAATAGAAACAAATAAAAAAGTCTTCCAGGACAAGATTATAAATACTGCACTATTTTCTAAAAAACACATTTTAATTTTTGTATAGTACTCATCAAATATTTTAAACCTTGCTTTCTGAAAGCTCTCAATAAAGTTACCTCCAACTTTGGGTGGTAATAAGTACATACAGACACGTACATAGGTGCCTCTGCAGAGAACTCTGATTACCTCGGTGAGACCCCTGCAGCTTTTATAAATCATGTCATACAAATTCAGGCACTAGAATTACATCCCAAAATAAGCCTTGAAAGGCATCTGGCTACATGTTGTAACCATTAAAAGGATGTTCTGTGCTCCAGAAAATATGTTTTAGAGATACCCTCTGAATGAATTATATGACTAGATAGCTCAAATCTCATATGATTGACCAATTAGATGCTTCCAAAAAAAAAATGAATACCACAAATCCAGAAGATATGTAAACACTGGCTCATTAAAGCAAGCCATTTTCCAGTTAGGCTGTGGTCTCTGTTACATGCTGAATTGGTAAAATGGAATTCACTGGCCACTTCGCTATGAGCACCGAAAGATTTCATTTCCGAGAATCTGCCCAGGCAGGAGAAGGTGTCGTGAGATCACAGAACTCAGAAAAACATAGCTCCTCTGCAAAGCGGAGTTCAAAGTTGAACAGAAGTTCCCCGTGACTCCTGTGCACGTCACCTTCTGCTCGGATGAGCCTCGCTGGGAGTCTCGCTCCGCTCCTACCTTACAATTTCCTTCCCCGGAGCAATGGAGGCCGAAGAGTATCTCCCCAAGTCCAGCACCGCTCCACCACGCCGAGCCGCCAGCCCTGAGCCGAAGGACCTGGGAAACATTAGCTTGCTTCTGGTCTGGCCATAATGAAAATAAATGAGGGCTTCAATTTAAAGTCGTTACTAAAAATTTGTTCTTTCCTCCATTCTAATTCTGAGACCCACTTGCAGCTAATTAGAACGGTTCCCAGCGTGATCCCCCAGCACACTGCTAGTGTAAACACCCACCATCTGAGTTTCATTACAATAAAGAAATCAAATAAACAGTGGACCAGAAAACAGTAGTCCGGGCATGGCTCATTACAGCACAATGCAGTTCGCATTCCTCAGGGAGGGCGGGAAAGGCAGCACGGGCCAGCGTCGGATGCCCAGTGCTCGCCACTCTTATTAATGATGTGAGTGCGGCTGTGGGTTATTTCTTATTGTTAACATTTTCTGGAGAAAGAGAGATTTTTTTAACAAAAAAAAAAAGAAAAAGAAAAAGGAAAAAGAAGTGCTCTCTGAAGCTCGCTGTAAACAAAGAGAAAAGGTAAAAGATTTGCTATGGACCACTCGCTGTCTTTCCAGGCCCGCTTAGGATATACTGTTTACAACTTCTGCAAGGACAAAGACAAAGACAGAAAGAGGCACAAGGCGTCCACTAACGCGCTTAGGGTTTTTTACTGTTTATCCTAGTGTAAACAAGTCTGTGCCAACGTAGGCTGGACATGACTATACGATCACTAACATCCAGAATATAAAACAATAAGTAAACCCATAAATAAGTAAAAGAGTCCCTCACGGACCCAGATATGTTACTCATCTCATTCCCAGCTACTAATCTTTGGGAACGTTCGCATAAGTAAATAATCATTTTGTGGATTCATCTACAGTACTCAACACGATCTTGGAACCATTAGAGGGAGAAAAAAAAAATCCAAACGTTTCTGTCTCTAAAGTTTAACCCTGCTCTTAAGTGACTATAAAAGTCTAAAGACATTTATTGAATTTGGTTCATAAACTCGACAAAGATACGAGTTCTCTGGTTATGGCATATTCTACGAAGGAAATATAAACACACTCCAGAACTTCCTGAGATCCAGCTTCCAAGTTATGACTGAGATTCAGAATTCACCGTTGGCCCTTGGATCAGGCCATGGTCTCACTGCACATGACAGACTCCTAGTCACTCAGTGACAAGGCAGCTCCTCCGAAGCTAGTGCAGAAACATCCTTCATTCCCTGCCTTAAAACAGTCCAGGTCTAGGTGTTTAAGAATCTCGTGGCAAGTATTTACAGCTTTGCTTTCTTTTTTTTCATTTAAATGGTTACAGAAAGATTATGATACTGGTGGGAATGTATTTACTCCGAAGATTCCAGATGCATTGGGCTGGGATTAAAATACCTCTAAAATAGCCCCTTTATGTTACCACTTAGACCACTGTAAAAAGCAATTGTATGAAAGCACCCAAATCAAGATCCCAAACCACATGAATCAACACCTGAAGAAAAGTCACCCACCAAATGCAAATAATATTGAAGTGGACTACGCTAGGAAAAAAATGTGCTAAATCAATAGAACTTAGAGCTAAAATGCATGTTCTGACCTTGAGATTCATTTTAATCTGTAGAAGAAAACAATCACTCATCCCTGAGCAAAAGGGTTTGAGAAAAAGGGAAAAAAGGAAAAAGAAGCAGGAGGCATTTGTCTAGAGCAGCTGTCTTAGTAAAGAAGTTAAAAAAAATATATCTGCCATTGTTTTGGAATGAATTGTCTATCTATCATCTACATGTTCAAAGAAAATGAAAGTCACAGAAAATAAATGTCCAGAGAAATGAAAACTTAAGATAGCAATTTTTAAAATCTACAAGCACTGTCATTTTATATGTTTAATTATTTTCCTAACCAGCTTTACCTCCAAATAATCTGGTTAGGTCCATAAGATACATACATTCTTTCATTACACAACGATTTAATCAACATCTGTCTGCTAGATGCCAAATCTATTCACTGATTTTTCAAGGGGAGTTTGTGTACTCCCATATCCACACCTGTGTAAATTGACATCAGATCATGGAGCAGGCTGTCCAGCCCTTACAATTTAGAGCTGTTCCCTCACCTGGAGGGAATGCACACATTTTCAGCTCTGAGAGGCAGCCATGGTCCTGTGCATGGTCAAGGTGTGCCACGACAGCATCAAACTGACCAGCCTACTTTGACACCATGAGGTTTAAGGATTGTAACGTGTAATGGAGTTGAATGGAGAAACTGTATAATTCCTTTGGAAGTTCCCTTGGCATCCATGTTTTCCCAAAATTGGAATAATGTTGAAATTAATCTAATCATTTCAGGAATGCCAAAAGGACAATAATCACTATCCCCTTTAATTTTCCTTTGTATTAGTGTTTTTTCTTTCAAAGCACTTTTTTAGTAATTGCTTTTTTTTTTTTTTTAATCCATCCCACTGCTTCCTCCCCTCTGGCCTCCACCAGTTTGTTCTATCAATGGATCTATTTCTGGGGGTGTTTTCTGTTTGTTTTTATTTTTTAGATTACACAAGTAAGTGAAATCATATGGTATTTGCCTTTCTGATTGGCTTATTTCATTTACCACCATGTTGTCATACACGACAAGATTCCTTTTTTATGACCAAGTAATATTATTTTGTGTATGTATATATGTGTGTATCCCGTCTTCTTTCCTGAAAGCATTTTTATTATTAATTTCTGAAAACATTTTTATTATTAATTTCTCAAAAGAGAGTCACTTAGCCCAAATGTAGCTCACAGAATCATAATGGAATATTAAACCATGCTATGGCGTCTACACCTTACAAATAACGTTACCAAGGAAATAAAGGCTAGATTTGTATGTTCAGTTTCTCAAAGCTGGAACGTGGGGTAAAAACTAGGTTTATCCTTACTCCAAAGTCCATGTTCTTTCTTCTACATTATGTGTATTTATTTTATTGTTTGTGTATAAATTATATACCTTGCCATAAACTAGGTTTTAGAAAATAAATATATTTAATGCATTTTAGAAATATATATGCTTAAAGAAAATTATATGCTGGAAAGAACATATGGTTCTGAGGTAGAATGATCCTTATTAGAACATGCATTAAAGCTTGCATGTTCTAGCAAAACAAAAAACAAAAAATCAAAAAAAAACAGTAAAGCAATTATGTTTAATATCGGATAACTAAACCATAAACTCTATAGGTAGAAATTTATTTTTTAAAATCTCGAATTGCTTTTCCTCTGCCACATGGTCTGTTTGTAGAACATGGATTTCAGCAATGATGGGTTACCCAGAAATTTAAATAATCTTAAGAAAGCAAAACTCAACATAAAACATTCATAGGGAAAACAAAGAGAATAAAGAACTGATTCCCAGAATATTTTCTGTTTGGGATAATTCATACTGTCAGCGGGCATTGAGAAAAACTGAAAAGAAGATATTGTGATAAAATAAGCAGGGAAAGAAAACAGGAAAACTTTTTATCTGTGCTCTGCCACTAACCAGTTAGTCGCCTAAGCCTAGGTGTGACAAGTCACCTTGAACTTCTGTTACTTTACCTCTGCAAAATTAAGGGCTTGGTCTCAGATTTCTCTTTGACTCTGATGTTCTATTAGATTGTGAAACATAAAAAAAAAGATCTCCAAAGTTGTCCATCATAATTTTAATGTACACATTATTCTTTCCCTGCTAGAAGGGAAATTCTCTGTCTCTTCAAATCATATATGTACCTCGAACCTCAATTTAATTGTCCAAAAGTCAGTCAGGGCAGGAAAGTTAACAGATGCTATCAGAAGTTTAAAATGAAAAATTTAAAAGAGAGAGTGTGTATGCATGAATGTGTTTGGTGGGTGGGTGGGTGGGTGGGTGGGTGGGTGAGTGAGTGTGTGTGAGTGTGTGTGTGTGTGTGTGTGTGTGTGTGTGTCCAGGCAAGGTCACACTGTTGACCTCCTGGAAGCAGCAAAGGTCCCATCCGCGGAGCCTGCTGTGACAGCATCTGGAAATTCCTTGCTTGGGTCACTGGGGAGACATTCTCTGTTTGCTTTGCTTTGTTTTATACCCATGTGGTGCTCGGCATATCAATAATATATTTCAATCTCATCACAAAACCCTTTAATGATTTACTTTTCAAACCTCTCAGGCCCATCTAGCCACAGGAAAACCCATTCCTTTTGTTACAATCCATTCCTTTTGAAAGGATGACAGTCATAACACAGACAGAAGAAAAAGCACTCAATGAAATCTCATGTTGCTCCCGCTGTTTACCCACAGTAGCTGCGGCCGAGCTTTCAACGTCTGGAGAGAATGTGGGGAAGGCCACTCACTTCCTGTAATAACTTTTACTATAAGTGACACGTGTCAAAACACATGGAGTTTTTTACATGATTGGCAGTATTCATAGAACAATTTTCTGTGAAACTGAATATTGCAATAGCTAATTCTGGGACACCTCGGTGCATTACTGTCTGAAAATTGTATAGAGCTTTTTGTGTATTTCATGTTCTCCTAGGGAGATGACACAAAAAGCCTATTTAGTCCTACACCATTGTTAGAAATCCTCTGAATTTATAGAGAGTGTGTGACTGATGTTTCATCCTGTTCGGCTTACTGCTTTGTGGGCACAGCGATCATTCAATCCATGAAGACAACTCTCAGTGAATGACACTACTCATCCCTACAAAACCACTCGCGTCTTTATCTCATTCTTTCTACTCACCCACTGGCTATAGTCAATTTCCTCATCTGTCTATCTAACATTTCCCAAATCAATTCACTTCACTCTCCTTCGCAACAATCATCATTCCCAGGACACGACCCTCTGTAGCCCAGGTCACCACATATGCTCCTCCACTCTCTCTTATATAGCTTTTGCACCCCACAATTGAGACATAGTAATCATATTTAAATATAAATCTGATTGTGTCACTTCCATGCTTGAAGCCTTCAAAGATTCTCTTTGTTCACATAGACGTTCAATAAATAAAGCTTATTGCCAGGATGCCTTAAATTGAATAGCCCGAGCTTTGCAAAGGTGGCAGTGTTCAGAACAAAACATTAATATTATCTTCATATATACTTGAAATTAAATTAGGTAAGGTAAATGGGTCAATGGAAAGAAACTTAATAATGCTTGTGTACATGTCAATCAATAAACATGATTTTATTTGTTGTGGGAATCTTTCAGAACGTGTTTAATTACTGTAATCTTGCAGATGAGGAAACTGAGGCACAGAGAGACTAAACGTCTTGCTTACGCAGAGTTACACAGGTTAATAAATGTGAGCACAAAGTGCCTGACTAGTTCCAATACTTTTTACTCTGTGCTCACCCCATGCAATAGGAGTTAGTCTTTAAGGCCTTTATCCTTTCTTATGGTGAACATCCTCTCCATGGTGAGAATTACTCCTCATTTCTGTAGTGCCTTCCTGCTCTGTAAATGCCACCCCCCCAAGTTTTTTTTAAAAGACAGTGGATATCAGTCTTCACATGCCTACACGTGACTATCACACCAAGTTAACTCCCATTTATTCCTCAAACCTTGGTAATAAAACTTTTCCCCATCCATCAACACAAACGATTCCTACCAAAGTTCCCAATGACTTCCATGTCACAGAATCAGATGATTTTCTTCTTTCAGAACTTCCCAACAGCAAATCATACTTTTGACCACTTGCGTATGTAAAACATTTTCTTACCTCCTGATTTTCTTTCTTCTATCTTCACCATAGCTTTTAATTTCTGAGACTCTTCAGATGATTCTTTCTTTCATTCTTTCCTTTCTTTCTTTTTCTTTTTTCTTTTTCTTTCTTTCTTTCTTTCTCCCCTTTCTTTCATTCATTCATTCTTTCTTTCATTCTCTCTCTCTCTCTCTCTCCCTCTCTCTCTCTCTCTCCCTCTCCCTCTCCCTCCCTCCCTCTTTTCTCTCTTCTCTCTCCTCTCCTCTCCTCTCTCTCTCTCTTCCCCTCCCTCTCTGTGTGTGTCTCTACAATATATTTAATATACTCTTGCACAATCCTAGGAATCTATGAGTCATTCTTGATACAACCCTTTCCCTCCTCTACCTCCATATCCATTTTCATTACATGGTCCTGAAGGTATTTGAATTTCTAAATTCTTTATAATCCATTGATTTATTTTTACTTCATCAACTATGTAGTAATTACTTATTAGACAGTATGAGAGCATTAAAAAGAATGATATTTTTATACATTATTTTGGTCCCTAGAGAGGAGAAAGGCCATTCTGGACCAGATCTGTGATAATCCCAGGCCAGTGGCTTTAAAATGCTCCTCAGCAGATTCCTCTCAATAAAATTCCCCAGCAACACATTGCCAAACCATTTTCCTACAGACAATCCGCTGAACTATCTCTTCAATCTCTGAGCACAGTCAAGAAACAGAGTGATATAGATGCCTGTGAACAGAAGCCTGAAGAAAGTCAGAGAAGTTTTTTGCTTGGGAAAACACTGAGACCAGTCCCAGTGATTCTGCTGAATGCATTTTCTCTGGGCGTGATTAGCACCACCATGTAAAAGAGGAAATGCTAACGTAAGAAAAATGACAAGACAGGGGCAGGACTTCCGGAATGGCAATGTTACCGACATCTGACTGCATGTTATTTATAGGACATACACTTTAGATTCAATAATTTAAGTAAAAAATGGAAAAAAGATATATCATGCAAATAGCAACCATGAGAGCGGAAATTATATATTAATATGTACTGATTTACAAATACTAAATTTTAAGGTAAAAATATTACTAGATACAAAAAAGAACACTTTATTACAAAAAAATAAGTGGTCAATCTATCATGAAGATATAATAAATATTAACATAGGTGCACCTAACAACAGAGCCTCAAAGTACATTAAGCAAAAAAAAAAAAAAAGACAAAATTGAAGAGAAAATAAACTATTCAACAATAATAGTTGAAAATATCAATAAACGATTCAAATGATGGCTAGAAAAACTAGGCAAGTTAAAAACTAGGCAAGTGAAGAATTTAAGATCAACAATAGTATATAAGGCCTGAACAACAACATAAATAGACCGAACAGACTTAATAAAACAGTTTACAACAGCAGAACACACATTCTTTTCAATGAATATGAAATATTCTCCAGGATAGACATATGCTAGGTCACAAAACAAACCTTAACAAATTTAAATGATACAAAGTATGTTGTCTGACACATAGAATTAAATTAGAAATAACAGATGGAAATTAGAAAATATATAAAATGTAGAAATTAAACTCATAAATAACTAACATGTCATAGAAGTCACAAGAGAAATATAAAATGCTTTGAGATGAACAAAAAAATATAACACACTATAATGTATAAATTTAAAACATGGCTTAGAAGAAAATTTATAGTTATATATGTTTATATTTAAAAAAGAAGACTCTTTAATCAATAAGTGAATATCCCACTTAAGTACCTAGAAAAAAAAAAAGACAACTAAACCCAAAGTAATCAGAACAAGAGAAATAATAAAGATTAGGAAAGGAATAAAAGAAATAAAGAAAAACAGTAAAAAGAATCAAGAAAGCCAAAAATTTGTTCTTTAAAATCAACAGGATTGACAAAACTTTAGTTAGAATGACCGAGTAAAAAAGAGAGAAGACTCAAAATACTAAAATCATAAAATGTAATCAAAACATGACACCTCTGAGTGTGAGACAGATAATGCTCAAAGATCCAGGCAGGCGGAGAATCTGAGTAGTGTGAGGACCTCAGCCATGAGGGCGGGGTGCAGGAAAGAGTAGGGTGCAGGAAAGAGCACTGGCAATTTGAAAATTGACTTGTGGCAATTCCATAAGATTGGCAGGGAGAACCAAGGCAAGGTTGGATACATGGAAACTGAGACAGGAATCCCCATCTTGGATTTGGAAAAAAGGAAGAGAAAAGAAAGAACCTAGTAGTCAGAAACAATTCACAAATTCTGAGCCAGACAAGTCACAAAGGGGACATGATGATAATATTTCAAATATGAATCCAGAGTTTCTTGAATCTCTAATGCAAAGGTTAAGATTTCTAAAAACTTCTGCAACTGACATTTGAGTGGCTTGTGCCATTAGGAAAAAACCACGTTTGAACACTGGAAGCACATCATGCTGAACTTGGAACCCAAAATTTATCTCTATTTCTCTCCTTCTTCTTCCACTTTAAGGAGGTTATTTCAGTGTAATTAAATAAAGGACAGAACTACATACGAATAATTTTTGCAGACGGAAATGTATATATTTAATTCTAACTATATATAATTTAATTTTCTTCCAGACAGAGGAATCTCTCGTTCTCCCAGTTTCAAACAGTTTTCTTTCGTGCTCAGAAAGAGTGAAGAATTTAAAAAGTTATAGTTTGAAGTATAATATTTTTATCCAGAATACTATCTTAAAATCTGTCTCAGGGTCAATGATTCTCAAGCAAAGCTGAATCCCAGATCAGCCAGGGAGTTTGTTTTGGTTTTAATGCAGACTCCCTCCCACCTTCTAATGAAAGCAAGCATTTTTTGAGTTCTTTCTATGTACCAGGAAAATATAAGTGTTATTTCTATGCTACAGATTGAAAAACACAGGCAGGAAAATTAAATAACTTCACAAAGTCACCTAGCTAGTAATGGAAGAGCTGGAATCCACACCAAGGCAGTCTGGCTCCAGAGCTGGGCACCAAACTGGCACATCCATCAATATTTCAGGGAAGGTGCCCAGAATGTTGTATGTTTTTAAAAGTCCTAGAGAATACTCATGCTCACCTGGGCTTGGGAACCACTGTGCTGGCACATTTCTGCTTGAAAGTGCACTTACAACAGGCTGTGGTTCTTGTAACATCTGTGCTAATATTGCATTAAGTGTTAGACATTTATGGAAAAGGCTGTTCGTGCCTCTGCTTTGTTTGAGAAAGTTTCTATGTAGCTTAGTAAGCATGTTACCCTAATAACATAAAAGACATCAATGTGTCAGAAATATACCTCACTTTGATAATAACAAAGATTATTAATAGTACTAATAATGATGGTTAAGCCTTGCTGAGTTCCACTCGTTCTAAGATATTGGGCTGAGTGCTTTTTATTCAGTTTTTAAGTTTTGCAACACCTGTCACCATTTTAAAGATGACAAAATTGAGGCAGTAGGAAGGTTCAAGGAGCAAAGTCTAGATTTGAATTCACCTAGACTGATTTCAAAGTTTTTGTTACTTCCATTAGGCCTTTGAGCATCTTCTTCGTACACTGAGTTTCTAAGAAGTAGCATCTTAGAGGTATGCACCTGTGCCCATCTTAAATTATTCACTTCTTTGCATGGTTCTATCTATGATGAAAGCCAGTTAAAGTTTTATTTGGGGACTATAATTTTCTTCTGAGTCCTACACTTTCCAGAAAATATAAGTGAAAAAAAATTCTGTTCTTTATAAAGTGTTTGGAGTAGTAAAGAGAGGTTTAACACAATCAGACTCTGGGAGAAAACCAAGAAGAGATCAGGAGATGTGAACTCAAGGAGCTGAACAGAATGATAGCAATGTTGTATGATAAAATACTGATACAGATTCTATATTTTAAACAATCAGCATATATTACTGTAGCAAATAAAAACAAAGGAAGACACCTCCCTCAGTCAATAAGTGTGCGACCCCTTGGGTAATCGATGAGAAGACTCGAGTAAATAGAAATATATGCATATTAAGCCTAAAAGTCACCTGACTACACCCAAGATGTCTAGTCTCCCCTCAGTCACGGACACACATTGGCTGACCTTAGACAACTCATTTCACTTCTTCATTTCTCTGGACCTGAGACATCAGAAAATATATGAATGCACTAATATATCCCATGTCCCTTCTTCCCAAGTTCAAATAAAAATAAGTCATTAATATTTAAATTAAAGGTCATGAATGAGGGTAAAAAAAAAAAAAGATATACCAAGTTCCCAAGAATCTTAAATCCCAGAAACTCAAATAAGTCCCATAGCAATGTGGGGAGTTGCTTAAGTGTGCAGAAGCCCAGAAAGACTGCCTTGATTTATGCTCCAAAATCTGTGTGAGGCAACCTTCCTTCCATTTCTTTCTTTTCACTAGCAGATAAATGTTAAGTTTTTCTCTGGTAGACTTTTCACAGCTCTTGATCAGATTTTTTTGACATCAGGGAAGAATCAAAGAAACACCTGAGATTCCCCTCCTGGATGTTGCACAACTAAAACTCTTACACCTTGATGAGGGAATATAAATTGGTACAACGTCTTTGGAATACTTAGTCTTATCCCTTGAGACTAAAAGTATGCATAGCATGTGGCCTATACATGTGCCCTGTCAATGTTCTATTTTTTGATCTGGGTGCTGTTTACTTGGTGGTGCTCAATTTGAAAAGATATTGAGGTTATACTTACATTGGAACACGTTTCCGTATATTTATTATACCTCATAAAACTTTTTTAAAAAATCCTCTCCTACTCTAAGTTTGCACAATGTTAATGAATGGCCGGGGGAGCCTTAGCTGATAATGATGTTTAAATGTATCATCTCATAGAATCTCAGTGACTCTATCTTATGGATTGAATTATTTCTTCCCCAAACTGCTAAAGTCCCAACCCCAGTACTTGTGAATGAGGATCTTATTTGGAAATGGGGTGATTGCAAAGATAATCAAATTAAAATGATGTCATACAGAATCTGTTGTTCTGTCTGACTGAACTCACTTAACATGATACCCTCAAGGTCCATCCACAATGTCCCAGATGGCAGGATCTCCTTCACATTATTTAATATTCTGGTGGGTGTGTGTATCACTTTTTCTTTATCAGTTCATCTACTGACAGGCACTTAGGTTGTTCCCATATGCTGGCTATTGTGAATAATGCTGCAATAAACATAGAGTATACATATCTTTCAATATTCTGTTTTCATTTTCTTTGGATATATACACGGGAGTATAGTATTACTGATATGTGGAATCTAAAAAAAAAAAAAGCCAAACTCATAAAAACAGAGTACAAAGGTGGTTGCTGGGGGCTATGGAGTGGAGGAATTGGGAAGATACTGTTTAAGGGTACAAAATGGAAAACCATTAGATAAATAAGTCTTGGAGAACTAATGCACAATTTATTGATTAGAGTCAACAAGATTGTATTATAAACTTCAAAGTTGCTGAGACTAGATTTTAATTCTTCTTATCACAAAAAAAGAAATATGATGTGACATGATAGAGGTGTTAGCTAATGCTAAGCTAGGGTAGTAATCATATTACAATATAAAAATGTGTCAAATCGGTATACTTCATACCTTAAACTTACATGATGTTATATGTCGCTTATGTCTCAATTAAAAAAAAAATAAGGTCATACCAAGTTAGGGTAGACCTTAGTCCAACATGACCGGTGTCACTGTAAAAAATAGAAGAGACACACAAAGGAAGAGCACCATATAACAACAGAGGCAGAGGCTGGACTGACAACATCTATAAGCCGAGGAACACCAAGGATTGCTGCCAATAGCTCAAGTTAAGAGAAAGGAATGGAACAGTTTCTTTCCTAGAGCCTTCAGACAGAATGGCTATGCCAACCCCTTGATATTGGACCTCTAGTCTCCAGACCATGAGAGAATAAATGTTTGTTGTTTTAAGCCAGCCAGTTTGTGATAATTTGCTATAGCTGCTCTAGGAAATTAATATGCCCTACAAGGCAGGTGTTGCTATTGAACAAGGTAACTAAGGATCAACGAGGTTATACAACCTGGCCAGGAGTGTACAGAGAATGCTGAGCACATAAGCTGCCCCGGGCCTGACTTTAAACCAGGGGCTGGTGATCACATCTTCAAGCCAGCTCCCAGTAACTTCCCCATCATAACCATCCTCCTGTACTATGTTTGCTGATGGACGTCTATTGCCTCTGAACTAGTTGTGAACCATTGGTCATTTAAAACATTTAATGGTACCCAAGTCCCCTCAGAAGGCAAGCAAACCTATTTTTGCCACTCATAATATTCCTCTCTAACTTGTAGCAATCAATCAAGGAGAACTCCCCTCCCCAAGGAACTTCAGATGAAGCCGACTCTGCTTTTAGCTTCTGTAACATGTGACAAAGGTAATACTCTATGCCCATTTCACATCCCTGGACACAGTGAAGGATTCTTAAATGCGTACACACCCCAAGGCCCATCAAGGCCTATCAAGGCCAGCAAAATTTCCAAAACCTTCATCTGATCTCTCGGAAACGTTCTCTTTCTCACTAGACTTAGGCAAGGGAAGATAAGGCTCCAGAGTGAGGAAGAACTGCCAAAATTAGGAAGTGAGGACTCCGGCCACCATATCCAGCTAAGCATCAAATCTAATCATGGTTGAAGCCAGACCTTCGGTGGAACTTCTAACTTACAAAAGACAAGAAATTAACTTTTGTCCCAACACCATTTCTAACGGGTTTTCCGTCTAGAGCCACAAAGAGAAGCTAACCTAACACAACTTTCTCTTCAACAATCTCCATAAATACTATATTTATTTTAGGAGGTGTTTCCTTCTGACAGTTACTCCCACCTGTGATATCAGGAAAAGCTCGAGGATGCTGAGAAATAAGATGGAGTTCCACAAGCTTTGCCTCTGATATTCTCTTCCAAGCTGAAGAAGGACAAGAAAAGTCGAGGTGACCACACCGTTCGCTGGGCATGTGTCCTTGTATGTTCTAGGTGAATCTTTTTCCAGCTTAAAGCCCTTTCATCTCTTCCCTTAACTTCTCCCAGAGACTAATTAGAAACATGGCAATGAAAGACCGCCCTTACCTGCCAAAAGTTTAGTGGTCCAGAGGGTAGGGGATGATGGTAGGGAACAGAATCCATCTGGCTGCTGACAGCACGTAAGGCAGGAGAGTGAGGCACAGAGACCCACACGTAAGGAAGAAAAAAGACCTTTAACACATCTCAGATTCAGAAACATATACTAAGCATCTCTTCCTTAGCGCTCAGAAGCAGCCTGAGACCTCCTTAAGTTTTCCTTAAGTTTGGAAGCTTTATCATTGGCAGAGGCAGTAAATAAATTCTCCTACATGCTGCCATTAAGGAGTTAAGCAACACCCTGGCAGTTTTTTTTTTCTTTCTCTTTGGTATTAAGATAATAAAAGGCCCCCATTTTAAAACTAATTTACCCTCTAAAAAATTAAAGCATTTTTACCACTGTTTGCTTTTCCAGTTTCTTTAATTTGGGTAATTGCTTAGTCAACTTTCAAAAATATATATTCTGTCTTAAAAAAACAGCCAAATATGACGGATCACCTTCATTTTCATTTCAGATTTGGCATGCTGGACCCAGATTGTGTATTCTTTCCATGGCGCCACACCAGCGTCGGATACTTAATTAATTTCCTTTCGTTTGTGCAGGCTTGCACTTAAAGAGACAGTGTCCCATTTTGATGGCTTGCTTTTGGCCGAAGTTCAAAAGTATCACTTCTTAAATCTTTTTTTTTTTCCTTCAAAACTTCCCAGAGTGCTATATAGAAAAATAAAATAAAATAAAAACACCCTGGTGTTTTTCTCTACCCTCACCCTCCTCTTCACGACTATTCCCTTCACTCTTATTTATTCTTCATTTAAACTGATCCTTTCTGAGAGA
This sequence comes from Macroglossus sobrinus, assembly GCA_004027375.1. Classification (NCBI taxonomy): domain Eukaryota; kingdom Metazoa; phylum Chordata; class Mammalia; order Chiroptera; family Pteropodidae; genus Macroglossus; species Macroglossus sobrinus. The sequence continues at coordinate 76,572 of PVKZ01002314.1, read as the reverse complement.
GAGAGAGAGACAGAGACAGAGACAGAGAGAGAGAGAGAGAGAGGGGGAGAGGGAGAAAGGGGGGGGGGGGGGGGGGGGGGGGGGGGGGGGGGGGGGGGGGGGGGGGGAGGGGGAGAGGGAGGAAGAAAGGGAGGGAGGGAGAGAGGAAGGAAATATGGAAGAAATCACAAGATGCGTGCACCTTGTTTCCCTCTAATTGGCATTTGCTTTCAAAGTTGGGGGTGGGGTGCGGGGAGGTTCTCCTTGATGGTTATGCCGACTGGTCAGAACCACTGGGAATAATCGAAGACTTTTTAAACACTACGACAGTGTCTTCTCACTGCAAATGAAGACCTGTGACCTTCTCATCAGATCTTCCACATCATCCTTGGGCTACAACAAAACGTTCTTAAAGACAGGTGATATCTAGGTGCCTCTGGGAGTCAGGACATACACAGTCTGACATCCGACAGGAAGTGAAAGAGCTGAGTGTTTGCAATATAGAGAGAACGAGACTGGTAATACCAGAGAACATGCTTGTATCGTACCCATCTTTTTTCTATTGGAAAGTCCTTAATCATCGGCAAGTCATTTTAGAACGAAACATCCCGGGTCATATGTACCATACACCAGGGCGTTCGGTATTGCATTATATCCAGCAATTTTATATTCTGTGTCTAGAGCAAAAAGAATATTCTTTTAACAATAGAATGTTCCACGGTGATCTTTTTCCCTGCCTAAACCTGGCTGTCTATCCAAGGAAAGGAGGTGGGGATGGAACATTTAACCCCCAGCTTGCAGGCACTAACCAAGGAGAATTCCCTAGGGGATTTTGGCTTTAGCCTAGGTCTAAACCTCATATTCCTATTCCTTTGTCTCTGTTTGCTGGTTTGCGACATTTTTCTTCTCTATTCCCCTCTCCTCCCCTCTCCTCTTCTTTTTTCCTCTCTTATTTATTTTCTTTGTGATAGAATACACATAACATGAAATTTACGATTTTACCCATTTTTAAGCGCATGCTTCATCGGCATACTTCATTCACATTGCTGTGCAACTGTCATCGCCATTCACCTCCAGACCCTTTTCATCTTCCCCTCCTGAACTCTGTCCCCATTAAACACTCACCCTTCATCCACTCCCCCCTCAGATCTGGGTAACCACCATCCTCCTTGCTGTTTCTGTGAATCGGGCTATATATTCTTGGTACCTCGCATACGTGGAATCATAAAATACTTGTCCCTTTATGACTGGCTTATTTCACTTAGCATAATGTCGTTGAGGTTCATCCACGTTGTAGCACGGGTCAGAATTTCCCTCCTTTGTAAGACTGAATAATATTCCATTGTACGTATGCATCACGTTTTGTTTATTCATTTACCCGCTGATGGACTCTTGGGTTTCTTCCAACTTTTGGCTACTGTAAATAATGCTATGAACACAAGTATACAGACATCTGTTCAAGTCTCTGTTAGCAACTCTTTTGGGTATATTCCCAGAAGTGGAATGGCTAAATCATATAATTCGAGACATAATTTTGGGGGGAGAATTGCTATGCTATTTTCTATATCAGCTGCATCATTTTGTATTTCCATCAGCAGTGCACAAGTGTTCCCGTTTCTCCACATCCTCATCAGTATTTAGGTGGACCATTTTATGGACCTTTTTTCTTATATCAGAACATTAATGTCTACAGCCATGGTACCCTGAACAAGCCTGATCCCATCTGATTTTGAAGCCTAAGCAGGGTTGGGCCTGGTTAGTACACGGATAGGAGACCACCTAGGAAGACTGGGTGCACTAGGCGTAAAAAATAAAAATTAAAAAAAATAAGGGATTGTAAACTGACAAGGTCCTTGCAATCTATGAGGTCACCCGAGGGTTGCCTCATCTAAAAAAAAAAAAAGAACTTTACTCTGCTGCTGAGTAGTTGGCTAACTCTTCTAGCAACTTCATCTTTTATTATGCTTAAAAGGTTTCTCAACACTAACTGGATAAATAAGACTTCTCAATCGATTCTTCGTCCCCAGGTTGAACTGGAAGGCAGGTGGAGAAAATAGGAAGCTTGTGAATCTAAACTTCAACCTGATGCAGCCTTCCATGGTCAGAGGGCAGAGGCTCGGGCTTTCACAGGCATGGTGTAGATAATTCTTAACTATAATCCAGCTGTCAATGGGCAGGAATCCACTCTAAAATCCTCTGTACAGCAAAAAGAAGTGATCGAACCTGAAAGGAATGCTGAAGTAAAGCAAGTCCTTGCTGGTGGTCGGGACACAGCACTGCCTACCACCACCTCTTCACTCATCTGTATCGCCTCTGGCCCCGGACAGTGAGAAACCCACACCTAATATTTTATAATGCCCCTTGGCACTGGCTTTACTGTCTAGTCCATATATTATATGTGTATGTATGTATATACCTACACATACACACACACAGATATTTAACATAAACATTGTATTTTGGGTTTCTCTGTTACATTTTGTTATGTTGTGAATAAAAATGTCTATACATATAAATGTCTATACATATAAATTATATATAATATTATATGTGTACGTATATAAGATCACAGCTGTTACAGAAGTACCCCACTTGTAAAAGTGGAGGAGAAAAAGCAAACTCCACTTCACCTCCTTGTATGCAGAATTCACTGTGTCTTTGTGATCTTCAGAATTTTCTACTTCCTGCCCTACCTGAAGGTTCCTGTATGAGCTCTTTTATCCACAGGTGCTCCCATCTTCATGTTGTGATATGGATTTATATTCATTCATTTTCTGCCTCTGGTCTAGGATATAGCTCCCATGGTGAAGTGTACCTACCTATCTAAAAATGTATTAAAGTGACCTACAAACATATTCAAGGAAGAGAAAAAGTAGTGCCAGAGAAGAAACAGCCCTTTGAACTATGCCCTTTCTAATTTAATGATGATGACTAGCAACCAACGTCTGAGAAGGTCTTGTGATTGATAAATGGAGTACCTTATTGAAAGAGAACTGTCGGGAATATTGGCTAATAAAATTAGGAGGACTCTCCGTGTAGCCTGAACCATAACCAAACATGCCGAGTTAGCACATCCACCAACCGAGAAGGCCAACTCTCACTGCCGGCTTGATGGCCAAGTCTCAGACGGCCGGAAATGCTCAACAGGAATGCAGTTGCTCTGTAGTTGGAAGCATTGACACAGGGAACAGGACAGCCCACAACAACAAGACAGAAGATGATGGTGGCTAATAATCATTCCCAGGTTGTTTAACCACACACTTGCCCACAGAATTTAGTCCCCAAGAGATTAAATGAGAAACAGAATGAGCAGATGTCACCAGGCATAAAGTGCCTCCCATCACAACTGAATGTCACCTTACTGGGTGAACATGATGTATAAGAACTGTGGCCAGAGTTATAGACACGTAGAACTTTATCTCCCCATCACTTACCTGAGGCAAGGACCATTCTCCCCATTTTATAGGTAAAGAAACTAACCCAGAAAGGTTACACAATTGGACCAAGAGCCCAGAGCAAACGCCGAAACTCTGGTTGGCACTCGAATCCATTACTCAGATGTAAAAACAACGCTGCAAACCTCCACTAAACAAAAATCATGTAAACCTGGGGAAAACGGTGTGTGAGCGGTACCCTCAAAAACATAACATTCCAGCACAGAGGAGAGCAGCTCACAGCCTATGGACCAAATCCAGTTCACCATCTGTTTTTGTGTGCTCCACAAACCAAGAACATTTTTTCTACTATTCAATGGTTGAAAGAAAAAAAAATAAAATAACCCAAGGAAGAATAGTTCATGAAACATGAAAATTCTACAGACTTCAACATGTTGTATCGTATGTAAAGTTTGATGGAAACACAGCTACGCTCACTCATTTGCATGGTGTCTGTCTGCATTTGTGCTTCAGTGGAAGAACTGAGTCGTTGCAACAGAAGTTGCAACTGCATGGTCTGCAAAGCCTGGGATACTTTCTATTTGGTTTATACAGAAGTTTGCTGGCCCCTGTTCTAGCCAACAAACCTCTGTCCTAGGAATCGTCTCATGCGATGAAGCAAGCCTGATCGGTGAGTAGCACACATCTTGCTCGAATCTTCACCATCGGTACAGCACGAACAGACACACTGAGATACCCAAATCTATACTTGGTACTAAGATAAATTTGAAGTCAAGAATTCACTTTCTCAAAGGATTCACTGGAAGATGTCATGTCTCAGCGGTGCCCATGAGCGTATTTCACACGTGATGTGAGTTGCCAACCTTGATTTCATTCGCTCTTTCATGGGGTGAAATGAGGTACACCTGTTTAGCCAAACTCAGTCCAATACAAATCTGTCTTGAATCCCATCCAAGAGAGGTTAATTTTCAGAGGACCAGAGGGACCTCATTATAACCACTGCTCCTTCTGCCCCAGACGCCCAGGACCAACCTCCCAAGATGCCCAGGCACGTGAAGCTAGCAAATCAGAATTTGGCTTCAGCCACCTCTCAGCCAGGTTCTGGAGGAAAATTATGTTGGCAGGGGAAATAAAATGGGCAGTTTTTTGTTTGTTGTAATAAAAGGATATAAGATAGGTGAGACAGTGCAGAGGATAAAACAAGATGGTCAAGGTATGCCATTTCAAAGCCACAGGAGACCTAAGACGATTTTAGGGGCACCTTCAATGTTCCATTTGTCTAACACATGGCAGTGTGGTGATAGGTATTCATGCTGGAACACAGAGCAAAGAAAGATTTAGCCACTAAGACAAATGCAAAACAAGCTGATGGTCTCATGGGCCAGAATCAGGACAGATGTAGTGTGTCCTCGGATGAGAGGAAGAGTTCTGGGGAAAGTAACAACACATCAGATTTCCCAAGGGCTGCTGACTGGGTTTGGTCATCTCAACTCAGAGACCTCCCTGGTACCTTCTTGTGCATGCTGGAGTGACCCTGATCACACTATTTAAAGCTGCCATTTCTCCTGGCCACGCCCACTCCCTCTCCGGCTTTATTCTTCCCCACAGCACTCACCCGGTGTCCCCACGTGTCTGGGTGCTGTCTGCCTCCCACCTCTAAGATGTGAGCCCCTCGAGGGCAAGGATTCCATGTGTCTCCTAAGTTCTCAGCTCAGAGTCCGGCCCACAGGATGCATGCGGCTGTTCCCGCAGGAATAAAATGACTTGCTGAGGCTTCTCATCAAAACACCAGAAAGAATCCCCTTGCTCTCTGAGAACTCCCTCACGAGTGGACCTGTTCTTTCCTCAAAATACTAGAAAGACTAGGGTGATTTGTAAATCTTTAAATCAGAGACTGATTTCTCCTGTCCTTTGCTGCAGCATTTGCTCTGTGCCATCGGCCAGAACCAGAAAAATGACTAAGTTCAAAAAAGTTCAGCGCCTGACACCTCACAGGAACTTGATACATGCACGTGACCATCTGAATTTCTGAATGAATGAATAAATGAAAAAGATAATAAGTTAATGAACTTACATGCACTGGTAACTAACCACCAGCAAGAACGTTCACTGTGCAAATTTAAATACTTAGTGTCCTTGATATGACTCTTTCCAGGTTCTCCTTCGCCCTCTCTGATCTTTTCCTCTTGGTTCCTTCTAAAAATTATTTTCCTTTACCTTCCGCTTAAACGAGAATGTATTCAGTGGTTGTCAAATATGCTAGTATTTCATATATCTTTTCGTATCAGAAATACTTAGGAGATGATAACACTTGCACAGTAAGTGCAAGAGGAGAATGATAAAGTTGCTTGTGGCCCGAGGTGACTGGTCCTGGGGTTCTGCTGGCCGTAGCCCTGCCCTGTGGTTCCAGAATACCCAGTAGCAGCCCAGTTAAAATAACATGTCTGTATATTTGTAACCCACCAAAGGCACACCAGGATACCGCAGCCCAGCAGCTGGGAGCTCCAATCCGCTGCTCTGCTTCCACACTGCTGCTCGATCCTACCCACTCGCATTTTTAATTGTCATCTAGCGAGCGATGACTCCTGCATCCATACCTCTTCTGCAAACATCCACCCCTTTCTTGGCTCCCAGGTCAGAATCCCATGCACCACCACTGACTGAACTCATCGGGGTGTTCCTCACCTGACTTCCTCCTCTATTTAAAACATGCTTCCTTCCAGATTAAACCTGTGGCGACTAAACCTGTGATCCACACTAAAAGCATAAGATTTGTTCTTTACTCATTTCTCATTCTCCTTAGCCAGGCCACTTCTCTCCTCCCTATCAGCCGCCTCTCCTTTTGTTCAAGCCCATATTATCTTCTGCATGAACTGTACAAGCCTCCTGATGGGTCAAGTTCTTCCAATCTATTTCCTCCAGTCCAGGGCTGGGCTGGAGTTGGCTGTACTGGCTCACGAAAGTCAATTGTGCTCTCCTCTTCCCAACTCTGAGCTCAGGGGCTTCAGGTCAGTGCTTAACATCTGCCATGTTGGGAGTATTTACACCATGGAAACTGGCAAACAGCATAATTAACACTTTTAGCTTGAAGATAGGCAGTTGTTAAATATTTACCAGCATATCACTGCTCAAATCTATCCTCTACAGAGAAAAATTTACTGAAACCAAAAATTTAGCCACATCACACATTTGTTTAAATTATTCTGTAGCTCCTAACTACCCATAAAATTAATCCAAGCTCTTAAAATGTCACCAGAAGGCCCTTGGAGATCTGCTCCCATCTCCTCCTAAAACAGAATCTGCTAATACCCCACCTCCTAGGGATGCCTTTTGGTGACATTAAACTTGTAATCACCTATATATCAGGATATTCTGGACTCCGTGATTTTGCATAAACTGTCCCAGAAGCTTGGGGCTTCTTCCCTTTTCTGTATGATTACCTCTTTACTCATTGTTTAATGTACAGTTGAGATCTTACTTTCTGCAGAATTCTTTTCTGATCACCCCAAAGCCATGATGACCATTCACCCTCTTTCAGACACTGAGAGCTCCCTCTTCCTGTTTCTATCACTGCATTGACTACAGGAGTCTACTCTGATCACCTAAAAAGAAAAAAGGAAGATGCCGGAGAGCATAAAACATGCATACTCATCTTTGTACCCCCAGTTCTTGAACAGTAACTTACAAATATTTTTAATTCAGTCTATATTTACTGTATGTATAGGTGAATGAATAAGGGAATGAATATTGGATATGAGTGCAGTAATTTATAACATTCAAAATAATGCTGAAACTGGAATTCATACTTCTTAATTTACTAATTGGGTTTCCTTAATCATGTGGGGTGAAGGGGCTGCTGAGATTCCAACCACACTCATGCCGAGGGCCCGTGTAGGAGGCTATGTTATCAATACGCTCTTGTGAAGGTCACTCTCTTTTCTATAGGGCTCTATTTGCTGTGCGTCTGGTCTGCCCAGAGCAGACCTCCACATAAACCGGCCACTCATTTACTAGTAGAAAATGTGTGTGAGAGCGTGTGTGTTGGGGAAAGGAGCGGGGGGAGCAAGAGAGCCGGCTGCGAAGCAGACAGAGGGTGTTGGTAAACTTCTGGTTACCAAGGTCAACAATGTTTGTTTTCTTTCTTCCTGATTGAAAGCCAAACGACCAAGAGGACTCTGTTTAAAAATGCATTATACGATGTTGTCTTGAGCAGGTTTTTAGAATTGGTTTTCTCTTCTGTTATTTTTACATTAAAATACAGTGAGACTCCTGTACATTAAGTGTTCCTGGGAGTTTTAAAAGGTAGTACCCGTGTGTGGTGAGCAAAGGAGGCAAAACATTTACTTCTAAGAGACAACATTTCTTGAATAAATTTGTCTAAAAGGAGAGATGAGTGTTTTCTGAGCTGTAGCTCAACCAACAGCAGCTAAGACACTTAATGATATTCTTTTCCTTTCTGGAAAAAAAAAAAATAAAGCTTTTAGAATACTTAGCAATAACAAAAAAAGCTTCTTTTTCTAAATTTTTAATTTTTTATTTCAAAATGCCAAAGAAAGTATGGAAAGCAGTAATTCCATAAATATTTAATGACTATATTTTTATTAATATGTATTTAAATATTAGAGAGAATATTAGATGATTACGCAATTAAACTCGGAGGCATAAAGAGAAGCCACTAATTAAATTTAGAACCGATAGGAGTTTGCTGATGTCAAGGACTCATTATTGAAAGTATTCTAAAAAAGTCTGATGGAAGATTTTCCCCACCACCCCCACAATACCATCACCACCATCGACAGCTCCCGGTAACCATCTGTCTACCCACAGCACTACCGAAAAGGTGACTTTTATTGCAAACTTGGCATTTTCTAACTCTGTCTTGGACCACAAAAATTATGCTGAACTCCCCAAAAGAAATGAAGTTGTTTTTACTTTTTCTTCATCTTTCTCTTTTTTGCCTGACTAGTAACAGGAAGTTCTTGGAAACTTCCCAGAGAATGGCTGGTCTTGTAAGACTCCCAAACCAATCTCGTAGGCGCCAGAGTCTTGGCACGGTAGAAGTAAGGGTTTTAGAAGCACCTGCACTGCCTCTGTCAACCAAACTTCCCATCACTAAGCTCCAGAAATTCCCCTTGTTTATTAGCCATGAGCCTGAGTGAGTGTGGGGTGGGAGTTGGGGGTCATGCAAAAAAAAAAAAGCAAAAAAAAATTTTAAAAAGAGAAAACACCTACAAGACTCATTTAGCCAATCTTGTACACTGTACCAGAAAATGTAAAACATGCCTATAAGATAGTTTAAATTTTATGGTCAAATTAGGACCCTTCCTTGAACCCTGAGGTCAAGCTATAACCCGTTCCCTATTTGAAATTTATCCTCTTGACAAATAAATTGTACAGTAGGAGGCAAAACTGGAGGCATGACACCTCATTAGTCATTCTGAGCAGATCCTTTTTTTTTTTCACCTCAGAGCTCCTCCAGAATGATGCTGAGGCAGCTCGCTCACATTCCTGCTTCAGTCTGTACCAAGTCATCTAAAATCTTTAGGTCCGTCCCCTCTCTTTCTCCATTATGCGGTTAAAGGTCCAAAGGAGCAAGAACAACACAGGTTACCTGGAGGAATACCTTCCCTGGTGCCTGGAGCTCAAATGGCTGCACCTGATGCTGCCGTGGACCCAGCAGCTGCATCAGGAAATTGGGAGCATGAGCGAGGGGGATGCTGGGAGGAAGGTCTGTGGCATGAGCTACTATGGCCACGCAGACCAGAAGTCTCACCACACACTGGAGGGATGAAAGGGGTTATGGCCCAGTTGTGGCTAAGAAACATTCTGTTCTTCTTTTTCTTAACTCCTGTTACTTTCTTTAACTTTCAGTCCCAACAACAGTTCAAATCCTGAGGCTGTAACTCCTCTCCTTAAACAGATGCATGGTTTTCTGTGAAAGCACCCCAAGCCCATGAAAATAGATTCCTGATTCATTAATATCTGTAAACCCACCACTATATACTTGTTATTTTGATTTAAAGTCTCACAGCTCGGAACAAAAACGTTCCCAGAAAAACCGCAATATCTATAATTGCACATTACTATAAATTAATAAATTGATCAATAGCTAATAATAGATAACAGTTCACTGAAAGTTTATTTTGAGCCTGGGACTGTGTGAAGTGCTTTATGTGCAGTTATTTCATTGAATAGTCAACGAAATCCTTTGTGTACCAGTCCTGGTGGTTGCTTTCTGAAATCTATTCTGAATGACCATCTTAAGATAATCATTGCAATGCCATTCCCTTCTTTAGTACTGATTTAGGCATGGCCATGTGACCAAATCCTATCAATTAAATATAAAAGGAAGTCTGGTGAGAGGCTTCAAGAAATGATTTTCTTGCTTCTGAAAAGGATACACAAGAAAGAGACAATCCTTCTTACATACATCAACGTTCCTGGGTCTGACATCTGGAGTTAATGCAATCACACGGCCCCCAGGAGATGATTAGGGCGAGAGAGGAAAAATATTTGAGTCCTGAGTGGCATCCCTGAGCCACTGATCACACTTCACCTGGCCCCAAACGAGCTTCCTGACTTCCACCTGTGTGAGATAATCAATTTCATTGCTGGGTAGGTGAGTTTGAATCCAGGCTTCCTGCTAGTTTCAGCAGAAGGCATCCCAGCTGACACACCGTGAGCTTGACAACAGTGCCTCTGAAGAAACTGAGGCCCATAAAGGTGAAACAACTTTTCTACGGTCTGCCGAGCCCCTAGGGTTTGAAGCAGTGGTTTGAACTGAGCACTGAGCACTGTGCCTGGGCAGTAGCAGAGGCAATGATGTGAAGGAAAGTAGCAGCCTGGGGTCGGTTCCCTGAGGAATGAGAGGACTATGGGAGAGCCACTGAGGCTCTTGGGCATTCGGAAAGCCTGATGCTATCCTACACAACCTTTACAGTGACTCCACTCAGCGGTCGGCCCCTGGCCCCACAGGGCACTCTCCCACAGGCTGATGGATCCCTGTTGCACAATAAAGCAGACGGATGAAGAGAACTGATGATAAGATAGATAGATAATGGATGGATGGATGGATGGATGGATGGATGGATGGATGGATGGATGGATGGATGGTGTTATAAGATAATGGCTGCAAAATTACTTTCCTTTAGGGGCAAAGAGTAATTAATTCTAACTGAGGATGAATGTCTTCATTCATTTTCCCCTTTCTCAGCTCAGGCCAGTCAAGAGCCTCTCTCTGTGCCACCTCTCTCCGTGTCACTCGATTGCAAGTGTCCTTAATTGGACACAGAAGGGGACAACAGGTTTAGAGATGGCTGTTACACAGGAAGGTTGACATCTGATCACTATGAACTGACACTCACACTCCAGGAGAACGCCTGCCTGAAGGAGAAGATGGGCTGGCTGCATTTTAGTCCCAGGGCCCAAGCCCATAAGCAACTTTTCTCATAAGTGGTCACTGAGAAGGATTTCTTCCCACACTATACGTCAAGGAGTTTTTTAAAGAACCGCTCCAAGCGAGAACGCTCCAAAACGCACAGGCCCCTATCCTCGAAAGCCATCAACACTTGTGCAGAACCATACGCCAGCCCTCAAGGGACCCAGAACTATTCCATTATACCAGAAAGTCTGTGGAATGTAAATCCAGAGGCCTGAAATGCTGTATATTTTTTCAAAACGTATAAAGTGAACGCCATCGACTCCACAGATCCACCAAATGAATGGATTGTTTCATCTGCGTAAATGAACTGTCAGAAACAATGGCCACGCAACACATTCGCTCCTGTTCCCCAAAGAGGAAAAACCTACATCCCAAATAAAGCTACGGCTTTTTTTTTTTTTTTTATAAAACTTAAGCAAAGAAGCATGGGTAAAAGAAAGCTTGATTTATACTTCAGAATCAGATGTCTGTGTTTAATTCTCTCTGAATACCCAGACTCGCCTTCAGAATGCAAATGGATGAGCCTTCAACATCCATGTTCTCTAGGCGAATTTGCAAAAGCACTTCCTGAATTACGTCTAGTTTTATTTTCTAATCGCTCTTTTTCTTAAGTTCCTTTCTCCAAAGTTTTTACCCCTAAACCATTCAGACTTCATCCTTCACCTTTACTCTCTCCCTTCTTTTTGAATGTGGTCTTTCATTAAGAAATATTTAAAAACATTCAGAAAGTTATAATGAATAACCTAAGAAACAGTATTTTGTCTTTACTTACTATTATTATCAAATCTTAGCATTTTTACGAACTGGTCTAAATTCATTTTTTAGATGTTACTGTAAAATTTATGCTTCCTATTCATCCATCTCCAAAATGATTATACTTCTCCCTTTTATTATGACCTCTTCTTTCTGAGGTTACTACTGTCCAAAATTGGGATTTTTAAAAATCTTTTTTATAGCTACATATTTACATAGTATTTTAAAATAATATCCTGTAGTGCATATCAACTTCTTTCTTTGGTTGGTTGTTTAAGTAAAACATTCTTTTAAGCCTCAGCAATATGTTACATGTAACCCTAAATTATTCATCCTAAAAACCGTATTGTACTCCACTAAATAAGTATGAGTTTGTCTAATTTCTTTCTGATGGATACTGCATTTCTTTTTCATCCATTTTTTTTTTCTTTTTTTGTTTTCATCTATAATCACTTAGGACTTTCACAGACTGGTCATATTGCTTCCTCTTGATGGGCTGGCCCTTTCGTCTCAGACAGCACCAGAATGTCATCTGCACCTGCCTGCTTTGGCTAATTATTCAAATTTTGTTTCCTTTTGGTTTCTTTGGCTTTAATGGTGCATCGTCCCTCTTAAGTCAGTTGGTTTTGTTTCTCCATTTTCAAATCTCCTATTCCCTCAGCTTAGCTAACCTTACTCTCCTCTTGTTTATTATTGAGAAGAACATGTCATCTGTCTATCATTTCAAAACACCTACGAGTTAACACTATCTTATGAGGGTAGAAAGTGAAAAGACAAGGTGTCCAGGAACATGAAGTGAAGTGAAAAAAAAAAACGGGAGAGGAAGAAGGCGACACCTCATCTGACCTCACTCTTAGAAGCCTGATTGAAACCTCTGCCCCTAGTACACACGCATTCCCTACTTTCAATCTCGGCAGATTTTCTTTCTTTCCACTTTCACTCACACAGGCTACGTCCCAAGAGTTCTTTCTTGATCTTACTACAATGCACATCAAGCATATCTAACTTCTGACTGGTCTCTCTCAACCATTTCTCTTTGTTCTTCTACTGAATGCCCAGGTCTACTGATTATTTCAAATCATCTGCACTGTTTTTTTTTTTTAAATTCCATGCACAGTCATTCAGTGATTAGGATGATGATGTTCTGATATTACATTGGCTGTTTTAACAGTAAAATTTAAACACAAACACACACACACACACACATACACACACACACGCGCGCCACAAAATTCTCCTTTGCTGACATTCACAGAGGAGGTCAGAATTCCGTGCTTATTTCATTCCAAACTTTATGGGCATGCAGAGGGCTTTCTTGAGGTATGAAGATGAGAGAAATGAAACAGGACAAGCCTCACTCTAGTTCTAAGTACTTGAAATGCAGTTCTAAAAAAAAAACCTTCAAATTTCCCAAACATCCACAAAGTAACTTCTGTATCAAGTTAACCTGACTGGTGTTTCCTTACCTGTCCACGTCTGCTATCAAATTTCCAAAAATTAATATACTTCACGCTTCCTACACACAAGCAAATTCCAGACAGAGCGGTCAGTGGGATGGACGCCCAGCAGGGTGTTTGTGTCTTGGAGTTCTCTCTCTCTTGCTCTCTCTTTTTTTTTTTTTAATATGTGGGACTTGGGAAAAGAATGTTGAAAATGTCTTTTCCCCCCATAATAGTTAAGATCTTAAGTCACATAGAAGGGAGAGAGCCATTTGCCATGCATTATAAACACTAGGACCATAGAGGCTGGTACCCTTCACCAACCATGTGTGCCCTGAAGAACTCACTCATGTTGAGATGCTATTATCATCCTGAATTTACTATCCTGAGACTTTTCTGGTAGAGAAACACACCCTGGCTGCTCTAGGTGGTCCGGCAGACCACCTCCGTTACTTGGGCTGCTGAATACTTATTACCAAGGAGATGAGAAGTCCTTTCCAAGTCCTTCTTGTTTCATTAACATACTCACATCTGATAGCTCTTACAGGAAATTTATTTTAGATAGACATACAGATAAAGATCAGACTACCAGACTGGGAGATTCTGAGATCAGTGACCCTATCTTATTCTAATAAAATCATTAGACTTTCTACAAGGTTCTGTACACAGCGGATACTCTATAACTTCTTTTTAGGTTCAGTGGAATAAAAAATAGAAAAATTTGAATATGCTCTCTAAAATTCTTTTGATGGTGAAACCATCAAAAGTTCTCTGTTTTCCAAATCTAACTAAGTGATAGAAAAATGTTTATAAAACAAGGATGTTTATTGAATAAGAACTTATACTGAACTTTATTTCTGTAAAAATCTTTGTTAGTGCACCTTAGATATTTTTTCAGCCCAACACAGCACTAATACTGCCATAAAAATAAATACTCTGTGGTTTGATACCTCAGCAATTTTCCAATGGGGAAAAAAAAGAGATTTCACCAAATACGTATTCCTATGTGAAAAGTAATTTAGAGTGATCTGATAAATTACATGCCATAAACAGATTTAAAAAGTGAGTCATAAAACCAGATACTAATATGTTGCAATTCCAAAATAATACTGATGACCAGCAAGAACATTCGTCTGTAGGTTCCTAATAACAGGATTTCTGAAATATGCTCCTAAGAGAAAATACTAGCGGGCAATTATTTTTAGAAAGCAATATTTACTACAGCTTCCTACTTGGGATTCACAGTGCACGATGTCATGTGACAGGATTTAAAACTCACTGATTTAACTAAGGATTGCCGATCATTTTCTTTTGTACGGCAATGTGAAAAGAGAAGATGGAACTGGCATTTGGGCAGAGCAGCTTCTAACCCTGGCTCAGCAGCTCGTACAAATCTAAGCCACTGACTTAGTCTGGGAGTCCTTCAGTTTCATCATCTGTAAAATGGGAAACAGTCTTCACTTCCTGAGACATTCTTATCTTTAAAGTGAAAATAAGGTATTATTTTTTTAAATCTCTGTGAGATGCTTGATAGAATTAGAACTTTATAGATAATAGATAGCTTCTATTGTTCTGTTATTTTTATCCTTGCTTCTCCTTTGCTTCTTCTTCGCTTATTAGCATTTCTCTCAAAGCATTTCACTTTGGTTTAGCGCATTGCCAGTGACGGCTTTAAGCAACTTTTGTTTATCGAACAATAACAGTGAACCCTGTATCTTGCATATTTTTCAGTAAAACTCAACAAGAGGCACGTTTTGGAGCCCGCTCCCATCCCTCCCTAATTGCTGTGCTAACGAACAGACAAGAGCTATGGAAAAGGGAGAGCCGACCACGTCCCTAGGCCTCTGTCCCCCCAGCACCTGTCCTTCCCTGGGTGAGTGCCTTCCTCTGACAGATCATTAGCTGTTAATCCACACAAACACTCCCACCTTCAGCACTGCAGGTTCCTTTAGGGCAGGGACCTTTTCATTCGGTCAGTCAGCTTATTAATGTATATTGATTATCTACTAGCTTGCAAGGTGGTATGGAGGCCATCATCTGGTATCAATAAACAGGGCAAAATGCCAGCAAAATGCTTGTGAACAAAACAAATACTCAAAATAATACTATTTACTGGATATTTACCATTAGCTAAGTCACGTGCTAAAAGTTTCATTTGTATTTTCTCATTTACTTCTGAGGTTGGGGAGGGAAGATTGGGAAAGTTTCCCATGGTCAAACAACTGATAAGTGAAAAAGCTCACAGTGAAGCCATTCAAATAAATCATTTCTCTGAAAAAAAAAAAATCCACAAGATAACTGGACTTGATGGGTTTTCGAAATCTATTTCCTGGGGTGAAAAGAGGTAAGGTTAGCCCAATCCTGTCATATACTGATCAACTCACATCTTTTCTAGATAGTCATTAAGCATCTACATCATGTGTATGTATTACATGCACGTCCTTTGCCAGAGCCTAGATATATGCAATTGAAAAGAACCTGGCTTTCTGCCTCTGAGAAGCCTGATTCCGTGGAGCTAAGAGGCAGGTGAGGGTTACAGCACAGACAGGTCTGGTGCGCTGCGAGCAGGGAGCTTCTGTTTGATTCTGGCTTCTCTTATTACTGATAATTCTTTTGATTTCACATATCAGTTCTGTAAAACCAAAGCAACACAAAGGAAAACAAACAAAAAGCACAATTATCAAAAGATCACCTACTGAGAAATATAGCTATTTTGACTACTTTCTGTCACAAAAGTAGATAGATGTGGTCAAAATTATTTAAGATCAATGTTGAATGTGTGATCATTATTATTGACTCTAGTTTTATAATGTGTCTTCTATGTGCCGCTATGGTCAAGCCTGTCCAGGACTCAGATATGGCTATGATACGAACTAGACTACAAAAAGTCCTAGTCAAATACAAGATAAAAGAAGCTGCACCAAGGACATCAGCAAAGTGGCAGATGGGAGTGTTCTATTGTCATCTCCCCACAGAGCCACTCATGGAGGAGTGTACCTTTGTGAGAAGCCAGAAGTCCAGAGAATAGTTCCAGCACTCTGTTTTAGCAAAAATTCTGAGAGTAGACTCGCTGAAGAGAGTATAGTTTCACTTTCCCTGTCACCTTTCCTATAATGCAGCCCAACTCAATGACAAAAGAGACCTATTTCAGCCATTAATTTCTCCTATGGAAGAAAGTGTGAGCATCCAGCTTCTCCCACTGTGTAGAACACTGCTCACAAGGGCTACTTCCTTCCTGGCCCACACAGAACCCTAAGATGGCCTGCCCAGCTGAGGCTGGGGTAAACGGGGATCACCACAACCAGGGCTTGGAACCATTCGAGTTGTGAGGGTCTTTCTAGCCACTGTGTGGAATCCATCGGAGAGCATGCCCTCGTGCCATGGGTGATGCTGCTCCTGCAGACTCACCCAAATTCCCACAGGCCCTCCCTGCACTTCACACACTTCACCCACACCTCCCATGGACAGCTCCCTGTGCATACCCATGTAAACAGGGGCACAGCCTTTACATGTGACTCATAATCACGCTCAGAAAGGCGGCCCAGCTCTGCAGGATTGAAAGAAGGCACATAAACATCAGCATTTTAGGGCAGTTCCCTAGGAAAAACCAACAGGACACTCGAAGCTCTCACTCTGGCTTTGCAGGACTGAGAGAAGGCATACAATCTTAAGACTTCTCCCTAAAGAATCCATCCCCAAAGAGGGAACAAGAGGTGAAGTGGATGCAGCCATAGAACTGAGAGAACCTCAAAATCTCTGCAGATCCAACTCAATCCTTATCAAAATTCCAATGGCATTTTTCACACAAGTTTGAAAGATAATCCTAGAATGCCTATGGAACCAAAAAAGGTCCCACAGAGCTAAAACAATCTTATGCAAAAAGAACAAAGCTGAAGGCATCACACTTCCCCATTTCAAATTACATTACAATGCTATAGTAATCGAAACAGTATGGTACTAGCATAAAAACAGGCACACAGACCAATGGGACAGATTAGAGCGCCCAAGCATATGCAGTCAACTAATGAAGAAAGGATAGTCCCTTCAATAATGATGTTGGGGAAACTGAATATTCACATGCAAAAAGAAAAGAAATTGATCTTTCATCTTACACTATACATAAACATCAACTCAAAGTGGATTACAGATTTAAATGTAAGATATGAAACCATAAAATTTCTTGAAGAAAACACAGGAGAAGAACTTTCTGACAATGGTCTTGGCAATGAAAAGACAGACTACAAAATGGAAGAAAACATTTGAAAACCATATATTTAATAAGGGATTAATATCCAAATTACATGAGGAACTCACAACTCAATAGCAAAAATCCCTAATAGCCCAATTTTAAAAAGGGTAAAGGATAGACATTCTCCCGAAGATAAGTAGCCAACAGGTATATGAAAAGATGCTCAACATCACTAATCCTTAGGGAAATGCAAATCAAAGTCACAATGAGGTATTACCTCATCTGTGTTAGGACAGCCAAGTCAAGAGATACAAGTGGGGGCCAGTGTATGAAGCAAAGGGAAGCCATTATGCACCGTTGGTGGAACTGTAAATTGGAACAGCCATCACAGAAAATTAATAACAGAACTACCACATGATCCAGGAATCCTGCTTCTGGAAATATAGCCAAAGGAAATAAAATCACTATCACAAAGAGATACCTATCGCAAAGAGATGTTTGCACTCCCTTATTCATTGAAGCATTATTCACAGTAGTCAAGCTATTGAAACAACCTTTATTCATTTGTCCACGAATAAAGATGATGTGAATTCTCTATATTTCATAATATAAAGGCAGATACAGAAATAAGCCAGAATAGACAGACAGATACTGCATGATCTCACTTATATGTGGAATCTGAAAAAACTGAATTCATAGTAACAGAGCAGAATGGCAGTTACCAGGGGCTGGAGGTGTGAGGAAAACGGGGAGATGTTGGTCAAAGTATACAAACTTTAAGTTTTAAGATGAATAAAGTCTGGACACCTAAGTTATAACATTGTGATGATAATTAAATAATAATGTATCGTATACTTGAAATGTGCCACAAGAAGAGATCTCAAGTATTTTCAGCAAAAGGTAATTACATGAAATGGTGGGTATGTTCATTAACCCGCTATATAAACCAAAACATCACTTCGTACACCTTAAAATACACAATTTTTATTTGTCGACCATACCTCAATAAAGCTATGATAAAAAGAAACTAGAAGAAACGTTGTACAGAAATTACTATAATTTATGCAGAAAAGTAACATATACTAATGAGACAAAGAGAAGAAAAAACAAGGGTACTAATAACTAAGAGAACTAGGTGAGACATGACAGGAAATTCTGTTTCTTCTTTATAGACAGGATTTAGATATACATGTATTGAGAGGGTTGTTATGGGCTAAATTATGTCCCCCCAAAAAAAATTTTTTATAAGTTTAGGTCCTAACCCTTAGTACCTCAGAATGAAACCATATTTACAGATGAAGTTTTAATGAAGTGATTTAGAATGAGGTCGTTAGGATGGAAGCCCTAATCCACTACGACTGGTGTTTTTAGAGGAAGAGGTTAGAAATGCCAGGAATGAGAGTGCACAGGGGAAGAGTCACATGAGGACCCTGACAGGAGGTGACTGTCTTCAAGCCAAGGAAAAGGTTCTTGCCCCAAAGCAAACCTGACGGCACCTTGACTTTGGACGTCCAACTTCCAGAACCGAGAGAAACATACATTTCTGTTGTTTAAGCCAGCGGTCTCCAATCTTTCTGGCACCAGGGACCAGTGCTCCTATGAGAATCTAACACCCAGTGATCTGAAGCGGAGCTGAGGCGGTGATGCTGGCACTGGAGAGCAGCTGCAAACATGGATGAAGCTTCGCTCTCTCAACTGCCACTCACCTCCTGCTGTGCGGCCCAGATCCTAAGAAGCCATGGACAGTACCAGTCTGCAGCCCAGGGGTTGGGGACCCCTAGTTTAAGCCACCCAGACTGTGGTATTTTATTACAGCAGTTCTAGCAAACTAATACAGAGGGCTTATCAGATAAATGGAGTAATAACTGTGACCAAGAAGACATCAGAAAGAAAGCAAAGAGTTGGCAAAAAAAAAAAGTCTACAGTGGTATCAATCTATTAATATTTAACAGGACTATTAAGAATGTGGGGGGAAATAAGCAAAATTGATATAGCTTGTCTCTAAATGACAAAGGACATAAATTCAAGATTGAGGGATATGGACTTTATCCAGTAGACAGCAGGGAGCCACTAAAAAGTTTCTGAGGAATGACATGACCCACCTAAGATTCAAGTAATTAATTTAGGAGCAGCACATGGGAGGGTTTGTAGTGGAGGAGAATTAGAAACTGTAACAAAAACACAGCAGAGTCAAGGGAATCTGAGTGACAATAAGAATTAGCATGAGGAGACAGAGACAAAGAAATACCATGGAAACAGCAGTAATAGAACTTGACATTAAAAAAAAAAATTCCTGAAACGATTCAATTGGCTGAACTTAACTCTAAAGCATATTACTTTCCTTTTTTTTTTTTCATTTTAAATTACACAAATCCTTAAAACATGGGATTGGTTTCAACCTGCTGTAGTTAAGTCCTCGGGCAGGGTCATTACGTGGGTATAATTTTCCCTCCTCGAATTGTTTCTGGGGGGAACAAAAGAGAAGGGGCGTCTGCATCCTCGGTTCCATGTTTCTGAATGTTTGCTTCCTGCAAAGTTAGACATCTGCTTCCCATCAGTCACAGCTGTGGCTGGGCCTGCAGCACGGGACAGGGACGAAAGGCAGCAGGTGAAGTTTAGCATCTCATTCATCAGGAGCTTCTCGACACTCTTCCGACCATAGTCGAGGGACATGGTCAAAGGACACCTCCCACTCTCCCTCCTCTCCATGTGGGCCTGACAGGGACCAGGTTCTGAGACTTAGAGTATTATTCTTGTCCACCTTCCAACTGGTTCCTTGGAGAGCTCATCAACTTCCAGGCCCTCTCTTCAAACTAGAGGAGTAAATCTTGAGGGTGAGAAAGGGGACGAAGTCCATTGCAACCTGATCTAAATCTAGCATCTCTAGCTAGCCTCCTCCCAGAGCAATTAACACAAACCTGCTGTGCAAAATAATGGGAGAATAGCATGGGATAGAAAAACGAACACTCCAGGAGAAAATGCAGTAGAACAAAGTGAATTTTATTCACTTTCTCAGCAGCAACCTAACAGTCACAAAGTTGAAAGGTCATTTACTCCCCACCATTCAAATCAAAGTATTTCACACTGGAAGGGTCTGTTAACCCATTAACCCTGCACCTTTGCGGATAGCTAGCTAGTTCTATCCATCGCAGGATTGCTCCCACAGTTCACTCTGTTCCACAGGGAATTGGGAAGAAAAATGCTTCTCCCTGACACCTCTTGGCTGAACATATGATTACTAAATCAATTAAATCTGAAAATATTTATTGAGTGCCTACTAAGAGCAATTTAAGTGGTAAGAATACAGTGGGGGAACAAAACAGAAAATAAATCCAAAGGGTGATATAGGCAAAAATAAAACAAAATACATAGCATGTTAAATGGTGACGAGTGATAGATGAAAAAATAAAGCAGCTATATAGTGTGGCGGAGTGTTGACAGAGGGGTTGCATTTTTATATGGGGGATTCAGCGTAGTCCTCGCTGAGTGAAAAAGGGGCAAAGGATTGAGCAAAACAAGTATCTTGGAAAAGAGAACTTTAAGATGATGGAGGAGCAAAGATGAAAGACAAGCAAGCACATGCCTGATGGGCTCAGGAAGGGGACCAAAGTACAACTGGGGCCGAGGGAGAGAGAGGCTGAAGAGTGGGCGGGAAGGTGCCAGGAGACCAGCACATGAGGACATTACCAGGCACTGGCCTCTTACACTGGAGATGGGGAGCCTTCCTGGGTGTGAGTACACACACTGGTGGTGAATGCTACTGAAGCTCTGACAAGGCTGTGCTGACTGAGTTGAAGAGAGATTGTGGATTCATGTTGGCAAAAATCTAAAAGTTCATGGCAGATATGTAAGCAGATGCAGAAAAAGCAACGCAAAAGGTTTCAACGCAAGTAGAATTCTCAAGGCACAAAAGCGCGATCTATCTTGGCATTTCCGCGTCTCCTCTTACTATTCCGTTTCCCAAAAGCCACGTTGCACCCTTCTCTCCTTTAACTACTCAATGGTTCGCTCCCCTTTTTGTTTGGCTTAGCTTTTGGAAAGGAGTTTGCATTTTTTTTTTGAACATCGATAGCCTTATGTTTTTTTCCCCACGGTAAACACTGAGTAACAGACTTCGGCACATCTGGGCAATGCTGATCATGCTACAATCACGTACCCCTTGCTGTGACCGGGGGAAACGTGGGGAACCCATGTGTCCCCAGTACATGGGCTATACCTAATTTCGAAGAAAAAAAAAAGTGTTCTATCATCACACAGAACATCTGGTGGAATTCAAGATTAAGTTACAAATGGTTATGAAGGCCAGTTATTAGACAAATGATGCCCGCTGAAACGAGGCTGCGGTTTCACTACCTGGTAACATTTTCCTGATTGCTCTGAGACTGACTTATCCTGGGATCCTCAAAATGTATCACATTTACACTTAACGACAAGGGCAGAGGGCGGTTTCTTGTTCAGAGTGAGATGGAAGTACAATGTCTCAGAGAAATGATAGAAGGGTGATAATTACTTCCTATATTTATCTTAATCTCCCATGAGGGAAATGTAATGTGTCATATTCAAAACCCAGCTATTGAGATAATATCAATGACAGTGGTAATAGTAATAGCTATTATGTATTGTGCCAAGCATTTGATAGACTCATTTATTCCTCAGGTATTATTATCATCATCTCCCTTTATCAGTCAACTGAGGCTCAGAGAAGCGGAGGTAACTTGCTGGGATTCAAACAAGCTGAATTGTGGCGATGAAGTTCAAACCCAGCACCTTGACCCCTTGCTGTCACTTTCAACCTCCATGCGATGCTGTGCTAACCTGCTCTCCCCTGCATCGTGCACACCCCCAGCGACACCACAGTGACCCCGATGTGATGGGGGATTGCACCCCTAACAGCTTGCTCTTCTCTATCTTGACATGACACTTCATGCATTTCCTAGCTACAGTCTGGTGCAAACGACCCAGCCCTTTCCTTATACCTGGATGAAAACTTGACCTATGCTGTGTGCGCTGGAGATTCTTGATCCAAAGATATCTTTCCACTACTAAACTGACTTTCATCAAAAAAATGTACTTTTACATAAAGAATTTTAAAGAGTAGCAATTCATCTCTGCCTAGACTCTTACATTTTGAGTGTGGAACATGTACCAAAAATGAATAGAAAACACAGAAGTATAGATAATTATTTTACTTTTTTTTTTGGTGATGACTATTATCTTCAAGAAGCTATGAATCATGACAGGACAAGTAGCATTAACTATAAATTCATCTACTTCCTGATAATTGTAGATCTGAATTTGGTGATATATTTTATTGAATGTCAATGACTTCCAAACTATGTTAGAGTCTATCATTCCATATTTCAGCAGGTAGCCATCAAAGCAAAAGGTTGAAATACTTTTTCTTTATATCTGGGACCTTTTAAGAGGTAATACAGCATTTTTAATGTAGTAATCTCAGTCTTCAAATTTTATCATAAATCAGCTATGATACAGAAGCCATTTAAGTGGTTTTGATATTTTAAGTAACTGTCTTTTTTAAAAGTATAAAGAACATTTTCAAGGAACTTAACCACTTCTTGGTGGAACGTGAACATATTATGCAATTTGCATATTTATCCAAAATGCTAGGTTTGACTTCTAATTCTACATTTACTGCTTGTCTGGGGTAGGGGACGGGGCATGTCACAATTGTATCTATGTCATACAGCTACTGTAAGGCTGATATGAAGTGATGAATCTGAAAAAGTTTTTGGAACTCTAAAGCTCATTTTAAATGTTACTATAATAATTTAGAGTTCGACCTCATTGTCTCTTGGAATTACATATTTTTAATAAAGTTTCCTTAATGTGAGGCACAGCTCAACACAACACCTTCAGCCAAGTAGAAAGAGCTTGGCTGAGAACTAAACCATACTCATTACCACTGACATCCACTTTTCCTGGCAATATTCTCATTTCTTACCTCTACCATGTTGTGATACTGTGACTTATAATAAGAAATATATATTTGGTCTTCGTCCCTGTTTCCAGCACAGAGCTCCTAGAACCTTTGGAATTTTTTAAGGGAGGAGTGTGAAGATGTCACTTCATCCATAACAAGCCCCTTCCAATGGCACCTGAGTTTATGTTAATGAGGTGACTTTTGGAAAGGTCCTTAGGATGAGGGCTGGTTGTCAAGGGAACCAACGGTGATTAGAGGGTTGGAACTTTCAGCGAGGGTAGAGAGGCTGGAGGCTGAATCAGTCGTCGATGACTTAATCAAGTATGCCATGTAATGAAGCCTGCAAAAAAAAAAAAAGCCAAAAGGACTGGCTGGGAATTTCCAAGATGACAAACACAGCCATGTGCCAAGAGGGCAGTGCACTGCAGTTCACGAGAACAGAATCATCTGCAAGGACCCTTCCAGACTCTATGGACCCATCTGCCTGTCCAAATGCGTACTCTGTAACATGCTGTACAATAAACTTATAAATTAAGTGTTCCTCTGGGTTCTGTGAGCTATGCTAGCAAACTAATAGAGCCTGAGGAGGGGTTATGTATAGATTTACTGGGGTCAGGTGTCTTGGATAAAGGTCACCTCCCCTTGAACCCCACTGCCATCTAATCACCAGGAAGACCATGTTTTCTATTGTGGTTTCTATGGTAACAGCGACACAACTTGATTACTACCCTTTCAACAGTGCTATGTATGGTAAGAGACTGGGGTTTGTGACACTTAATTGAGAAGTACTTTAATGATTCCTATGCTTACGAGGATCTTGTACATTTCGGTGTTGCCTAGACTCCCTTCGGAAACTGCACAGGTATGAGTACACTTCAAGAGCTCAGGAGAAGAAGTGGGAAATCAATCCAGATTGGATTTAGGGCTCCCCTACATCAGCGGGCTCACTCTCAGTTCTCAGTTACTTCAGCATCACTGAGTAGCAGCCTTTGTATGTGTGTGTAATGAGTGTGTGTATGTGTAAGTGCACTGATGACTCAGGAGAATCCAGAGAGGAGGTGACTCTGGTGAGTGACTTCTCCCTGTTTCTACTCTGAATGTAGAAACTAGATATAACCTCTTGAGTTCCATGAGGGGCTCTGTGAGCCACCATAGTAAACTCAGAGTTAGACTGTGTCACACATTCATTCGCATGGTGTTTTGTCTTGAATCACAAGAACATTACTCTGCAAAAGTCCTAAGAAAAAGCCACAGAGACCACAAGGACAGCTAGAGCTAAACGTACTCCTTTTCAGTATGCACCAAGCAAACAGAAGTGTAAGACGTCTCCTGGACTGCCTATTTTCCTTGGACAGCAGCTGACATTTAGTATCTTGAGTGGGGGTTAGAAAGAAGAGCTGCTTCTCTTTTGAGTACTGTTCTCAGGTTCCCATAGGTTCAAAAGTCCAGTTTCAGACTACATAAAAAGGATCACTACTTTTCTTAACCTGTTTGCCAACAACATAAACCAGTCTGAGAAAGAACTGTAATTATTACAACCCTTTTAATTTTTGAATTACCTACTTTTTTTGTGAACACAATGACAAGACTCTCCTTTTATATCTATTTTGGTTTGTAAATCCATAAGATTTCTTGACCTCTTTAATTACTGAAACTTTCAAAGACCTGAGAACATGGAAAGTAGTATGTTGCTATCTGAGTGTGCTGTCTGTCTCTTCATTGTCTTCTTTATCAATCTTCATTATATCAATTCAGAACACAAGAGGACTTTGGGAGCTGCCCTCAAAATCATAGGTCTTGAATTATGGCAAACAGAAAAGTCAAGAGCTGGCTTTCAGGAGAACAAACAGAAAAGATTGATAGCCAGACTGACTCAAGGCCAAGTTCATTCAGCATCCAGCCCCACTCGCTCATGTCACAGAAGAATGAGTTGAAGACCGCTGTCGCCAGCAAGCTCATCTACAAGATGCTCGAAGGCCCTGCAAGTCTCAGCATGCATTCTGAGGGGCACCTTCCTTTTTCCAAGAAGCAGACCCCTGAGAATAATCAGGCCAACGCTCTGGGTGGTGCTCTCGTCTGCAGACGAGCTGCCCCAGGTGGTTTACAATGCACTGATTGCTCCTGCTTCAGTGAAAAATCTCCACAGGCCTTCTTTACCTTGCCTTCACCTCACCTGAAGAAGGCCAGTAATTCCTCAACTCCCTGCTTAAAAAATGCTGACACTTAGTGCTCTATATCTGGCATGGGAAATTATTATCCCAGCTCAACCAGCCTGCAGAAAAGGTTTTATCGACCATCTCCAAAATTACCACTTTCAAAATCACTTTCTACAAACTCCAAGACCACATGAACATAAGAAAATCAAGTTTTATGCAATTAATCTAGCCTAAATCATTTGCCTTTGGGAAAGTGGACAAACAGGATTGATTTAAATAAACTATAAAAGATCTTGGTTAGAAAAAGAAAAAACATACACCTACACTATATATAGATAGATAAATATAGATAAGAACATAAAATTATCTGCTCCAATTATTAATATCGCCTATCTTCTCACAGATCATTGCAATTCTGCTTTAAAGTGTAGAGTAAAATGAAAAGTCATATTTATTAAGGTACTCGAGGCTTTTTTAGTGTAAGTTAAATATTTTATTCTAGGGCCTGGTTATCAGACCTCGGTATGGCTGCGACAATGAGGCCTGAGATCCCGTGGGTATGTCTTTACTTCTAAAATCACAGGTTTTTTCCAGAAGCACCCAGCACAGAAGGCCAACCTCATCACAGGCTGCTCAGGACCCAGGCCACTGGGAAGCTGGGGAACTGGAAGACCCCATGGGTCGGCCACGGGCGTGGTGCAAAGGCTGGCATTCCCAACAGTCTCCAAGCTCAGTGAAGACAGGCTGCCTTGCAGAAGGATCCACAGGGGTGACCCTAGAGACCACACACTTCGTCTCCATCTGACCATGGGCTGCAGGTCTAGAACTGATCTCTGGAAAGGGCCTGGACTTGCAAGAGGAAGCAGCTGCCTAGGAGAAGTCAGTCCCTGTGGAGTCCTCGTTTTTATAGAGATCTATGTGGAGCAATTTAAACAGATATTCCAGGAAACTGGGAGATGGAGTGGATGACCTCTGGAGCATCCATTTGATTGAAATTCTGGGGATTCCAATCAGTAGCTCTTATAGTAGACAGAGTAATTTAATTTAGAGGATTATATGATTTTGTTGAAAATATATAGGATTTTAGTTTCTAAACAACATGTATTCAGCTTGATATCATCTCTACCAACTTTCCAATAAAAAAAATCTAAAAAGACCTTCCATCCCCTCTTCCACAAATTCTAGCATGATTGCATCCATTCGGACTATATTTTTATGGAAATGAACCCAGAATGGAGGTGGAGAGTGAATGGAGCAGTGATTATCTTATTCACTGCACCCTACAAAATATGCTCATAATCAAAGCACTGTAGGTATTACCAGGAAAGATGCCTACTTCAAGGGCACTAGATTTTGTGTGTTCTCGAGTCTCTTACCTCAGCACAGCAGAGCTGTGCAGATAAAAGCTACTAAGTGCAGGGTCATGGGTGGGAGTTTCCTCTTCCCCATCACGGAGAAGAGAACCGAGAGCATTGCCCACGCCTTATGTGTTTACAAACACTAACGGGGAATGGATTCCTAGTTAAGGATAGGAAAGAATAAAAAGAAAAATGACTCAATGGGACCTAAGGACAGGGAACTTGAGAATAATAGAAAAGGTCATGAAAACTCAGGAAAAGAATATTCTTCTGAAGAAGATAAAGTACAGGAATCAGAAGATAATTCTGAAGAGTGTACAAGAATTGTCTCCTGTAAAGCAAGGTGAGAATCCATAAGGAGAGTGAATCCATAGGAAAGAATGAGATGTAACAGAAAGCTAAAAGGAAGTAGCTACAAAAGCAATAAGCAGAAACAAAATAAAACACAAACACATGCACAAAAAAAAAACAGGAGAAATAGAAAAAGTGCATGACAATTAAAATGGCAATGGCAAAATTAAAATCTTCATGGTAGATAAACTCTTCCACCATAAAGAGATAAAGAACAAAGCACCAAAACCAGTAAGAGGACAGATGATAAATAAAGAA
Source organism: Macroglossus sobrinus (assembly GCA_004027375.1). NCBI lineage: Eukaryota > Metazoa > Chordata > Mammalia > Chiroptera > Pteropodidae > Macroglossus > Macroglossus sobrinus. Next base: position 49,312 of record PVKZ01002314.1, on the reverse strand, counting down.
GCTAAAAATTAGTTATTTATTTCCAAGAATAGAAAAAATGCATAATTTCAACACTAGAAAGAGAAGCAGTGATCAAATCCATAATAAGTTTTTCAGAAACTCAAAGCTAAACACCTTCAAATAAAAATTTAACAGATTTAACCTGTTCTGAATAATATTAACAGGAAGAAATCTACAGATGAATAAACTCCAACAAAATTCTGAATTATGAAGAAAAATGTAATTTCACAAAAGCTCCTGCTGATAGCAACCAAAACCTCAGATAAGACGCCTGGAAAGAAATGAAAATCCTCAAAAAAAAACATACGCTGCCAATCTAGTCTTACTAGGAGCTGTTAAGTGTCACAAAGAACCAACATTTCCACTTGTTCGTCTTGGATTATATAGATTAGTTATAGCATTTCAGCTCAACAGCCAATTCTCAATGTCTTCAACTCTATAGACTTGACATTGGGTCCATGACAAATCTCTCTCTAATAATTTTGAGCTGATAAACAGACTGGCTGATGGCTAGCCTCCAGATAACAGCTCTTCACTTCGGTTCTATTGCATTTGGATATGGTTTTCATACATCAAAACATCATGGATCCAAAATTTCCCCTGGATCATAGGTCACAAGATCCAGGATGCAATGGTGGGATTTTCCTCAGACTGTTACGAATTAGCTGGAGACCACATGTTTCAGGGAAATAAAAACCAGAAAGGGCAGGAATTTCTGTTCAGCTTCAGGCAGTGAAGCACCGGATACTTTGTGTAGTCTCCTCTATAACAGACACAGTTTAAAATACAGCCCAGTAGGCATAGTGAACCTGGGAAGTTTCATTCTATCTGAGAGAAGAGTTCAGAGTCATTTGCATTGTTCTAGTAGGACTAAGGAGAAAAGTAATTAGAGCATTAAAAACTATAAATAGAATTCATCACTAAAGTAGAGAGCTATGCACACATAGTGTGACAAAAGCTTGAGAAGTGAAATTATAGAATCATCAAAAATACTGAACTTTGCTGAAGTTTGAATTCTATCAAGAATGATGAAACACTGTTGGATCTGATGACTGAGGCTGCTAATAATCAGCTATATGTGTGGTTTTCACAGAGAGGAGGTGTTGGCAGTTGACAGTAAAGTTATTTTGCAAAAGTACCAGGTACAGACTTCTCTGTTACAAGGTTGACACTAATAAATAGGTGAGAGATAGAGGAATCGCCTAAAGAGATACTGAAGTAAAAAATAAAAAATAAAAAATGAGGACCAGGCAAACATTTAGCATGTGCACAGCCAAAGGAGTTGAAGGAAAGAGAAAGTTTAAAGAATCAAGAGAGTCTGAATGTGAATGAAATGAGGCACGATAGGACTAGTAAAGATATGGGACTAGATCAAAAGAACAAATGAAGAGACACGCTTTAGCAAAAAGATTATTTCTCAGAAGATTGAGACAAAGGAAGAGAAAATGGACAGATGCAATGCTGAGAACAGAAAAGCTGAGGGAGATACCATAAACTGGCCACCGACTGCTGCCTTTTACTATGAATAAGTATGAATCCAAATGTTGAAAAGGAAGAAACATGGATTCAACAGCAGCTTGAAGATGTGAAAAAGGTCTTAAAAGGCAATAAGTAGTCTCCTAGAGATGAAGTATAGAATTTCTCTTCCTTGGATCAAATGAACATGACACCATGACAGTGTCCCCACCTGGCAAACCAGGTGCACAAGGGATGCTGCTGGAGACGCGTGGAGTGTGGGGTTCATAAGGCAAGAACAGGGAGATTTGTGAAGAAAGTTCTGACAGATTCTGATGAGAGCTAGCACGTTCACGACATGATAGGTCTCGTGATTCCAACTGACAATGGAGGAAAAGTTTAGGGAAGACCTCGAGAGGCTGGGAAGGGTAGGGACCACCAGTGTCCACCAAATACCTACAGAGAGAGCTCTGTGAATTCTCAGCCTCCACCAGTTTTTTATTTTTGTTTTTTGTTTTTTTTTTAGGGTGGGGGGTCAATGATAAGTTCAATTCAACACACTTCGAGCAGAAATGAAGTGCATCTCTTATAGGGCGAGACAGTAAAAAGTCACTGTGTCTCCTCCAGCCCATTCCCCCACTACTGAGGTGATGCTGGAAGCCATGGGCTGGGTGAGGCGACAATATCACAAGGCAAAAGGAGCCTGGACCCCAGATGGAGGCCCTGCTGACCCACAGTGGGTTTGTGTGAATGAGAAATGAGCTCCTCTTGTGTTAGGCCACTGAGACTTAATTACTCTCGGGATAAAAAGGATGAGTGATGAGGTGGAAAATATGAATGGAAAGGAGGTCATGCTCTGAGAGGGGATTTTCACATTCTGAGCCCTTTTAAGTGGGACAGTTCTGACAATGATGAGGTCTAAGACGTGGCCACATTTGAGAATGGTTCATGGAGAGAAAAAACAGAGATCACTGGATGTGAGGCAGTAAACAGTGAACCCAACATGTTATAAAGGCAACAAAAATTATATTGATAGTTATAATTGAGAGAAACACTGACCTGTTCTGAAGTTACAAAGAAAGGTAAGATACTATTCTCAAGGCTGGAAGAACGCAATATCGTTACTGGCAGAAATCTTCAAAAAAATAAATAAATAAAGAGGCAGGACAACTGTTTGGAAGTTGTCGTGGAGCCTTAATACACCAATTTCTAGTCTTACCTAGTAAATCCCGGATGGGATTGGAAAGGACAGTAATGGAGGAAAAGAAATAGAAGCATTAGGAGCCTTAATTCTGGAAGCTATTTAGCATTCTGATCAGTGTCCCCACTCTCTACAGATCAGGGTGACTCAAGAAGAGAAGTGAGTCGCACTTGAGTCCAGGAAAGGCCCACACGGCTCTGAAAATTCCCTAAACGGCCCATCTCTTTTTTTCTAGACATAACTACTTGGGATGCTAAACTGTATCCTAATCTCTATTTCTAGAGAAAGCCTTTCCACTTGGCTTGTCAGAACCCTAATTACCTGAACTACCCAGGGCCAAGGTTCTGTGACAAGAACAATTTAGCAGCATGCAAAAAAAAAAAAGAAAGAAAAAAAAAAAAAAAGAAAAGAAACACACACACACACACACACACACACACACACACACACACACACACACACACCTCTCAAACAATGCACATAGTGATGTATTCTTGTATTTTCCCCTCAGTCTGAAACCTGTTCTTATATTCGAAAGGTCCCTCTGACCTTAACTAATTTTCCTAAGTGAATAAACAAAGAGAACAGGCATGTCTAAACATCTAAAATAAGGATTCTTAACCTGAGGTCATTAAACCATTTAAATCCACTCAGGACTCAGTGAATTGGTACTTCCCCATCCCGTCTGCCAATCAGGAGAATTCCTTCAGCTCTCACCTGAGAGGTAAATGGGACTGGGTCCTAAAAATATTTCAAAATAACTGGTCCAAAAAAAAAAAAAGAAAAGAAAAAAGAACATAGGTGACAATCTCTAAGAGATTGTTTGAATAAAGATGTGCAAGATGTAGTCAACGATCAATTTTCCTATTTCCCAAAGGAGAGACAAAATGAATTCACTGATTATGGAGTAAGAAGCCACACAGTCTCTGGGTTGAGATTTCTCCTTGCATGCAGAGCCCACCACCATACCTTACACTCCCCAGATACACTCTTTTATTCCTAAGCAACTGTTTCCTGTTTCGGGATATCTTTCTCCATCCTGGTCACCCCTCTGATTACTCTCCTGAATGAGAGAATTTTGGCGGCACACAGAATAAATGTTGTAAACCCTGACAAAGTGAAAATACCATAGACCACAAAAATGTGGAGGCAGCAGAAACAGTGGGAGAAACTGTAAGAAGGTTTTTCATAAACTCTGCGTCTTAATCTCAGGAAGTGGTCCACAGCCTTGGAGGCCGCTGGGGTCACCTGAGCACTTTAAGAAACAGTGATGCCTGCATCCCATCCCCTGAGATTCTGATTTAATTTCTCTTAGGTGTAAGTCTTTAGATTTTTAAAGGTTCTCAGGTGATCCCAGCGTAAGGTCAAGGTTGAAATCTGCTTTAGAGGGATATTCTAAGAACTCACGTTACTGCTGTTCATGAAACATTTTTCTGTAGCTTAGAAACTCATTCAGCTTTACTTCAATTTCTCTCCTATTAAGCCTAAGAAAAAATAAAGGTGATTTACGAAGATGCCTTCTACATAGTAATAGTTCTTTCTATCTATTTATTATCCATCCATCCATCCCTTTGCATATGTTATCCAGCCATATCTACCTTTCGTATATAAGCAGAGAGGGTTGTCAGGGGCATATGTGAAACAGTAATGCTGAAATCGGGGGAATGAGCTTTTGTCTGTTTTGACTTCTCTTTTTGTTTGGAATTTATGTAATGAACATGTCACATTTTTAAAAACAATAAAACACTCGTAGGAATACATTTTTAAAATAAAGCTTAAGAAAATGAAAAAAAAAGCAAATAAAAATGTCAAAATCTAACTGCAGAGGCCATGCCTATTTGCAGTTTGCAGGACAGACAGCTGATTTAATTCTTAGAAGTGGAAATGGAAAACCCAGCTTGTCAGGACCTATTTTATGGCTATTGATTGACAAGTCTACCTCTGTTAACTTCACTGAAAGGTGAGGTGACAGGACAAACATTAGGTTTAAGCCGTCAGAGAATGGATAATGTTGTTATTCACATGTATGTACAGAATATCTAAGAATACTAATAAGAAAAACAAAAAAAATAGAGTTTCATAGTTACTTGAAAATAATCTAAGAAGATGTGCCATCTGACTAGAGACAGAATAAAGACTGTCATTGTCCATTTAACCCTCTAGTTTGTCCTTGAAGTAAACTGATTTGTCCCCATGCCTATTTCCACTCCCCCAAGTGTCAATTCAGTGTACTCTTTTGGAAAAAAAAACAAATCCATCTCACATCACTGACACTGATAAAGTCAAGTATGTGTACATACACATACACACACATATATTTACATACACATGTATATTTACATCTTTGTATAAATTTATTTCCACCATGCCCAAGCAAATATATGGAGTCTGAATAAAGAGAATATTCAGAAATATATCTATCAGGAATATTGGTCCAAAGAAGCCACAGTGGAGAGGTCATCTAGCAGGCTGAGAATCAAGGGTCCCAACCCTGGTACAACTGACATTTTGAGCCAAATAATTCTTTGTTGTGCAGGTTGTCCTGGGCATCGCAGGCTGTTGGGTAGCATCCCTGAGCTTGACCCACTAGATGCCAGCAGTAACCCCACCACCCCCCCCACACACACACACACACGCATTGTGACAACCAAAAAGTGTCACATTTTTAAATGTCTCCTGGGGGACAAAACTGCCCTCTGCTGAGAACCTTTAAGCTAAATGATAATACAGAAAATCTGTGAGAAATCACATAATCAATTTTAATTAGAGGAATGAGGCCAAGATGCCCAAGCTGGCATCGCAGAAGGCCCCTCTCCTGGGTGGCGAGTCCTTGAGGCCAACGAGCTTCCCCTGGAGTCAGAGTTGACCCAGACTGACTTTGGTGATGTAACCAAAGCAAGCCAGAGTCAAGACTAAACTGGCAGACAGCCTTTTTCATCGATGAGTTTGGTAACGATGGGACCAGGCACGCCCACAGATGTTTACCATTACTCACACCGGTAAGAAGAGAAGCAGGTAAGCATGCCTGTAGGTAGTGAACGGTGTCCTCTGTCTCCTGGCAGTGAATAGACACAACGTGCAGGCTGACAGAGAGTCTTGTCTCTCTCCCCGGTTCCCTCTCCACCTTTCCTGCCACTCGTTTTGGTTTCCTTCACTTCCTTTCCACAAAGCCTGAGGTCAGGTTCTAGTGTATCAGGATCTCCTCTCACTTTCCTTCCCTCAATTCCTTATTGCATGAAGGCTCTGACCACAGATGCTACTGAGTGTCAAAGTGAAACGACAAAGATGCAAGGATGCTAACCAACCCCCAGCAAACCAACTCAGCTGACACTTGCTATTCTCTCTTTGCCTGACTTCAAAGGTAGTTTCTATTAGTTCACCAAATTTTCTTTACTCATTATTTATTACTTCCATTTTGGGGCAGGATTTTGTTTTGCTTCTTCCTTTTGCACTGTTGACAGTCAGTCAAGTGAGGAAAATGCAACTCTGACAGACCATATGATGTTCTGTCAATCAAAAAAAAAAAGGATTTACCTTTCAGAAGCATTTTCATGTTTCCTTCCTACATGAGCAATGCTTTTAATTGAACACACTGGCTTTTTAAAAACTTAAAATACATACACAGCGATATAATCAAGGCTGAGAGATCAAGTCTTGCCAAGAAGATGCATTTGTGCTTCTCGACTCTGGGAATTTAAACTAAGGATTCTCTCCAAACCTGAGGTTGATGTTCTATGAACAGAAGCAGAAAGAAGGGTAAAAGTGAAGCCAATATAGCAACTGGATATCGGAAGGAGGAAAGCTGAAAACTTGCAAACTCACTTCTGGGGTCATCTTCCTTTCCACACGAGAGCCATCATCTGCCCCCATGAAGGCTAGCACGATTTCCCAATTTCACTCAAGTTAAAAGTAAGTTGACACCATCTCTATGAAGAGAGGGGGAAAGACCAAAAAAAAAAAAAGTATGTTAGGGTGGACTCACCTAAGATTTTCCTTAATTCCTAAAAATAAACTGTTTTTCTGGAAAGACTCTGGGAGAATAACTCATGTCTTCATCAAGAGAAAAATGTGTCTTTTAAGAAAGAGGGTTCAGTAAGAAAGAAAAACATTGTGGTAAAGCAAATGACGTACTGGTCTGCAGGGTAACTGCAGCTCCTGGGGTTTAGAGCCATTCATATGGAAAAGGAATACTTTTTTGATTTCTTTGGAATTTAAGGTAGCTTTGCGGGTTTCGTTTTTCCTCACTTTGTATATCTTTTCTTTTCCCGGAGCTATTGTGTGGACTTGGCCCAGACTTTCAGAGACACTTAAAATATTATGTGAAATAAGACTACTGCAAATGTAAGTCAGCAACTGGAGAAGAATAAAGCGTTAAAGGTTAACGCACACCACCACATTCGAGTGGAAGGAAAGGACTGGAGAGCCAGCAGGGCAAACAGCATTTCGGCAGCTATCTTGTTCAGAGCTGAACAGCCACAGAGTACACATGTTTAAAAGCGGAGTGTCCTTTTAACATGTTGGACCCATGCCTGAAGTATGAAAGTGTTTATTTCTCTTGACACCATTCACAAACTTTGTACCTGAGCATGGAACTGTCATAAGGCACATATATGAAACAACCAGAATTCAGTACCCAGCACTGGTGATATGATCTGAAATGACAGAGGGACCACATGTTGCTGTGTTAAATAAGTCACCTTAAGGGTTAGCCATAACCTCTGCGAAAAGCAAGATGAGTGGAAGCTTGTATTTATTTCCCAGTTTCTTATTATCTACCTTTGTGGTTCTTTTGTGATAAACATGGTAAAGAAGAGAATGACCTACTCATTTATCTGAAGATAATTCCAAGGGAAGACAGACATGGCGAGGATGGCTTGCAAATGCACAGAATTCCACAGCAGAAGGTCCAACGCAGACATGCTCTGTATGCTCTGGCTCCCTTATCCTTAACAAAAATGCCCATAGCCTCAGAGACTCAAGATGCTTCAGGGTACCAGTCCTCATCTGGGCATTTAAGTATGATGACTGCTAATGAAAAAATACTTGTTTTTGGACACCGAGGCTGGTTATGTAGAACAGAAGTAGGCAACGGCCAAGAACACTTAGCAAAATCCTTCACCTGGACTTCTAAAGTCCTGACGAGAACTGGACTGGCTTTACCTAATTGTCAGAGCTGGCTGAGTAGTCCCCATAAGTCTGCTGTCTCTGGGTCTGGTGCTGGGGCTTGGAGTTGAGCCGAGTTGGGCAGATATTTGGTGCACAGGACAATGGGTACAAATTGTGAGAGGTCAAGATCAGTTGAGAACTCACACGCATGAAGCAGAATCTCAGGAGGATGGACCGTAGCCCATCCCAGTTTTTGTTGCCCCTGACCTTGGTGCTGAGTTTATCCTGGAGCACATGGGGCCCTTCGCTATGGAGTTAAACACGGAATCCTGGTCCAGCTGTTGGGGAAGCTGGAGGAGGATCCAGAGAGAAGGCAGGGCAGGGTCAGGTCCGTCTGGCGCATCACACCAATGAGACAAGTCAGCGGAGCAGCAACCACCAGTGTTACTGACAAAATGGTCGCTGCTTCCTTCCCGCCCTGCAAGTCCTCCAAGAGTCTCTCTCGTGGTCCACCCTAACCAGAGACATACAAGAAAGGAGGGTTGCCAGAAAACATACAGGACGCCCAGTTAAATTCAAATTTCAGAGAAACAACCAAAAAAAATTAGTATACGTATGTCTTAAAGATTACATGGGACATCTACTGAAAAAAAGCATCCATATAAAATTCAAATTTCACTCAGTGCCCAGCATTTTTATTTGCTTTATCTTTTACCTTGAAAGAAGTGGAATTCTGGGGAATGTAGTTCAGCCTAGCTAAAATGATACATCACAAAGCCATCGACCATGTCGTGACTTAGGAGATTTGCAGAATGAGGTGATATTGGTCACGGGTGCTCTCAACTCTGGATCTGGTACCTCTGCCAGGGATACGAGGTAGAACACGATAAAGCGTGGCTGTGGAGGGGCTGCCCCTTTAAGAGAGAGAAGTCTCTCTTTTAAGGAGATGTGGGTACACAGTTCACAGGACACGAGTCACATGCTCAGTAAAGGGTCCCACGTTTTAGAAAGGTTTCCCCTTGAAAGACTGGTCCTCAGCCAAGAAACACACAATTACAAGAGGGGCTTTTCCAAAAGCATAGATGACCAGGCCTGACCTCAAGACCTAAGAAATGAGAATCTTTGGGGTTGAGAATAATGCCTGTTTTTTCCCCCCAAAAAAACTACAAGTTGTCTGGGTGTGCACTCTTCAGAACCCCTATTTAGAGGCACAATTAGGAGTGAATAAGTGGAAGAAGAATCTTCACGGTTCATGCCAGGTTGCTACATCACACATTTTCCCCAATCCTCACACAAAATTCCAATCGCACCAGCCTTCAATACGACTGACCAAGTGTTCAAAATGTCCTACGTGGGCACTGTGCCACTTGCTGGTGTTAAGTTTGGGTTTTATCGCTCATGTGCCTGATCATATTCCATCTACGCTCTGGCACACTGGGCATACCTCCATGGTCACCTTTGTCACTTTGAACCCTGTGTGGCTCCTTGAAGCTGGAGGCCAGGCAGGGCTCCTTTCTGCATCTCCGACAGCCCGCAGAAGTCACAGACACATCGGAAGCAGCCACGCATCACATGTGTCAAAATTGGATGCACATTTCCCCCTTGCTCATCCTTTTGTGGTTTTGTTAGTCCTCATCAAGACTTCCAGAAATCAGGAAATGACAACTCATAGTTACTGAGTGCTTGTTATAAACCAGACTCTATTGTAAGTTCTTTATATTACTAACTTAATCTCCAAAATATTTTTTTTTATGAAATATATGCACATAGGAATGAGAGGGCTGGCTCTTCATCACACAGCTAAGAGGGAAGGACTAGGGACAGAGTGCCTTCTCCTAACTCATGTGCTTCCCTGGCGAACCCACACAGGACAGTACTGCGTTAGGCCCTGCTCCTAAGCCTTCAGCAGGAGTGAACCTATTAGAATAAAACCATGTTGCAGTCAGCTTTCCCCCCCGATGGATAAAGTGGTCTCCCAGAAAAATATGCCCTCCATGGTAGAACAAGGAAAGCGATCTATAATTCACATTTCATAAAGTGAGTCATAAATCAAATCATTGGCTCCTGAAATCCCACTGTTTCAGCGTGCAGAAAAATGAAATGATTCATTTGGGGTCACACGGTCAGAGTGAGGCAGATCCGGGATTAGGATCCGGAGGTCCTCACTCACGGTCAAGTGCCTGCCCCTCCTCATTCACATCCTCCACGGGGGGCGGGGAGGAGCAACCCCAGTGTGTGATCGCTTGGTCACCACTGGGCTTAAGAATGGACGAGATAAAGCACCACACCACCTCAAAAAGGGCCTCGCATCATCCCTCCAGGTGCCTTTCCCTTCCTTCCTGGAGGAACTTTCTTTCTTTCTCTCTTCCAGGACCTACAATCTTAGAGAGTAAGGGCATGAGTGTGCCAACTGTAAAACTGAACAAAACTGACCCGGAGAAAATGCTGCCAGTAGCAAGAGGGAGGTAGGACCCCAGATCTCTGAGGAGAGAATGGGAAGGTGGGGTCCTCTTTTGGGTAAACCAGGTGAGGGGCTTCTGGAAACATCCTTAGGAACGTCAACATGTGCCTCTGGCCTGATAGATATAAAAATTAGGGAATTTTATGATACGGGGGCCTCTTCCATCCCAGACCCCAAGAATCCAGACGTATTCAGAGGTTGTGCTTTTGACTTTCCTTACTAGTTTCTGCCCTCTCCTTTTCTTCAAAAGAGAAATAACCACACAAAGCCAACCTCAGAGCTGAGGACCGCTAACTAGAAAAAGAGCCATAAAAACCGAATGGCGAGATGGGAAAGAAGCTATTTAAGAAGATAAGAGGAGTCATGATTCCCTGCCATAAACAAACTAAAGAACATTAAACACGTAGATCCCCTTTCAAGAGCTAAAATGATGAGCGTGCATTTATTTTCTCAGTGTTATTTAGCCAGGTTGGAAAACAAAAACCCTGACGTTAATGTCAGGATAACAGAGATGGGAGTAGAACTTTTCTCTCTAATAATTATCTTGCTATCTGTCCATCTTAGGTCAACAAACATGCTATGATTGACAGGTTAAAATGTTTAGGTTAGTCTGAGCTCACATAAACCATTTGAAGTTTTCTAGGACAGGAGAATGTTATAAAACAAACATAATCTTTTCTCCGCCTTCCTACTTTCTAACCTTCTTCCCACCTGCCCTCCTCGTCTTTTACAGGGGGAGTATGTCTATAAAGAATTTCAGTCATTACCAAGGATATCACCAAGCTGGTGGGCACAAGTCATAGTGAGACCAAACAAATTACTGCATTCTCCTAAATGAAAGAAGTACTCAAGGAAATCTGATCGGCTTTGGAGTACATGACAGAGAGAGAGAGAGAAAAAAAAGGTAACTAGAAAATAGCTATCACTATTACTCCCTTGAACCCAGTTACAAATTCTGGGTCTCCAAGATGTCTCGACCCTTTTCAATGGAGAATCAAGGTCATGGATGAGGGGATAATAGAGAGGAGCCCAGTTAATTCACAGTGGGAAGAGAAAAGAATCATTCGGTAAAAAGAACAGACTCTATCTAGAAAGTCAGAGGGAGATAGAGCCGGGAAAAAGAGCTTTAGGAGTAATTTGGGGCAGGGGGTGTAAGAAGGAATTTGATTGGTGGACAGAGTGTCTGCATGAGATGGGAGCAGAGCATTTTAGAAAATCCTGGTGCATGGAGTAAGAAAAATAAAAAGATAGCATTTTTAAAAAATATAATTAATAGAGATAAAAACGGCTTCCCGATGACTGTTTTAGCGGTTGTTCCTTTGAATCTGACACTGCAGTCATGGCAGTGTAGGAGCCGTGGTTTGTGTGGGTTACAGATATTTCATGACCTGCTTCAGATGTGCCCCCCTTGTCCTCAACGACACCCTTTTGAGAGGGACAAAAATGCCTTGTGAGGATGATTGTGATTGGATTACGTGAAGATTCCACTTCTAAGTCATTTAAAATCCTAAAGGTCAGATGACAGAAAAAGTGCTGGTAGAGCAGTTTTAAAACTCAGGCTCTAGAGTTTATGACTGCAAGAAAATGTGAAGGAACCTCTACTTATTTGTTAATTAAAGAAACAGACTTCATGTACCCTCTGTGTCTGGCCCTCGTCCATGTAATATGATTTTACAGCAGTGAATGAGAGATTCAACGGTCCTCTGACTATGGAGCTTTCCAGTGAGGGAAAGATGGGCTATCCATATACAAATATGCATAATGTATAGAATGTCATCTGGGGGGAAGCAACATAAAAATACAGTAAAGTGACATAGGGGTTTAGGAACTGACAATGGCAGGGATGGTGTCTGTCACTGAAACAGGACAGTCGAGGAAGACTACACCAATGTGAAGTAGCTGAGGCTACAAGCTGTGTTGCTACCTGAAGGGAAAATACTTCGGGCAGTAAGTGCCAAGGTTCTGAGACAGGAACGTGACAGGCAATGCTTGAGACACCCACGCTTTGTACAGTGCTGTATAGCTGTCAAACTTTTACTTCTTCATGTGGTCCCAAATGGGATGAGAATGTCAACTCCATAGGACGGTTGTGAAATAATTAGAAATACTGTATGCAAAATCTTTGGCTTTTTAGCAACTCATTAATGTGAGTGAGTAGGTAACATTCATTTGCCAAAAGGTGTGAGCTGCTTTCCAAAGTCAGATCCCAGGAGAGGAGGCCAGATAGGGTGGTCGAGCTGTGTGGCGAAAAGCCACTGTATCCCAGATGTAGATTAAAAAAACCCAATTCCCTTACTCACGAGATGCAAAGACTTGAATGAATGACTCAGTGTCTCTAAGTCTCTGCTTCACAATGTGTAAACCATGGAAATGATATCTATCCTTCCATAATGTTGGGGAAGTTAAATCAACACGTAGAGTAAAGAAAAATAATAATAATCGCTAATGGGTATTAAGTGCTCGCCATGTGCCTGGCACAGGGCAGAGCTGTTGTCCTGCATCATTTTAGGCCATCCTCATAAAACCAGAAAGTAATAGTAGGATACCCATTTTACAGAAGAAACCATCGGGTCTAAAACTAGCAAGGCGTGGCGTCAGGATCTGGATCCACCGGTCTGAAGACAGGCCGGGTGGCTGCCTTCCATGTGAAGTCCCCTCACACTATGCCCAGCCCGGAATTAAACCTCGGTAAATGCCAGCAGATGTCACTGCCACTGATGTTGTTGTTGTTGTTGTTGTTGTTGCCATGATGCCATTTAGAAGAAGCACCTCTTTTGGAAGGGGACAAAGCAAACTGAAAATAGTACTGCTGGCGGGGTTAGAGACAAATACACCCATCCGTGGGTATAAATAACGAAAAGATCTTCCAGCCAGATCCCCGATTTGCGATAGTTAAGGGAATGAATCACAGATATGAGTCACTGGGTGAAAACCCTGGGAAGACACACAGCTTTACGCAAGTCCCAGATGTTCTAAACTTGGGAACACCGAGTCTTGAAAACTGGCATCGGGGCTTTTCTCTCAATGTGGCTTAAGTCTCACCACCCACAACAGACATGCGTGGAGAGCAGTGAGATGGCCCAGCCTTCCTCTCTGACCACTAAAAGTAACCCAGCCAGGCAGCTATATTTCCCCCAGGTCCTAGAATGACTCCTCATTCCAGACCTGCGTGCGCGCACGCACGCACGCACACACACACACACACACATAAGCTTGCTGCTTGTCTTTCTTTTCATTGCTCAAGTAAATTTGTACAGATAGTTTTCTGAATTGACTTCTTTCTAAATCACTCACACTGAAAACTTGGTTCTTCTCTTCCCCTGCCAGCCTTAACTTCTTCTGTGCGCTTGCTCAGTACCTTCTATCGTAAGGGGACCTTCCTACATCACACACACATTTATCCCTGTAAACAGCTACTCCTTCAGGGGATCAAGAAGAACCCATATCGTGACCTTTATAGAGAAATACCATTCTAGTGCTTTAAAAATTCTCGGTTTCCTGTAAAGAAAGAGAATAAGACCCTTCCTGTGGGTAGTACATTTTGTGGCAACGCCTTGTAATATATAAGTAAATCGTGTGCCATGTAATGAGTTCCTTAATACGAAAGTGAGGAGTCACGTTAGAGGAGAGGATTCTGCGACTGGACAGAACGAAGTGTGGTAGGTGGACGCTCACAGCTCCTGGGAGTTTCCTGCTGCGTGAAACGATCTCCAGAACCGCTCAGCCTGTTTTACCGCGGATTCCCCGATCTCCCTGGACCATTAAACCGGCAAAGATTCAGCTCACTGCAGCTGGTACTCGATAGCATATTATTAGCGCACGTCTGCCTATGTGCATACTTTCGGCCTCAGGCAGAGTTATCTGTGAAGACATCCAACTTCCAATCGGGCATCTAGCTTATAGTCAAATAAACATAACCTTGTTAAAAAAAAAAAAAAAAGTCCTTTCCTAAAACCAGAAAGCAAGCCTTTTGTTTTCCACTTAGCTTCAACTATCCCTGCATCCCTATGATCTTAACCAAAAAGGATAACAAGATAAAACAAAAAAATTCCAAGTCAAGCGAAAACCAAAAGCATTTCAGGATTTAACAGACCTCCAGAGAGAATGGCACAGATGCCTAGATTGGACCTCGGGTTCGATACGCTGAGACAGGCAGCGGCTCCAAACTACTGAGCTCTGCCAGCCCTGAGCATCTGACTCTCCTGCTTCCCCTTCCAGGTACAGGCGCCGACCTTTACCGCATTTTAGTTTCCCCTCTCACGCTCATCTTGCAAACTATGCAGCGCTGGTCCCTCCTCCCATCCAACCTTGACAAGCTTTTTGTGGGCAAGTTCATAAAGAGCGAACCAGCTACCAAATCCAATGCAGGGAGGGCTCGCCACGTGGAACCTTTGTTCAAATAGAATTTCTTTCCCTGACACAGAGGCCCTGCCAATCTTACCTCTTCCCCTCATTTCCCTCCTACGTCAGGAAGGTGAGAAATGGAAAGAAAAGTAGAAGCGGAGCATTCGTCGGTGTCAGAAGTCAGGACACACAGCCCCTTCGCTGTCCCGAGGCTTTCTGTGTGGAGTCGGGGCCGCCCAGCATGCTTCCTCTCGCCCAGCCTCCTTCGTCTTGCTGAGTGCGCCGAGCAAGGCAGCAAGTGAGCTGTGGTTTTCTCAGCCAGGCCAAGGCAAGCAAGCCGGTTGCCACTTGGAGTGCTGAAAGGCCCCTGGGTCACTTCATGGTATGCAATGAATCAGGAACTTACGAAGGTATTGAGTCACGTTCGGGACCTATTAAA
Source organism: Macroglossus sobrinus (assembly GCA_004027375.1). Classification (NCBI taxonomy): domain Eukaryota; kingdom Metazoa; phylum Chordata; class Mammalia; order Chiroptera; family Pteropodidae; genus Macroglossus; species Macroglossus sobrinus. The sequence continues at coordinate 34,306 of PVKZ01002314.1, read as the reverse complement.
CGCGCAAGCAAACTCTGTGATTTTCATTTCCGTTTTTTTTTTTTTTTTTTGAAATGTCTGTGTCTACATCTGATGTGTGGGCAAGATAGTCAAGTGAATGCTAGCCGATGACAAATAATTTCAATAGTCTTGTGTTTCGATTCTATCCTGTTTGCGAGCTCCCTTCTCATTAAGATTATTCTTCCAGAAAAAAAAATGCTTATTTACTTTTATTTCTTGTTTTTTTTTTGTTTTGATTCTACTATATTAATGCACCATATGTGTATAAGTGTGTGTGTGCATGTTGAGGAACTGTTAAAAAGGAGCATAATCAAATAGAATGGCACAAGCCTGGAGCTGGAGATGAAGTGTGATGATTAACTGGTTAATTTTTTGGGTAACCTAACTGGGCCAAGGGGTACCCAGGCAAGTTGGTCAAACATTATTCTGGGTGTGTCTCTGAGACTGTTTTGGATGATAATGGTAGTGAGCCTGTAAAGAGCCAATGCATTTTGTGCAATGCGCTTAGCACTGATTTTAGGATGATGACCTATATATCAGAGATGTCAGAAGTAACACTGTTCCCATCTCCATCCACATTCCTACTGAAGGAGAAATATAACTGCCTTCTCAGATTGGTGCTCTTTTTTCCCAAGCAAAGGAATGGCAGGCAGGGCAAAATGATGGAGCACAAACCGACCATCATGAAGAACATCCTCCTTCTGAAGCTTTCCCTGCATGTTCTCATAGAAGGTGGGGAAACCAAGTCATGGACAATCTCAAATATGGTGTGAAACACTGAAGGGAACATGGGGTTATTTTTCTTTCTTAGATCACTGAAATAAATGAACCTTCTTGATTCAACTGAATGGCTTGGCAGGAATAATAATTCATGAGCCAATCAGAACGGGAAAAAGAAGGGCATGGGAAAGCAGAGGATGAGGAAAAAGCTAGAAGAAGCTGCCTCTTTAGGTAAAAGTAACACTTCGTTTGCTTGTTCATTTAAAAACTAAATGTTACTATTCAGTGAAAAAGGTAGAAGATTCTATTATGAGAATAAGCTTTATTTTCTGAGTCCTAATCTTCTCCATGACTGTTCTTTTTTTAACGAGTTTATTGCCATGTCCCAAATGGGTTCCCAAAGATAATTCTAAATAGTTACATTTCATCATGTCTCTTATCCACTTGAGATCTTCTGAGGGCTTTGCAGAGTAAACCTCAGTGTCCTCCAACGGGTCTGTTCCCTCTGCTGAATGCTCTTCCCCCAAGTCATATGCCTCTCTTCATCTCCTGCCCTGGTCTCTGCTCAAACGCTCCTCTGTCGGAAACATCTTCCCTGGCCCAGTCCTCCCATCAGCTTCTACCTATTATCCAGTGCCAGTTTACCCCAATACTTACTGCCACCTTCAGGTATATCATGTTTATTTGGTTCTATGTCATTACTTCCTGTCCACCTGCACCACTTGCTCTGTGAGAGCAGGGACAGCATGCAGTGTACTGTTGTTACAGATAAAGTCTCAGCAAGTGACTGGTTCGTAATTATTACACAAACATAAATGAAATGATATCCCAGAGAAGCCCAGGTTTTCTTATCCTAGAAGTAACATGGGTAGGTGGCAGAGATGAATGACTAGGAGAGATGGACTTAGGAGAGATGGACTTTACATTTCCTTATAGACAGTAATAACTTTTCTAGAACGTAGCCCATCGCAGATGCAAGGCTAAATGATTACGTATATATTATTTCATTTGGTTTTCATGACACTCTGGAAAAGGTATTATAATAACTTTACTGTTGAAGAAAGTGAAGGTCAGAAAAATTAAGTGATTCACATGAAGGTCATATTGTTTTTGAGTGGCAGAATGTTTGGACCAAAAAGGCAATGTCTTGCCTTTTTTTCCTACTATTTTTTAAATAGATATAGTCTGTTACCTCTTATTAGACAGCATGTACGTGAGCCTTACACAATCATAAACTACAAGGTTACCCTCCCCCAAAGCTTATGAGTGACAAAATATACGGGCAGCATTTCTATATTTTAGCATTCTTTAAAGGAACAACCAACCAACCAAACACACCAAAAGGTCTATCGGCCATTTTGAGGGTCTTCTCAGGTTTTAAGCCAGATCAGAATCCTGTAATCGGCCACTTCCCCTCTGTCCTCTGGAGAGTTCCAAATTGGATTAATATCTTATCTGCTCTCTAAGCGCTTTTCCGTCTTTCTGAGCAAATTTATCCGGGTTTTCCCCCACTTAAAGACTGCCAATCTCTTGGTGAAATCAAAGTAGTAATTTTCTTATTGTGTTACTGGCTCTACTGGGTTAACTCAGATTAGGAAAAATTATCACCTTGTTTTTTAAGAACTTTGATTTCACAGGGGCCATTGTTTTGCTGGTTTCAGGAGCTCTGTCCTCTGAGGTCATAGAATACAGAGGCCATGGGGTGGAAGCAATGGATTAGAAGAGAAAAAAAAAACAAGCTCTCCCTCCTCTTCCTCCTCATTAATATCCCCAAAGGTCTCTGAGCCCTTGCCAAAAATGTGAGTGAGCCTTCACATGGGTTTTCAAGTCAGGTTCGATGTTTGCTTAAATTGGATGGCAGTTTGCATCAGTTCGGTTTCGCGCACCCATTGAAGTTCGGCTGGATTTTAGGTTTCTGAAGCTGACTTGGTAATTTCTAATGGATGTCAAATATTACAAAGGTTTAGATGTGGAGCCAAAGATATTTGGGCTGCAAGTTTTTGGAAAGCTGGAACTGAGTCTCTTGAGAGATTTCCAATAGGGATGGGCTGGTGCTTTTTTGCTAAGTTTAGAACCCATTCCAAATCTAAGGGGGTCAGAACTCAGGCTTGGCTGGAACCTTCTGGAAGTTGAGGGGAGTTGTTCTGTTTTATTTTCCTCTAATTTAGCAAAAGCCTTCCTAGCTTTCAGAATCACGTCCCAAGGGAACTGTGTATAGATATTCAGTGGCTCAGAAAACCTCCTTGAAATGACTTGATATGATTTTTAATGTTTTCATGTATTTGATTCTACACAGGCAGATCCATCTGTATTTCTTACTTTTCATTGTCTCTGTGTGATGACAGAGCTCTATTCATTGGAGAAAACTCACCTCGAAACATGCCTTGAGACACAATTTCTTCCCTCCTCACCCTGAGAGGTAAACCATTCCTCCAAGACCAATGGTTTGTGCCCAAAGTTAGTGCGGCCAAGAAAGCAAAAGCTGTGCCTTGGCTCCAAGTGATTTATACAAATATGTGTGTGTCTAGGTCCCCTCTCCCCCTGTTTATGGAGAACATGTCATAGCCAGGGCGGAACCTATTAATGGAGTGAGCGCTGGAAAGCAAGGAGCAGCCCACGTGGACTGCACAGGACCTGCGCAGAAAACAGAGGGGCCTGGCCTCGGGAGCCCCGGCTTCCAGTCCCCGTTCTGCCACTCACTCACCGCGCTCGATCATTTGCAAGTTATTTAAGTGCTGATCTTGCCTGTAAAATGGGAAAGACAATACCTGCTTTATTTACCTTGAGAGAAGATGATCTATATGAAAGTATTATGTAAACACAAACAGACAAAATTCTAGGAACTGTAAAAAGCGCTTATCCTAAATATTGTAATGTGCATCTGTTTTAGAGAATATGAAATCGGATCTGCTCAGATAATCCAGTGCCATTACAGGCCTTGAACATGATGCAACTTTAAGGGGAGAAAATAACTGAGGACTGTGGGACGTTTAAAAAAACAATCTCCCTCCCAAGTCTAACTCTCTTAGTTTCCCCAACTGAAAAGACCTCCTTTTAAAACAAAGAATCTAGGAAAAATCAGTGATGGTGACTGTCCCAGACTGGCAATGAGCAAGGCCTTACTCTTCTTGTTCGGGACCAATTAATATTCATGTAGCCCCAACCTTGAAGAGACTTAGCCCCAGCCTTTCACAAAACTGAAGCGATCCATCAGCCAAAAGGGCAAAGAGGCAAATCTCTGAGCACTTTTCCCCAAACCCCGTCAGAGAGCATAAGCTCACGTTACTTCCCCTCCCCAGCCCCTTCCTTCTTTATGAAGTGAGACTATTGTGGATAACTGTGGTCTCGTCATGCATTTTTGGCTGGCCAAGGCAATACCGTGGCTTCAGAAACTCTCTTTAGTCGAAGTTGGCCAGAGTTTCCATTGTTTGCATCTGGGACGTGGCCAGTGGAGTTCGGACATCTGCCCATTGTGTTAGCTCCTTGGGCGCCAGTGGGCTGAAGCTCATTATTCCCCTGAGAATTAATGCCTCTCTCTTCCTTGAAAAAGGGAGTGAGTCACCGAGTACCCTCGATCACATCTGACACTTGGAAAACGAAAATCCTTTAAGTTCCAAGTTTCATTGTGAGTTTCTTATTCTGACCACGCTGATCCTAAAGGTACTGGCTGACCAACCTCATGCTTGGTCATTTCACTAGAGCTGAGATTTAGAAGGAAATGTGGGAATCCCATTTCTACACATGCCTACAACTGTACCCTCCAAGTGGTCAGCCCTTCTGGCTGCAAAACCGGGTTAAAAGAGAAAATAGTTGCTATAGGAGGCGGAGGGATAACGCTGGCATGGTCGAGTTGGCAAATTTCTCAGTCCTCTCGGTAATTTTGCTCTTCTCCTGTCCCTTCCTTTTAATCCTATTTCAACAGATTTCTTTCAGAATTTCAATAAACATTTCTATTCTAGGTCCCCACTTCTGTCATTAACTAATTACGGCACATTGGTACAGTTAGTCAATCTTAGGTTCAATTTCTTTACCACAAAAATGAGTATGTTAGCATTTTCCTGACAGGGTGGTGAAGCGTAAAGCGCTTAGTACAAGAACACGGTACATGACAAGTGTTCAGTAAATGTTAGAGATGAAAATGGTGATACTGGTGTTTATAAACCTCTTGGCACAATACTTAGCGTGTAATAATAATTTGATAAGTGATGAGAATTAGTTGCTATATTATTATAAGTAAAGGGTGAGCTGAATCCAGCTGGCTCCTTTGTTAGGTTCCATTTATGGTCTATTTTCCATGAGGGTCAACACATGGCTCTAGCCAGACCTGACACTGAGGCTTGGTCTTCAAATACCGTCATCACCACTGCTCCATGAACTTGCTTCCCCAGTACCCACTGACCAACTTTTTAGTTCCCTAAGGGGTTCCGAGACCTGGTCCACATGGTTAACAATAGCCAATAACTCCCAGGAAAACAGAGAGCAGGATATTGGGGTCTTTTGGCCTCTGCATCAAAGAACAGCTGGATCTAATTCAGAGGCTTAACTGAGGAAAGAAAGAAAAATGGACACCCTTCCACTGGTCATGTGTCAGCCATCACAGGCCGTCTCTACCACCTGCAGGAACAGTCCAAATAGAGCGTTTTTATTAAGGAAAGTCTTCCAGTAGATTACAAGCAATGACCAGTGAGGAACCAACCTTCTCAGGAACGGGGAGACAATACACTCCCAGATGTCGCCCCTTTCTTTGAGCAGCTGCATTTGTCCTTTCTGAGTGTCAGGTTCTTCATTTCACACAAAGGAGGGATGAGAACAATTACACACTACGTACTTGGGAAGGATGCTCAAGGAGGTCATGTTTGATAAAGCGCACAGCATTCCTCCGCCCACAGTGCCCAGTAAGCATGCGATGTGTACCGACTTGTGTCGGTGTCCTTCCTCCTCCTCAGAGCTTCCCTGAGTATCCAGAGTACAGTGATACCAAACACACAATAGCTCGTCCATAGATGGTAGTTCCCTAAAGGGCAGTAAGAAACTCTGAGCCCTGATCTCCCCGGGAGTGGCACTCCCCTGCCCAGTGCCAGCGGGCAGCTGGAAACCAGTAAGACAGCATCGGGTCTGAGCCCACCATTCTCCACGTCAGCCTGCTTATTACTCCAACTCTGCCTCCTTCTTCCACAACCAAACGGCTCGCTTACCTGCCCTGAGCGTCTCGGAGAAGCCGTTCCCCACCCCTCCAGGGAGTCTGCAATACGGCCCAGATGCTCTCAAAGATTAGAAAGGCTTTTTAAGTCTCCTCTAAAACACAGTCCTGTCTTTTGTCTCAGGCCATTATTTCTTCTCTTACGGATTCTGGAGGATGTAATTTCCCATTCTTCATTTATAATATTTTGCTGGGGATATCTGTAGATTGTCAGCCTATATATCAAGCCTCCTGCTTGATTACACCATATAAATTCAGTTCTATTTATAAGCTGAAGTGACTACGACTAGAGTAGGAATTAAATGCATTTCTAGTCTTGGAGGCAAACAACACTCATTTTTCTAACCCAGTATCTCTTTGGATGAAGCATCATCCTCAATCTATAAATTAGAATTTTAGGGCTGTGAGAGATGCATCATTTTGGAGACAAGAAAAGTAAAGAACTTTCTTTAAGTGATTCTAGCTTATGGCAGGATCAGGGCTTGCACACAGGTGGCTTGCTTCTCAGGTCAGGTGTGTCTTCACTATCCCATCATACCTGACCTGGTAGGGTCACTCACAGCTTAACCGACTCTACATCACCTACTCATGCACAGATTGCCTACTTTCCCTGCACTCTGCTCAGTCCAGGGTCCATGGACTACTTCCTGTTCCTCCCAGCATGTCCAGGGGACATTTATTTCTACCTCTCCCTGGAATGACCTGCCTCAACTATCTCCCTAGGGAATCGACTTGTCCTCTAATGTCTGACTCAAGGTTCACTTTTTCTTCTGTGATGCTCTGAAACTCCCTCTGAAAACTCACTCTTTCACCTGTGTTCTAACAGAATCTTTTATGTCTCATTTCTAGAACATAGCGCATTGAATGAAAGCTTTGTTTATCTATGTCTCTCCACTAGACTATGAATGGTTCAAGGTTAAAAATCATACTTTATTTATCTTGTATCTGACAACTCTTCAAAGAATCGATGACACATAGTAATCATTAGGAATGGTCATTTTAGGGTTTTTGTTTTGTTTGCAGATAATTGTCTTGTTAATTGCATTAGGTAAATAATAATACATTTACATGGAGGATATAATTATTTACTTCTGGTCAACAGCTAAATATGTCTGAACTTCTATAGATACCTTGGAGTTCTAGGAACTAGAGGTACTAAAAATAATAATTGGGAAAAACTTAGCCTGAATAGTTGGTTAACTTTCTGCAGAGACTGAGAAAAAGTTCATGAGATCTGAGCACCAAACAGACTATCCAGGGAGTTTCCCCTTTGTTCTTTAAGGTAGCTTATTTGTTAATCTTAAAAATTCCAGAATTTTTCACCTTTGACCAAAAACAAACAAAAAAGCCACTTATGATGACATTTATTTCAATGTTTTAATTTCAAAAAAGATTAAGTTATAGAAAAATTAAAAAGTACTGTTTTGGAAAGTAAAATAAAGTAATAACTCTAATACACAAACCTCCAGTGACTTAAAATTGAGTCTCTTATCCCAAAATGGTGATTAAGTCTCCAACTGTAATTAAAATGTCTCAATAGCTCTTATAGTAGTAGAATTCTTCAAAAAGTAATTTGAACTCTAAACTATGTTCCCATTCTTGGGAGATATCATGAAATTTCTCAATTCTGTCATTTTTCTTTAATAATTTCTACTTCATTCAGTTCTTCAGCGGAAACAGATGGGTATTCATCCACCTGACAAGTAACTTAGGAGCTGTGACACACTAAGAATGCTGAATTACCAAACCTGCCCTCCACATACAACCTCACTGGGAAATTCTTACTTACGGGACATCATATGGAGTCAGCACCCCCTGCACCCACCACCCACGACCTCTCCCATGTTCCTGTGGGGCTAAAAGGGCTATGACTTCATTCAGCTGTGTTCACTTCCCAACTTGGCTGGTTCTGGGATAATATCAGATCGATATTTTGAGCCACATTTGGTTATTCTTTGCAATGGACAATCACAGTTTCTACCAATCAGGTTATGACATGCTATAACGAAAAGACGTAGTATATTAAGAAAGCGGAAAACAAACAAAAAAGTTCTAATGCACTAAATAACCATAATTCTTAGAGTGATAAAGGAAAGAAGAGAGGCTTCATGCGTGTTTTGTGTTCAGATCAGAGCATGAATATCATTCAACACAAACTAGAAAACGGCAGAATAAACCCTTTACTTGAAAGCGTAAGAAGCTACAAAGGTAAAAGCTATTTGACCTAAATGCTGCCATTTATATTTTCTAAAGTTCAGCATGAACTTATCTTACCTTAGAGGCTGAGGAGGAAAAGCAATATCAGCTCACATGTAGAATCGTCCCACAAACTGCAGTGATGCCTCAGCTGGAAACAGAAATGTCATATTGATGATGTTTACTGTTCAATACCATATGTGTGTTTGTTCAAACTCTATTAAGAATTTCAAATAGTTTGACCCAGATCACCAATTCCTGGCCAGAAAGGCTCTTCATTCAAACACATCCAGTCTCTGATTTTTAGGGTTTTTTTTTTCTTCAACATCTTTCCTAACTGTACCAAGAAGAAATATTGTTTTGCTTTTTAGTTCCCTCCCACTTGGAATAATTATAAGTCATGTAAAAAAAGACCTGAGTTAGCTACTGGGCCCAATGGAGAGCTGAAAGGACAAGTCAAAGGGAACATTTTAAGATGACTCTTGGAAACTGTCAAGGAGATTGGTAAAAGCAGAACAGCACAGCTGGAACTCATGGCTTAGCATCTGAGTAGAGACTGAATCTCAGCCCTTTGCTTCTTTATGCCATAGCATCCTCATCCAAGAGATTCATAAAAATCAGTATTTCAGCTAGTGAGGCGGCTAGCTAGCTCATTGACTGACAGCCAGTCAGTAAATATACATATTATTTTGTATTTTGCTGTTATATTCTTGTTTATAAATGTATTATTTTTCTATTTTGCATGTATATACTTTTATGTACTTATGCATATAGTTGCTGTTTGTTACAATGTCTTTTTTTTTTTTGAGCTCCACTGATGCATTAAGCATAAGATGGAGCAATTTAGGAAATAAGCAGAAAACCACATACAAATAAGGCTCTTCCTTTCCTGTAAGTTATAAACAGTGGGGGAAGTATGCAATTCAACAACAAAAAAAAAGAATTCCCAAAGAGCTGACCTGACAGATAGGTTTTCCCTGGACAGTCCTGATTTATGGGTGTTGTCCCAGCATTAAATACCCCCCTCCTTCAGAAGAGTGTCCTGACTTGATCAATCAAATGCTCACACACGTGGTCACCTGTGATGGGATAAACCTGCTCAGAGGGAAACACGCTCCAGGGTGCCAGGTCCATGTAGGGAGGCAGGATGGAGAAGCTCCCCAGAATTAGGGGAGATGTAGGCTGATGAGTAGAAACAGCCGTGTGAAAACGAGGCAGAAGCATGGCAAGGAGCACTAATCCCAAAAGGACAGGACGGTGAGTGCAAACGTAAAAGCTCAGAGGGGTAAGAAGAAACAGGGAGTCATTAAAATACACAGTAGGACCACACAGTTCAAAGGAGAAAATGGCAAAGGATGACACGAGGTGGATCAGTAGTGCCCAGATCACGAGGGTTCCGACAAAATGGACCGACCTACTTTTTTAAAAAAGCAATAAAAAGCCAAGGACGACGTTTTGTTTACTTGAGGGTACACAATGGCAGAATGCGGGAAGCCGGAGAAGAAAGGGCTTGTTTTATTTGGAAGCCCTGGCGGAACTGTTGATTTTACAACAAACCAATATCACTTTGCCGATGGCATGCCTCCAGACCATAGGTGTGATCTGGCCGAGAAACCCCAAAGCACGCAGCGTCCATTCTGCCCCCAAGTTTACACTTCAACAGAACGACTCCAGGATGAATCATGGCGTGCACAGGTTGTTGGTTATGCCCGGCGTAAATCCCATTTTTAGAGCTCTTTTCTACTTTGTGTTCCAGGCGGAGTCTGTAGAAATTTATGTGGAGATTTCTTGTTCTCCTTGAAAAATATAAAATCTTTCACCGGAGCATTTTTCTCACTCAGTGAGTCAATACCGGGCCTCCTCGCTCTTCCTCCCCGTAGGGCTTTTTCTACCTCCACTCAAAGCTCTATCATTTCTAGTTAAGAAAGGAAGGGAGTAGTTGAGAAGAGAGAAATTAGCCCCTGACGTGCTCTAAAAGATGGAATGGAAAGTGCACGGAGCCTTTTGAAATCAGGAGAACGTGAGAGAGAAACCAGTCATCCAGTGAGACAACCTGTGTGCTGTGAAATGATAGGGAGTTGATGTGGGGAGGACTCCATTTCTCAAACTCCCCTACTTCTGAGACCCAGCCTGGCGTGGAGCAGAGTCTGAGGAATGGGTAGTAGCCTACGGGTGTGACAGTAACTCCGTGCAGGGAAATATACCTTCTTAAGAAAAGACTGAGATCAAAAATGTGTTGTTAAAAAGATATATATATATATATATATATATATATATATATATATATACATACATACATACATACACACACACACACACACACACACACACACACACACACACACACACATATATGTTGTTTACCAAGGAGAAAAATGGAGCCTAGTTTATATAGATGGAGTTTCATGAGGAAAGGAATATAGGAAATAAGCAAATGGTGGAAGAGTATAGGGCTGGGCAGCCACACCATCTGGGCTTGAAACGGGCTCTTCCATTACACAGTGGCCCCAAACAAGTGTCTGACACTCTGGGAGCCTTGGGCTCCTCATCTATAAAACGGGGACAATAATAGTACCTATCTTATAGGGTTGTTATGAGGGGTCAATGTGTTAATAATACTCACGAAGCACTGAGCAATCCCTGACACAGAGTACGTGCTTGTTAACAACAGTAACAACAGCAGCAAAAATCTATCAGTAATTGTTACTCAGGGGTGATGGAATCTAAGATCTCTGCGAACTCAAAGTTTCTCTGTGAAATGATTTCATCTTCTGCTATGTTCCTTCCACCTACCTCAAATCTTCCTAAAACCAAGTAGAATTTGTAGCTCTTAGAGCACAAACTACCAATTCGAAATTTATAAACGATTCACAATACTCTTTCTAAATCTTCAGGGACATACCTGCACATATACAGCAAGTCTCTCGGTGATGAGGACATTTGCCCCGGTGGAGATGTGAAGGTCAAGACATTACAGGGTCAGAGTTTATCTTTATATCTCTTCGTCTCGATTTAGAGAAAAAGAAAGGTCCCAGCTTCCAGACAGCCATGAAAGCAAAATAAACAGGCATGTAAATGAGATGTGTTTTGGATGTGGGTTTGTATATATTGGCAGGAAGAGCAGTGAAACTTATGACTCTACTTTCTTATTCTTTTTTCTCTCTTCTGTCCCTCTCAGTGCCAAAGGAGTTATTTTTAAAAACAAGGATTTGTGTTTTTGATCATAACGTTACGGCAAAAAGGGAGATGACCTTTACATTTAGTTAGTAGCTGTTAGACAATCAGCAAGCTCCAGGTGACAGTATTTTACATTTAGTCACCAATAATTTACGGAGTCTCCTCAACGGCAGCACTTAACCAAGCCAGACTATGTCGAGATAGTAATTTATTCATTAATTCATTAAAAGAACATCTATTCCCTACTGAGTTCTACCAAAGCACCTTCCAAGGTCCAGTCCCATATGGAATAACACGTAGAGGTGAGTGAGTGTCCTAAATCTTTACTAACACATGCAGGTGTGGATCCAACTTTGTGTAACAGGCCTGAGAGGATGGAGCAGCTGAAATGTTTCTACGTAAAATCTAAACAGACAACCAAGAGAAACAGCCATGTGAGAGCCAATCCCTCTTAACTAGGACACCTGAGCTTGTAATTCAATGGGATCCCATCAACCACAGGAGAATGGAATCCCATGATTTATGTAGTGTCCTAATTCTTCAGCATTTTAATTCTTTTTTTTTTTTTTTTTTTTGGCCATTCTGGGGGGTATCGAGTTCTGGGCCAACTTTCCTAGAGGAAAGAATGATAATTCCAGCAAACAACAATAATAACAAATGCTGACTATGTATGTTTTATTCACTAATGTTTTTCCTGGGGAAAGGGAGAAAAGAACTGAATTACTTTTGTGGCCTAATATTTTTTTTCAGACTTTACTTGAGAGACTGGCAAAAGTATTTTCTATATTATTCAAAGATTTTAACAGAAAACTGAAAAATTAAGAAAATATTCCAAACATTTTTCTTTATACAAAATTAAACGACCTGGAAAAATCTCACCAGGCCACTATGTGAATTTCTCTGTTTTCTTTGGATATTTAGTGATAGCCTAAAACTATTCATTAAAATATTCATATTAAATACATACCAGGGGAAAAGATTGATCTGATTTTCATTGCTAACTTTTTGTTGTAAAATAAACTTAACTTTTCAGTTCCCCAATCTCTGATGATCTAATGGTATTCTGTAGCGGGAAATGTATCTAACAAAATTGGTATCAAATTAAACTTGATTCATCCAAAGAACCAAATAATATCTCTGAAGGAGAGGGCGAGGCAAAGGAATCTCATTATATTCCTATGTAAACAGAGTAAAATTTTAATGCTGAAAGTTAGTTGTTTAAAATTTTATTTCTTCATCTGCATCAATAGAAAGATCAAGAAAATTTTGAGACATGTTAAAATAACTAATACTAGCTTCTGAAATCAACAACCTCTGACTCTTAGTGGCTTAGCTCCACAAAGATTTACTTCTCACACATGTAAAGTCCACTGTTGGTGGCCCTGGGCACCTCTCCCCGACTCCAAACAGCATGTGGATATATGGATACCCTCTGTCCTACGGCCGCTGTCTGGGAGCCCTCTGCTTCCAGTTGCACAGATGGTGGCGACAGAGAGAGATAAAGAATGGGAGATGGTGTAGAACCGTCTGGAAGAAGGTAATAGACATTTGAATTGGTTTAAATGACATCTGACTTGCTAGGGGCCATGAACTCTGAGCCTTGCTGGCTTTGGTATTTGATCTACAAACAACCTGTTACACAATTGCTGGATCTTTATAAATCACATGCACTCTCTTTAAAGGGTAAAAAAAAATTAGACAAGCAGACAGGCCAAAACACAACTGCCAAAACCCGATTTATTGGTGAAGAGTTCGTATAAATCATCTGCAGAAAAAGCAACAATCACATTTCTAGCGAACGACAAAGCACTCTCTTATAACGTCTTCTCTCCAGTCTTCAAGGACCTACGCTAAATGAATATGCATGGCTTTTAAATGACCCTTGTAGTATAATTAAGTGATAGGGTTTGTTCAAAACAAGACAACAGGCCCAAAATGGAGTCGCTTATGCTAAGCCCCCACGTCACCAAACGTAAACTTTCAGTTTCGGACTCTCCCTGATATGAAATCTTAAACCAGAAAAAGGAATCTTAAATCTATCAATCAGGAATTGCCTCATCAGCAGGTTAGGTAATCCACCTGACAGACCCCTGCCAATCTCTAAAGGCGAGTCACCGCAATAATCCCGCCTTTTCACCTAATATAACTGTCTTGTTTCCGCTCCACATTCACACAGCTTCTTTCTATCTGCTTGGTTGGACACAGCCCAGTTTGAATCAATAGTTGTTCAAATAAACTCTTAAAAGTTTTACTATGCCCCAGTTTATCTTTTAATACTCTGGTGTCAGAAGAGAGGACCAGAGGAGAGACCCCCCCACACACTCACTCCCCGACAGCCCCTAAGATCAACAAGAAACAAGGTGTCTGTACCTGTTGAGCCCCTTGAGCTCGCGGCCGCCTTGCTGCCTCTGGGGCTGCAGCTGAGCATCTCTCAAACCCCAGCACTGCAGTTTCTGCGTTAGGAGACTGGGTGCTTCTTTACCTGACCCCGCTCGGTCTGGAAACTAGTGGGAGCCCAATTGGGTCTGATGGAAAACCAGCTGGCGGTTGGGCCGACGTAGGCGGGAGCAGGGCCGACGTCGTAGGCGGGAGCAGGGCCGACGTCGTGGGCGGGGGGGCCGACGTCGTGGGCGGGGAGGCCGACGTCGTGGGAGAGGGGGCCGACGTCGTGGGCCGGGGGGGCCGACGTCATGGGCGGGGGGGCCGACGTCGTGGGCGGGGGGCCAACGTAGCTACTGGTCTGAGTCTGTGTCGGCCTGGGTCGCCCTGCAGCTGCTCTGGGCCAGCCTGCGGCCTCAAGTGAAAACAGTTTTAGGGCTTCACAGGTAACTGAGCCTGACCAAAGTTAAACTTAAATGATAGAGGCTACAGGGGAGAACTTTTAATTGTCTTAGGTAAGCAGATCTGTGTATGAGGTTCCCTAGAGGAAAAGGGGTCTCAGCCAAACGCTCAGGATAAAGGGATAAATATTTTTTCTCCTCTACAGTTTCTGGGGACCAGAATGAAACCTGCTAGGACACCCCACCTTGTTCCAGAGCCTGCAGAGGAGACCCTGGAAACACCGACGGAAGCTGGTGAAAATGACAGAATTATCGAAACCATCTCTCTGACGTCTGCTCTCTGGTGCCCTGGTCAGAGAGAAAGGTAAAATTTTGGGGTGTCCCTTCCTTTCCAAATTCATATTAGTGGTGGTAAAAAAGTGTAAGAATTAGAACTTTGAATTCTGACTCGTGACTTTGCTTTCAGAGACCCATTCCTGGTTGTTGACACTTTCTCTTCCTGGGGCAGCTCTTTGCCTTCTTGTCTGTCTCCTTTTGTATCCTGAGAAATGTGGCTTAGCATCCATGAGGTCTGGAGCTCCAAAAATATGGCTGGACAGATATGCGTGGGGTTTTTTTGTTTGTTTGGTTGGTTGGTTTTTGTTTTGTTTGTTTGTTTTATGTATTTCTAACATTCCCAGAGTACGTTTAAGTCGTTTTATCAAAAGTGTACACGAACAGTTTATATATTCTATATTTTTGTGTTGAAAAATTTGTTGATGTTGCTCATGAGCGACGATATGGTGTGTGATGGGATAGTAGAATCTTAACATTCCAAACTCTATAGGGATTTTAAAACTATCTTAGTGTTAAATATTACTAGGGAGAAATGGTTTACTTTTGTTCCTTCATACATAACCTAAATTTTCTGCACGCATATGTGGATAATTTTTTTAAATCCTTGAATTGCAACCATTTTGTCAATGTACATTCATGGGTATAAGCCCTACTCTTTTCAGTGTGTTTCTCAAATTAATCTTGCCTAAAAATTTTAGGGCCTCATTATTTATAGATTTGGGCCTCTTTTTTAAAGCAGGAATTATTTCTTTTATATGTTCAATAATCCAATAACCACTTCTATACCCATTATTGAGTCTCTTTGCCTAGATGCAAAAGCACTGGTGCTATTACTTTTTATCTAAAAATATAGTGAAAATAAATATTCTTATGCTTTTCAATGTCAGTTTAAAAGTCCTAAGAGCTATTTTGCTGGCCGTACTACTAAGCCCTGCTTTTAAAGCATCATCTTGAAATTGGTCACCCCATTGCTTTACTTCTATTTCTTACCCAGTCTCAAGCACTCCTCTGGGAAGCAGAAAGAGCCCTCTTAATCATCTGTATTTTATTAAGTGTCTAATAGACTATAGAAGAAAGCCAATTCTCTGTTTTCCTAACATTTCAGCCGAGTACCAGAATTTGGGGCCAAACAAATTACAGCAAACCATTTTCTAATAGGGGGGAAAAAATGCCTCAGGAGTTCTATAATGGCCTAAACAAAGCAAACAAATCTTGGGTGTTTAGAGTTCCTATTTAAAAGACTCTCCCACCATAAACCACGTAACTCAATTTATCTCAAAAACGACGAAAGGGTGACTCAACGTGGCTGTAATTTGAACTTTACGGGTCCAGGGAGTCTCCCCATTTCCAACATGAGACTTAGGCCACGAAGTTATCTCTCCCAGTGGATTCAGTTGCCTCTTTTATTTCCTTGGTTAAAAATGTCTTAGTCACCGTGAACCAAACACTGTAAGAACCTTTACCTTAAAGGAGCCCTGGAATAGCTCTGATTGGTTTGCTGGAATGTTGGATTACAGAGGCACTGTCATCTTGAACCTCTGGGCCTGAAAACTTGCACCTCTGCTCCTCATGTCTTTCTGACTGCCCCTAAAAGTGCGTACATCTCAAAATACCTGAAAAGATGAAACAACCGAGGCTTTACT
The DNA here is from genome assembly GCA_004027375.1 of Macroglossus sobrinus. Classification (NCBI taxonomy): domain Eukaryota; kingdom Metazoa; phylum Chordata; class Mammalia; order Chiroptera; family Pteropodidae; genus Macroglossus; species Macroglossus sobrinus. The sequence goes on along the minus strand of PVKZ01002314.1, from coordinate 18,254 downwards.
CACAACGTAGCTAATGAGAGGAGACCACAGGGAGACCAGTACTTTCTGTACTGGAGATAGAATTTATGCATATAGTTATTCACTTATTCATCATTGATTGAGTGTCTACTGTCTACTCACTATTCCAAATGCTCATGATACAAAGATGAAGAAGACCTAGGCCCTTTAGAACTATCTAAATGTTCTCCTGTCATAATAGCAGTTAGAAGGAGAAAAAAGTTAAGCAAGAAAATAAGACATATATTATTATCCCTATTTTACAGGTGACAAAACCGAGGCATGGTCTCTCTCTGTTACTTTTCCAGATCTCTAGGGTGTTTGATATGTACTAGTAGACATTTTTTTCTTGACCCTGAGATTCTGGCATTCTATCTATTTACTGCCTCGCTAAATAATGGAAAATGTAGAGCTAGCACCCTAAGTGTGCATGCTTTGGCCAAGAAAAGGACATTGTAGTAATAGCTTTAGAAAGTTTATTCATTCAACACACATGAATGTGTGTGTGTTGAAAATTCTAGCACTTGAAAGGCATGCTCTTGAGTGTGAATAAAGCACCACTGACTCCCAAGGAGCACACAGGCCTGAAGAGAAATAGTTACCTTAATACCAGTTCTGTAGTCCAGGCCGAGCACACTAAGTTAGGGTGGCCATAACTTCTGGACCACCAGGGAGAGTGCCAGGTCATATCTGCTGTCATAATGTAATCACCAATGGTGCCAACTGTCTCAAACTCTCTGCATTTGGATGGTAAATTATATGGTCAACTGTCTCAAACTCTCTGCATTTGGATGGTAAATTAAAGTACTATGGGAAGACGATGAGAGAGGAACAGATTTTACATGGGAGGAGGGTCCAGTGCTATAAATTAGTTGGTTTTGTGGTTTATAAAAAAAAAAATCACTATTTTGCATTTAACGTGCTAATCAAATCATCGTGTGTTCATATACTGGGAGACATAGCAATATCCAAAAATGAAAATATCAGAAAACTTTTCTAGTGCGTAAACTGTAATCTTTTCATTCAGTCGAACAATTCCAAGACATCTTTGAACACGCACTATACGCCAGGCACCACACTAATGAAACATGGATGAGTAGGTCATTGTCATTCAAAGGAGACTAAATACCCTACATGCAGGGACCAAAACACATAAAAATACAATACAACACAGTAAGTGCAAAATAAAGTATATCTGGAGTGTTCAAGGGGAAGAAATACTTAATCCAAGCTAGGGATTCAGAGAAACCTCTTAGAGGAAATGATTGAACTAAATCTTAAAGAATAAATAACAATTTAAAAAAATAAATAAATAGATGAGTTTTAACAGTTTTATTTAAAAATTTAATTGATTAAATTTAAAAAGTTAAAAAGTCAAAATTGGAGTGACATTCAAGGCAGAGAGAACAGTCACCCAACCACCATCAGACACATAATTTGCTCCCCTCTGTGGGAAAGTGTGCCCTTTGCAAACAACAGGATCACACACATCTAGCTGAGATGGATCTAGATGATAAATCCAGCTGGGTAATAAATGTTTAGGCCTAAATGGAGCTAAGCCCCAAATATACCCAGATGACCACAGTTTGAAGCCAACTCTCTTAAGGAAACCTACCATATTACAATAGAAATCGCTCACTAATTAAATAGAATTTATTTGGTTATTCAAACTATCTTCCCCTAATTTGGGATGATGCCTCTCTATAGTTTTATGCTGTGGTTTTAATTTAATTAATTGAAATAATATGTTAAAATATGCCTGAATTCTCATTTCTAGTGGTCAGCCTGACAACAAACAAAAGAATTCAGTCGTTCGTTCGACTGATGTTGTAACTTCATCTAACAAATATCTTTCCGTATCTGTTTCAATATCTATTAAGTGTATTAAGTAATGTATTGCTGATACTTTACTGAATTTACTATTTTCTCTACCCCCCTGATCTACCAACAGTATCAATAACCATATACGTATCTTAGTTTTGGAATTATTTATTTCTAATAAGCCTATATTGATTACAACCTTGTTTCAAGATATTCACAAACCTGGAGGGCAGGGAGGGGAGCAGACTTTCTGTCCTGTTCCTTTTCTGGCTCATAGTTTCACGTCACTTCAGTGTCTTCCCAACTGTTTCACATGAAGTCCCATGTTTTTTTGGAAGCACATTATCAGTTAAAGTTGGGGAATGAGAGCGTGATGGGATGGTAGAAAAATCGAGACCGTGTTCCCTTGACCACTGCTTCAGTTAAATAGCTTCCTTTTGATAAGCTTCCTAACACCAGGGTTCTGTATGACGTCTCACGTTTTGAAATCCTGCTGGCCAAAAAGCACAGTCCGTAATCATGATCCTAGCCATGTTTTCCCCCATGCGAACAGTCCCACCGCTGACAGTGGAGCTATCCTAATTTGATTTTTCCTGGTAGTGAAATCACTTCAGAATGCCATGTTAAGTCTGTTAAACTCTATTTAAGTTGGTGTGTCTGTGGCTTGAGTCTGTCTGATAGACGTGACTACTTTACCTCAATACATTTTATATCTAGTTCTTTATGTTTGATGGTTACAGAGAAATACTCAATTGCGTAATCAGGAACTAATTTAAGGAAGAAAATGTTAATATAAACTGGAGTAGCAGCCAAACCTCTGGGCTGAGAATCAGCTTTTTGCCTCTACCTCAATAACTGAGTCAGATTATGAAATGAAGAGTTTGGACTGCTCCCTTCATTTCCACTCCATTCCTAAAACTCTGTGATCTCAGGTCTGGCTGCCAACGTCACTCCCTTGTTGACTGAGAAATCAGGAAGCTATCAGCATCATAAGGCTTCACATTCTGGAAAAAAGAAAAATAGGCTCCATGAATTCTGTTCCCCTCTCTGCCTCTGTCCACAAATGGATTGGAGAGAAGCATGAAGGGAATCAGAGCTCTAGAAAACCCAGAGTATGGGAACGGGAGAAGGCAGAGAAGGGACCTGGTGTTGACAGGTCACCTAGTCGATGTCCTCTCAATACTCAGAAGGATGCTTTCTCATATTTTATCCCAGGCAGTCCTCACAACCACCTTCCAAGGTAGCTATTAGTATACCCAATTTAGAGATGCAGAACTTTGGGATCTGAGACAATAATTAGCTAGCCCAAGGCTACACAGCTCATGAGAGACTGAGTTATAACTAGGGGTGAGGCCTGATCCCAGAGCAGCCGGGCTTGATGTGATGTGCTTATTGATTATTCAACGTGACCGGGCGGGCAAAGCTCTGTCATTAGAAGTGTGGATAGGAATTCTGCACATGTCGATACCTGGTAAAACTGTTACAATACTAAAGCTCAGGAAAAAGAAAAAACCTTTGACTTAGGTTATAAAGACTCTTGATGAGGGGAGTAACATTTTTCACTCACGCTGTAAGAAAGTCAGGTTTAATTATTTAAGGATTAGTAACTAAGGTATTGAGCTGTATTTAGGACTTCTTAAAGTCTTGACTTAATCGTATATCGTTTAAAAATATGTAGTGATCCATTACACTGAGAATTATTTTATGCAGAGTTATTTATTCAATGTTTTGTTACTTTGTTTAAAAATAAGCCCTGACCTAGGAATGTACTAGGATTTCTTATTTGACCATACCATGGGGAGTCTCACAGATAAAATGAGAAGACAGGGCCACATGATGGACAGAAGCAGATCCCATACTCAACAGGGAACAAATGGCCCTTTGACAGTGGCCTTGCCAGTGGATCCCTCTAGAATGATAGTAAGTGTCAAAAACACACCATGATCTCTGAGCTCCTGAAAACTTCACCTGATAATTAGAATTAGGCTGAAAACAAATCATTTCTAGGAAAACTACATCCTATTTCCAGACTTCAGAGGTTCTCTGTGATTTTACTTGAGAATGAAAATAGTGGAAGGGAGGATTCAGTAGGTTCCATCTGAGATGCTTCTGGGAAGGGAGGAAGAGAGGAAGGAAGAGAGGGAGGGAGGGAGGAAGGAAAAAAGGAAGGAAGGAAGGAAGGAAGGAAGGAAGGAAGAACTCAATTCTAAAAAAATCAAGCCAATCTTCAATTGCTATGATTTTAAGGAAGATTAAAAGCGAGATAACAAGATGAAGGGTCTAGCCACTGCTGAATTCCCACCCAGCCTCTTGATGAAGAAATTGTAAAGAAACAGAACTAACAGATTGTTTTTTTAGATCAAGATCTTTTTGTAGGTATCAAGAACACCAGAAACTATTTAAATGTAATAAACAGTGCTCGTAATGAAGCCGAGTTCTCTGCCAGAGTCATAAAATGCATGGAAAGACCCTCACTAGGAGAGGAGCAAGGCATAGCAATTGTAGCAGACACTGACATTTGTTTCTTTCCGAAAAAAAAACAGGACACCAGCAACCCAGAGATATGGGACCCTAGGATACTCTATTTTCAAAACAAGGCAGAACCCAACTGCAGCTCCCTAAAGAGAGCCCTACTTCCCAGAGCCAGCACGAGGAGCCCTGGCATTTCCTCCTTAGCAGAGAGTCCAGCCAGCACAGCAGGCAAGCTGTGATTGGGAGCTGAGGCAGTAGTTAATTAAGGCTGCATCCTTTATTCTCCGGGGGCAATTCAGCCCAGCTTGAATGAGCCCCAGAGCCCTTCTGTGGTGGGAATGTCTCCCTGGGCAGTGGGAGAATCCAGTCTCATCAGCATGACAATAGCCCCCAGGATGCACTTGGACTGATGTAATGGCCAGAGCTGGGGAGGGGGATGAAAGCCTTGTAGCAGAAGCCTGGAGCGTTTGCAGCTGACTGGGGCTATTTCAGTGCACGAAATTCCTTCCCCCTTTATTTCTTCCTTTTATAAGAGATGTTTGCTAATTGGTAGAGCTCAGAAAACAATATACCATTAAGAATCCCTTTCCTTTCTCCCACACCTCCCCTCCCATTTAAAAAAAAAAATCCCTTTCTTGCTTCACTGGAAATCTCAACTTTTGTTCTGTGGTTTGCATCAAGTCCTACTTTTTCTTTCTCTTGAACATGAAACGTATAAACAACAATTTACTAAAAGAGACTCTGCAACTGATTCTTCTGTATCAGGGTTCCCCTAGCACTCTCCGCCTCCGAGATCTTGGCTGCGGGCCTGCTACAAGTCATACGTTTGCCTTGTACATGATACATTGATATAAAACATTTTGGAAAAGTGAGTCATGGAAAGTTAGTCTGATTTTGTAATTTTTTTTTTTAATCACGAGAACCTATTTAAAGCTGGAGCAATTGAATCATTTAAGTTGACAGGGTAATAGCCAAAATGTGGGCAGCATGGGGAAGTGCCAATGGAGAGTCTGGCAACGAATGTCCTTTGGCTTTGCCACCAACTCAGTAAGTGACCTGGGTGGGACACTGTCCTCTCCTGCCTGTGTCTAGGTTTGCTCATCTGTCCAAGGGGAGGGAGGACCTCTGTGATTTCTAAAGCCCCTCCTGAGCCAAGCACTTCAGGACTGATTGTCATATTTTCAGTTGGTCAACACAGGACACAAACTCTGATAATGCCAGAAAATTTTCAATGTGTTAGTTCTCTAAAAGAACAAGATGTTTGTATTCCATCTAAAGTTTTAAAATTAATGCTCTTAAGTATTTTTGGATGGTATTTCCAAATGATGCCGACCACAAAAGATACTGTACATGGATTCTGACTCACATGCGAGGCTGGCAGCTAATGGGCAGAAACAGGAACATTTAGGAGAACGTTCTTTACTTTCCAGAGCTCGGCGCCCTGGCCTCCATTGCCTGTTCTGTCGCATGGTTCCCCATACCCAGCATTTGCAGGACCTTTAGAGAGATGTAAGAGGTCTTCTAAGTATTGTTCTAAAGTCAGATAACTTTCTTAAGTGGTCTCGTGGTCTGGATTTATTCTTGAAATCACAATCTGTGTCATTCCAGCTTCTTTCTTACCACTCTCATCAAATTATGTGTGTTGGTGATTATTGAAAGTATGCTACTATCTTTCCTCTAGGACAAGTTTTATTTTTTTTATAGGGACCAGAGACATTAAGAGGTCTAGGGGACTGAAGGGGTTCCTCAGGAAGTCAGTAATCTTCTTGAAATTGTAAATATTTTGAATGTATAACGTGTACATATTACTGGGGAGAGTGTCCATTTGGTTACCAAGTTGTTGAGTCAACCTCTTAAGATAAGCAACGTGAAGGCTAAGATAGAACTTATACATGATTTTTAGGAAAAGACAATAATGAAAGACAATAAGGAAAATAGATGGCAGCAGGGCAGGAACACAGGAGACCAGACAGGGGATTGATCAACTCCATAAAAGAAGCCATCGGCATGAGTTTGCAGGAGCAGGGCAGGGCCATTAGGACAGAGGACACTGCAGGCATCTCTCATTCATAGAGCCACCAGCAGTTGCAAGTCGCCCAAAGGGCGTGTAGCACACATGGATTATGAGGATAGAGACCCTATGTCTACATGGATGGCTGTCTCCTTTTGGCTATTGAGATAAACCCTGTGCTGACTCTCAAGCTATTCCTGTAAAGTTCCTCAGAATTATCTGCAGAACTGACTTCAGTTCTCCCTCATATTATTTTCTGAGATTCAAGAGAAGAAAAACAAAATAACAAACACTCAGAAGCTATAAGACTACAGCCCCTTAAGTAAAATGTAACGCCCTGGCTGCAAACACCAAGGAACTGTCATCGGATTGTTTCAGTCACGGGTTATTCCAGGTGAGCCACGAGTTCCACTGTAGGATTCCCGCCTTCTCCCCGGGGGACAGAATTCCAGTGGGTCCCTGTCTCCTCTCGGCGAAGATACTGGTCACAGTATCCAGTCAAAAAGCCTCCTTGAACTCGGTAGGGGTCCATTTGATTATCATTATTATAAAACGTAGAAAAGAATGCAGCTCGCTGGGTACTTTTCTCAGGCCCAAGTCTGAGTTTGAGTAAAGAGATCCAAGATTAGTGTCTTTATAAAGGTGCCAGATTTATCAACAGAATTTGCCTTGGCAAGGAAGCACGTGCGCACGCACACACACACACATATGCACGCACGCACTCACACATGCAGACAGCCATCATTGCCTTCTCAAAAGGGAAAGAGCCAGTCCCCATAGTGTGGGCTGTTTGCAGCTGGGAGCACAATAAGGTAGAATGAAGACTGCACAGCCCCTCCCCTCACCCCGTCCCAGCGAAGCAGCCAAAGAAATCTTTGTCCAGTCCAGGTGTTGGCTGTGTCCTCTTCACCGACATCCTGTCTTGAATTATTCAGGCTCATTCATTATGTATCCCACTTAGACACAATTAAATCCTTAACTTTCCCCTCAAGAGAGCCGCAGAGCCCCCCAGGGACTACAGGACAGTAGTGTTCCTCCCAGCCCAGAACCGCCCGGAGACGTGGATGGCAAGGCGAACGGTTTTTGCAAAGAGGCGCTAGGCTGGCGGGGCCTCTCTGCTCTGAAAGTCAGAACCCCGTTGTCCTGCCAAGTTATTGGACTGCAGAAGCAGCTCCCATGCGGGTTACAGGGCAGGCGAGCGAAGGAAGAACTGAGCGAAAAGAATTTAGTTTGGGGGTCTGCATGATTCCCTGAGGCCCTTCAAAACTGCACATGGACTTTTGATTTTTATGATGAGAATGCACTTGGTTTCATCAGGTAGGAAGATGTGAATGAACTCCAGATCCCTCTACTAAAGAAATTCGGGGGGCAAGAAGGGGTCAGCAAAGTCTCAGCCTTGTATCTTCTTGAGACCAATGGTGAGGTAGCTACTAGCTTTTTAACTCAAAATGTCATGCCTCTGTAGTCCTTCTGTTCCTTCTCATGGGTCCCAGGAGCAAGTGGCTTATGCAGGAAGAGCCATCGCAAAGTGGTCCAGGCCATCTCTGGACAAAGGTTAGGCTTGTGTTGGGACAAGGAGTCTCCCTCCCCTGTCGTGTACCCCTTGTTGTGCTTCCTTCTCACTGGGAGCCTACAACTGTATGCTGAAGCGTGCAGACTAGCTCCATGTAACAACCAAGTGAGTCGTTTGCCACTGTCCCTCCCTGCTGAGAACTAATCAGAGGCGAACAGGTCACAATGCTTAGATTCTTTGTGGTAGCAATAGTAGGCACCAAGAACTTCAATTCAAGGTCAACGAGGTTTAATTATTTCCCCCACCAACTCACTAACCGGCTATAATCAACCAACAGTCAGACCAAATCCATCTTCCCCCAGCACACACACACACACACACAGATAGTGATGTAAGCATGACTTTGCAGGTAGGCTCAGAGGACCTGTCCTGTGAGGCCACAGATACCTCAGTGCTCCATCCTCAAGGTGAGCTGGACCCACCTTCTATAGAAGTTTTACTCAAGATGGATGTAATAATAATTCATTGTCAGAACTCAGTTTTCCTTATAGTTGGTCTCAAGTTACTGTATCCTCTAAATTAGACTTTCTCCATCGGATAACTCCCCTCCCCTCCAGGGACATCTGTTCATGTCTGTAGACAGGGGTTGACAAAACAGAAGGGGAAGAAGGAGAGTTTCTACTGGTATTTAGTGAGTAGAGACCAACGATGTTAGTAAACATCCTATAGTGCACAGGGACGATCCCCAAGACAAAGAATTGTCTGGACCAAAATCCATCCCAAAATGTCAACAGTGTCCTAGTTAAATTCTGAGCCCAAGACTGGACAGAAGGCCTTTTGGATTTTAATCCTTGGTTGCCAACACTGATGTAAACTTTACAGCTCTTGCTGAATTCTTACGTCCTCTACCACAAAGGGAGGCAGGTCACATCTCACAGAAGTGCTAAGCCAATGTCCTTTCCAGCATCTCTTTAGCTGATTAGCAAACTACTAACTTGTAGACAGACTGGTAATTAGCTAAAGTCTGTTGGACAGATGTGCTTATACTATTCACATCTGGATTTGGTGCTTCTGATATAGTTCCAGCATCCCCCCACTGGATAATATCTCTGAATAAAATAATAATGGCATATATAAGTTCAGTACACACACGCACACACATACACACACAATAACAAAACCTATACTGAAATATTTTAAAGTATTTTATAGACGTCTCATAGCAGTCCCTCGGTAAATGTATGCTGAATGATCAAATAAAGGGATGAGGACTCAAGCTCGATAATTTAAGTATATTATTTTTAGTTGCATTGCTACTTAGAGGCTAAGCAGAGGCAAATGCAGGCTTACCTACCCTGAAGGGAATTCCTGAGATATCTCCTTGGATGCAGATAAGACTCAGTAAATCCTTAAAAGTTATTTACCCTTGGAATATAACTTTGGGTTGACCTTTTGTTTATTCTTCAAGGATCTTAAAATCTTTTTCTGAAAATTATGAGCACCTGTCAATTGTTAAGTTTCCACAGACAATGAAATCTCAAACTAAAACAAGATATATTTTATATAATAATTTCAACTTTTTCCTTCAAACTTTTGCAAAAACTTCTAAGTGACTGTATGCAGAGCTTATGCTGCCTCGCTCTCATTTTCACTTTATATAGATGGTGGTGTTTTTAGCAAGAGAGAGTAGAAGCTCTTGAAAATGCACATGCTTCATTATGTCAGCAAATGTGTGAAGAAAAAAGGGGAGAAAATGTGCTTTAGTTCTATTCTCTGAATGGAAAAATGGCAGATCAGAACGATTAAGGGGTTATTTTTGCAGCTCACTCTCAGCGTAAGATATAGATGGGTGGGTACATGGCCGGGGACCCAGAAACTTCCAGGAATGGGCTGTATTATTCCAGGCATCTCAAGACAGTGAAAGGTACTACCTCAGGTCACCATATTGTCCGACCTTCTCAAAATGGGGTACTGTGAGAGAGAAAGGGTGCTATTTATAATTATGCTGGAACAACAAGCATAAAACCAAGCAAAATGGAACTCATGGTCACTCTGTGTCTCCCATTCTGAGTCCTCAGTTCTAGAAGGGATGGGAGTGATAGGATTTTACTGAAAATAAATGCAAACTCCCCAAACAGAGGACAGAGGCAGACTCCAAGGCCAGCACTGGATTAGCAGAGAACTGTCCTTGGAGCAGAATGGGGCAGCGAGAAGACTTGGACATTGCCCCAGACACCACTGGTATCTCACGTTGGCCATGGACCACAAGAATGAGCCCTATTCTTACCACGTTCATTTTTCATCGTTCACATTTATTTTTCATCTCTGATGACTTGCAATAATTAGAAAAGAAAGAAAATACTGGTTGTGAGAGAGAAAGGAGATAAATCTATTGATAGAAAAACAATGTTTGCAACCAAACTTTACATGATTTAAAGTCATCAAAACCAGGACCTCACAGAACTGGGGAGGAGGGAGCCAAAACAGGGTGCTGTGCTGGAGTCAGGTGTGGAGTCATACAGGGAAGATGTAAATTAGCTTTGAGTGGCATTACCCTGCAGTTCCCATCCTGCCTCTGGCTCGTTACAAGCTATAGGACATTGAACGGGAGGATATACGCTCTGTGAGGTCAGAGGGTTGTACATATTCTGCTTATGAAGGAATCCCGAGTGGCTAGACACACACACACACACACACACACACACACACACACACACACACACACACACACATATACACACATACACACATACACACATGCACCCCAATCTGTTCAATGAACAATTGGCCAAGTTACCTCTGTGCTTCAGTTTCCACATCTATATAATGGGGTTATTCAGAAAAGTCAGTGAGTTAGTACATGAAAAGCTCTTAGGACAGTGCCCAAAAATATGTCAGAAATGGTAAGCTGTCATCATCAGTGCAGTGCATGGGAGGGAGAACGTGGGAGGAATCTGTAGAACTCTCTCTGTAGGTGGTGTTCTGAGTTCAGGAGATAATTTTTCTTTTTAATCGTAAGTAGTCAAATTACAGTCATATCTGGAGAAATAATTTTACCAGAAAGTAGAAGCTAGAATAAGAAATTCTTAGATTTCAAGCCCTCAGAAGCATGAGAATTTTCTTGGAAGAACTAGAGTCCAAATCATGAGGCCAGGGGTAAGGATGAAGTCTACATGTTCAAGCTAAAGGAATGGTGGCTTTCTTTGAGGCCAAGCCTGTGGCCCTGTAGAACCTGAGTGATTTAAATATCATCTTGACTTCATATTCTTGGCAAACTTCTTTTCAAATGAAAAATTTCGATACATATATAGAAACACCCCCAAATGAGCTCAGGACACCCATTAACTGTGAGTGGAGACACTGAAAGTAACTGGCATGATTCTCACGTCTGGTCCACAGTCTAGTCAGGCAAAGTCCAACACTTAGCCTTCACTTTTGCATGATGTATCATCCTGCGTGCACCTCTCAACACACGCCCATTAGATATAAATGGTCCCAAATGTGGACCTTTCTGAAGTGATAACAGCAGAGCTATTAAAACAGTGACAGAGCCTAGAAATACCTGCTACCCCATCCTCTCCTTTCATTCCCCACTCCCACCTCATTTTCTACCATCTTGAATAACTTAGCTTCTTTGCTGGTAGATTAAAACTGATTTATCTTGCTTGTTTTACCTTGCTCATCAAACAGAGAGTAAATAAATATGCTCATTAAAAAGTAGTGACTAGAAAAAAGATAAATTATTAAAGATGCTAACTATATTTTATAACTCTCCTTTCCCAAAGTAATGCTCATGAAGCTCGGAATCTAAATATAAAACTACATGCAAGAAAAAATATCCAGATGCATGGCGTCCAGTGGGGTTGGGGTGCCCATCCACTTTAAGGTTAGAGAATGTTAAAAGTGGAATGGATATGGGAATGCACAGTATTTCAGCTGTCCCTTATCCATGGTCACTCACTCATTTGTTCATTCAATGTTCATTGAGTACTTACTAAGAGCCAAGCAAGTACCAAGCTCTTGGTGCATAAAAGGAAGCACAGCTCAAACTTGACCTCAACAATGCACTACCTAGAGCAGGAGACTGCAAACTTCTGTAAAAGGCATAGAACAAATACTTCTGGCTTTGCAGACTTAGTGGTCTCCGTCACAGCTACACAATTCTGCCATGGTAATGCAAAAATCGCCATAGATAATATATAAACACCCAAGCACGATAGATATTGAGGGGAGGGAGCTAGAAACTGGATGGAGAGTTTTTCCTTAAGAAATGGTGGGAGGCAGACACTGTATCTGAGTAGCGGGCATGTCGGGATGTGTTTACGGAAATAGAAATCTGAAAGTGTGCAGCATAGGGAGGAAGGATCCAGACCTAGGGCATTTGTCATCAGCTCCCCTGTCTGCTCCATATTAAAGCGATACAAGAAGCAAATGCTACCTGGAGCACAAGTTAGGAAACTCTCTCTTTACTGACCTGTGACCCCCTGTAAGTAAAAGCAGTGTTCTCAGCAGCCTTCAAACAAGGCCCCTAGTGGCTCCAACCCCACTCAACTGATGCCTGGAAACTCTTTAGAAGCTGCCACCAGGCGTTTGATAAGAAACCAAAAGGAGAATCAGAAAAGAAGATGGATTCTATGAAAAGTCTCCATTTCATTACAAGACAGGGGATCACGAAAACTTGGCATGGCCCCCAGCTCTCGCATCCAACTGGAATTTTGCACGTAGATGGTCAGCCTGGGCTTGCAAAGCCAGGATAATCACAGAAGATAGGTGTACTTTATTCCCATTTTACAGAATGTCCAGAGTCTTGTGGCTACTAAGGGGCAGAATTAACCTCCCACCTAAGTCACTTGGCTCCGCATCCCATTGTGCCTTCAGGCGTCACATTGGGTCTAGTTCAACAAAGAGTGCCAACTAGTTGTATAAAAAGCACAACTGGGAACTACAAGTCATCCAAGGCAATACACTTAGACTGTCGTTATTAGTATTTTAAACTCACAATAGGGCTTTGAAAGAATGCCACACCCGGTAGCCCAAGAAGCCACTGTGATAGGTCAGACATTGATCCATCCTTCGTCATCTCAGACTAGAGAAATGGAGGGGTCCCCTAGGGAGGCTTCACCTGGATGGGCACCCCAACTCAGGAGGAAATGGCAAGCTAAAAGCTTGCTCTTTGCTTTCTCCTCCTCCTTTTCTCCCAAGGGCACGTCTGTCCCTCCCTCAGACCCAGTGGAGCCTGAGGGTTTCATGCGAACCATGGGAGGAAGAAGGATCATTAAGAAAATGGGAAACAGTAAAAGTGGACTTGGACCAAAAGGCAACTCCAAACGTAGCATGTTCCAAAATCGGAACAATTGGGGAGTCAGAATAAGGTGGATGAACCCAGCGTTCATGGAAAACATCTAAACTTAAGAGAAGTTCAAGGCTATCAAGAATCTTCTGTCCCTACTCACTTATGACTTACCCAGAGACACAGATGGAACCGAGAGTCTAAGACAATTGTCGTTCCGGCCAAACCTTTGTTTCCACCAGACTTCGCCACATCCCAGAGCCATGGGGGCGTGAACCAATCCACACAGAATTACCGACGGTAATAGTTTCCAGAGCGATGACATGACTGTTGGACTCTCAACACAGGTTTTGTTTTTTAAAAGAAAACTATATTGTTTGTTTTTAATATTTGCTTTTTTTTTTTTTTTCTAATGCTTGTCTGGAGTTTTCTCCGTGGAAGGCAGCAGTAGCAATGTTATTTTTCCTAAATAAAGAGCAAAGGGCCACTTGGCAATTTATTGTGCAAAAATGTAGCCACATTATAAATGTGTAAGTGCTACTCATGAAAAAAAGAATGTATTAGTTTGTTTATAGTAGTTTATACACTAATACAGTTTGGATATAATAGTTTTTTTTTTCCCAATGATCTATTACATTTATTAGTAGTTATTTTTTAACATTAAAATAATATGTTCCCTGTGCAGGGCATTTAGAAACGACTAAGAAATTGATTTATTTTTCCCTTTCTGTCTGTTTCTCTCTAGATGGCTAGACTGACAGACATATATAGATATATATTTTATGTACTATTGTTACTTAAAATGTCATGGGCTTCATTTCTGTTTTCATGACTAAACCAAAATGCACTGTACACGCTCACATAAATGAGCAATCTGAACATATATTGCTGTCTGCATCTTTTACAGCTTCTTTTTTGTAGGATCTTAGATACAGATTACTGAGTGACAGTTATATTACACTTAAGCATACCGGTACCTATTGTCAAAGCACACCAGTTTACAGTCTCAAATCGTATCTGAAATGACAGTTTTCACAGCAGCCTGGCTAGCACTGTTATCTATTCTTCTAAAATTGTTTATTTTTGAAGGAGGTGAATATTTGAATTTGCATTTCTATACCCGAACACTCCCCTACACTTATTCACAATTTGCATCTAGGATAACTGCTCAGATTTCAGAGTCAGGATGGATTAGACATGACATGGACGGAGCACAGAGACTTCTCGGGGTACTTACCATTCCTCAGAGCTGATCATTTATTTGGTGTGTTCTTGCTGAGACCAAGGCTGCACTCTCTCCATAAACCCCCAAGAGACAGAAAAATATCTCAAGGGAAAGGCATCATTTTGGCCATGTGAGACAAACAGCTTCCTCTGTTCTGTGACTTCAAACAGCATCTGTTCTGATACAGAATTCTGGGAGGCTGGGTGGTAAGGTCTGCACATCATTTCCTCACTCATTTATTTTCAGTCTCAGATGCCATGCCCGTATGCAAGAAGAGCTGGGCATGTGCTTGTTTAGTGTCTGAATGACTGTGACTGTCCCCTCACTTGAAAAATGTAGAGTCTAGTGAGTAGAAATAGACATAAACCAATACTGCCCTGTACAACATGCCATAAAAGATTTAATGCATATCAGAGAATGCTGTGTGGCTCACACATTGAGGCTTATGTATAACACATAATATAATAGTCAAACTAATCCTTAAAGAATGAGGACTGGCTATGCAGATGAGGTGGGCGGAGCTTTCCAGGCAGAAGGCAGTTGCTGTGCAAGGATCACCATGTGTCTCAGGGGTCTGCTCTTGTGGGTTGTAAAGAATGTAAAGCATAGAGTCAAAGAGTAGACAGAAAGTGAGACTGGAGAGAAGCAGGTGGAGGGGACAGTGTACGGAATCCAGATTTCTCCCAAAGGTGACTGGAAGGAGGCACCTGGAACTGATGCTGGCATCAGCCTATGGAGTGTGTAAGAGGGAAAAGCAGCCAGACTGTGGGGGTTAGACAGGCCAGAGTTACAGGTGGAGGTGGACCCAGTAATCAACAAAGGAATGAAATAATGGAAAACAAAAAAATCTGGTAGTGGATGAGTGAATAGGTAGACATGGCTTAGGAGAGAGAGAAAGAAGCTGTTAGTGGATGAGTGGATAGGTAGGCACAGTTTAGGGGAGTGGCAGGCAGGCAGATAGAGGGCAGTTGTAGATACTGCAGTTACCTGTGGAATTATAAGGAAAGAGCCCCTAACTTAACCATTGTCAAATTTGAAGCAAGGTCAGTCTGTTCAAGACAATATGGCTAATAATGAGAAATTTCTAAGTTACCTACATATTTATGGTACTTAGAGGTGGATAGTGAGATTTCAGTGATTTTTAGTCTCTCTCTCTTATATTTTATATTATAAATTAGATAAATATTTCATATGTATTTTAATTACCCTGCAATGATATGTATATATATATATATATACATATATATATTACCAAAAATATCAGTTTTGTGTAACTAACTGGAAACATAATAATGGCTACCATGTGTAGTATCTACCTATAGTTTTTACACACTATCCAGGGTTTTGCATGTGTCTAATCCTCACAATGTTCCTATGAGGCACTTCCTGTCCTTCGAGCAGTGAAGGAACTAGTCCAAGTGTGCAGACTGGTGCGGTAGATTATAGGAACAACCCAATTCTCCACCCCGCCCTGGACCCACACCCTCTGCAATGTGACGTTTAAGCTCCTGCCACTAAGAAGTAGGGTCTGTTTCCTCACCCCTTGAATCTCAGCTTGTCTCGTGACTTTCTTTGGCCATGAGAATGTGGAAGGTGTGACATGGTGGCAGTCCATGGTGTGGGCTTTGAGATGCATTGGACACATCTACATCCTCTTATGTCATCCTCCTACTGCCATGTCAGTAAGGCCAGACTAGAACGCTGGATAACGAGAGACAGTGTTCCAGCCACATCTATCTCCCCAGCCGACAGTTAAACCTCAGGCATGGGAGTGAGGCCACCCTACACCAGCCTGACTTGGGCTGACCCGAAAGCTGACAATAGACCCCTGAGCAAACCCAGCCAAAATCAGGTAACCTAGTCCAAATCCGCAGAATTGCCCAGCTGACCCATGTATAGTGGTTTAAGACAGGTAAGCTAGAGGGGTTTGTTACACATCATTGTCTAACTGATACAATAGAAAGTGGAGGAGCCAAGATTTGAACCCAGCTCTTGGCTCCCCCATGTGTCTCCAAAGCTTCCTGTCTCTGTTGTGCGGTCGGTGATCTCACTTTACTCCAAATTTTCTTTCCCTGCCTTCCTTCTCCAAGTCATTTTAATGGGAAATCCCTCATTCTATCTCCACTCAAGATCGAGTTTGGGTCACTATATTTAAATTGGAAAACTCCTCCAGGACTGCCTAGTGTTTTGTTTTGTTTTGTTTTTGCTTTATTTTGTTTTGTTTTGTTTTTTTTTTTTGCCTTGAATAATTTGTCAACATAATTAAGTTGCTGGAATGGAGAGTCTACACCTGGATTCACTAATACAATTAGAATGAACTTACAAGTTTATTTCTTTGCACGCTATGTTCACGTATGTTATCTGGTTTTATATTTCTATTACTACAAGGATGAAAAAAGTATTGTTATACCAATTTTATAGGTAAAACAAACAAAACAAACAAAAATTAAGACCGAGATACATATAGAGTACTTGTCTGGGATCAAGCAATGAATCAGACACCCTGCAGGCGAGCTCAGCCTGACCTCACCACCAGACCATGAAATCTAGATTCTGACCCAGAATTATTTAATCCAGCTGTGAGACTGAGGAAGCCATTTCACATGCTGGCTTTCTAGTTAAAAATAACAATTCATTTCCTATTGCGTTTCAAACGCTGCTGGTTTCACCAAGATTCTTCGTCGTCCCCTTAAAGTGTAAGGAAACTGTCAGCTTCCAGGGAGTGTCACTGTCACAAAGGGAGGCCCCTGTCTGTGTCCCTTGCCACTGGATCCCCAAGACACAAGAGGAGCACAGAAAGAGCAAGTGCAGATAGTAGGAGGCTAGGTACTAAGTTCTTAAAAATAGCTCATTGAATCCTCATACAACCTATTTCTTGCAAAGGACTCCACTTTACAGAAAATGCATTAAGATTCAGTGTCTTATATAGTTTTCCTAAAGAAACTCAGAAAATGAGTGGCAGAGTCAGATTTTGAATCCAGGATTGTTGAGGTCAAAATATGAGCATTTTTTTTTTGTCAAATTACCCTTTCTATTTAGCAAAATAACAGTTATGCTTACCTGCTCTACCGTAGATTTCCAAATAACTGGCCCCAGGCAGCTTTCTCTACCAGTGATTAAAAATGGGGAAATGGGCTTCAGCTAAAGCAGAGTAAACACATTAGACAAAAATATAAAAGTTACTTTCAGATTGTTCTGTTTTTGAGCCATCAGAGCATATTGCAAATCAAAATAGAATTTTCTGATGTACAGTACGATTCTATAGGGAAACGATTCTTGGGTACCACTTGCGGCCTGGGTGACCGCATCCGGGAATCCGTGGTTCCTTCACTTAGTACCAGAGCGTGGCGGCCGTAAGGGCCAGATCATTCCCATTTCCCTCCTGATTTGCTCTTCATCCAGGCCTTCCCTAACATAGCGTGAACACAAAGGTCGATTTCCTGCAGCCGGTTAGAGAAAGGCCAGCTCTCAATTAACTTTGCCAAAGGGATCAGAGGTGATGTGGAGAAATAAAGTCCACGAGTAATGCAAAACACGCATTTCAGCTCTGAGCACTAAAAACCACTACTTCCCAGACGCTCACCAGGGCTGCTAACCCATAGTAACTCAGATAAATTTGCCTTCCGTTGCTTATATCACTTCATTGCTGCTACTCAGCTCAGGTGGACAGATTAATAGGGGCAAAAGTTGCAAGGTTAGCAACTGGCGAGAGGAGGAAACAGCAGAGAAAGGGATACTGCCATAATATCCAAGCTAAATAGTATTAAAGTCACTATTATTTAGAATTCATTAGATTCTTTCCTCCAATCTCAAATGAACATGCACATCTCCCACTCATCTCTAATTCCCCTCCCACCCTTGCTGATGAACCAGCATTTCAGACACCAAGCAGAAGACTCTGAGAACTTTTGAAAGGCCACCCTAC
>PVKZ01002313.1:0-240102 GCA_004027375.1 Macroglossus sobrinus | reverse complement strand
GAGAGAGAGAGAGAGAGAGAGAGAGAGAGAGAGAGAGAGAGAGAGAGAGAGAGAGAGAGAGAGAGAGAGAGAGAGAGAGAGAGAGAGAGAGAGAGAGAGAGAGAGAGAGAGAAAGAAAGAAGGAGAGAGAGAGATTGAGATTACAACCTCTAGGCAATTGTGCTGGTCTTAATATCCAAAGGTTGTGTCTGTATTAACAATCTGCTCTCTGTATATGTGCTTTCAGGTGCTTTTTTCCCCACCAATATTGTGGTTTCTACATGTGTGCTGTTATCACAGTACTCACAAAGCCCCCTTATGTGAAGAAGTTATTTTTATAGTTATATAATCGAGTAAAATTAACTCTCACAGAAATCAGACCTACAACGTTGGCCTAACTATCCCTATGTCACAGCCAGGTAGACTCATCTTCCTATTTTGTACTTCCTTCAATGCATACCATTACCTATTTCCATATACGTAATTATTTTTCTTTAAAAATAAAGCATATTATAAACGTATTCACTTTAAGCAATTTTGATAGAAAATAATCTATATGTAATTAAAAAAGTAAGGAGGAAGTAATCTTTCAATATGATTTCTTTTAGTTTACACAGCTTTTATTGATTGTATTACATAGCTTTTATTGAATATTTCTTTTAGCTAACACAGCTTTTATTGAACAAGGTACAGACTCTAAATATGATTTTTAGTTTTCCATTATTTTGGGGTACCTCATTATAATTTCACATTTTAAAAATATATGTCTTATTTGGTATAGTTTATTTTGCAATTTTTTTATTCAGTTTCTATTTTGAAGTACCATATTAGGTTAGGATTCAGAATATAAGCAATGGGAAAAATGTTTGTTAAAGTGAAACAAAAATATAAATTTTTCATAAAGGAATAGCATCAAAACACTTTATTTCCACAGTGATCAAATTTTTAAAAAAGATCTCAGATTTTTAGAAATTCCTATCCTTAATATAATTATATTGGTAGAATTATAAAAGTTTATATAAATATACAAGATTTTCCAAACTATGGGGAAGAAATTAGTGCAAATGAAAATAGACAAAGTGGCTATAAAGGATTTGCCAGTAACAGCAAAAGAATTACCAGGAACGGAAACTTGGCAATAGCTTTTTTTTTTTTTTACTTTGAATTGATTAACTTTCCCATTAAAGTATCCAGTGCTGCAGTAGTGTTACCTTTTTTACTGTTTTCTTAAGTAAAGACTTCACAACTCCTGGCAGGCTGTTAGCTTACCCCAGGCAGCATGAGCTATGTGCCAGGGGAACCCAAATCCTTCTTTCATTTAATTGTAAGACAAAGGCATATGAAGAAAATCAGAGATACAAGGATTCTATTGTAATCAACAACATTCTTTGTAATGTGTCTGAATGTGTATAAGAATGGAATAGTTTTGCAATAATTTTTAAAACTTTAACTCAATTTTTCAAAAACAATTTAAATGGTTAAAAATCTTTTCTTCTTCTATAAACTCCTTTTTTTTTTTTTTTGCAGAATCTCAGTGTCCTTGGTTAACTTAAAAAAAGTAACATCTTGCCTTATCATTTGGAAATACCACTGAAATACCAACAATACTATTGCAACCTTGAGACTATAATTCCTTACTTTGATTTTAGCAATATGAAAATAAGTCACAAGTATTATTTTAAAGTCATTATTATGGTTGGCACATATGATATTTATTTCTTCCTGTACCCCATTTAGGAACTTTATTTCATCATATATTTTTTATTTTCTTTTTATAAAATACTTGTTACATATTACTTTTTCCTTTTTTTAATAGCCATAATAATATCCTAATAAGGACCAATCAGTGTTGAAAAAGTTAGGAATTATTTTTAGGAGACTAGGATATATGGTTCAAAATTATGGAAATTATAGTAAGAAAGTATGTTTTTCTTACTATATTATTGTTTATAGGACAGTGATTGAGAAACTACCAACAAAGAAAAGTTTAAATTATTTAAACTGTAGAAAGAACATTTTGTTTGTTTATTTTTACCAAATCTTGACCATCAAATTTACCCCTTCAACCTAAGCGCTACCCATTTATCAGTGATACCTTATTAATTTTACCTGGGTGTGGCAAGATTTCCATCATTAAGTACAAAAAGTAATGAGCGCTTCCTCTACTTTGAAACATTTTCTGTGACCTCAAGAACATTTTAGGTATTTTTTAAAACTAATATTTCTTCTTAAAAAAATGTTTCATTTTAATTAAGTTAAATTCTTTTTACAGATATATAGTTATTTTTAAAGCTTAGTATTTTATATATAGAAATAAATATATAACACAGATTTAAGCAATACTACTCAAGAATAAAATTTATACCATGAAAACACAACAACGTAAGAACTAATTCATTGCCAATTCTATTGCATCTTTTTGTTTTGCTTAAATCATGAGTTAATCATTCCAATAACATATTTATTCCAAATTCTGTAACCTTGCACAAAACTTATTTTTATTTTATGATGTAACAACTATAATGCTTGCCCTTACTTATTCATTACATTGGCAGGTAATGAGCATCTAGATGGAAAAATACAAATGCACAATACCACTTTGAATAAACTATGTGTTTTAAAAATATAAGAATTGTACTATTTCATATACATGACTTCTGGAGTAACTAGATATTAATTCATGTACTTGTTTTCACTGAAAAGATATTCAACCCTAAGTCATTCAGTCTTTCTGAGTTTATATATATGTGAAGTCTGTAATACATATGAGTGTCCTGCAGACAGCATAAAAAGTCTACCACCTTTTTGACCAAGCCCTCTGCCACAGTCTTCTTACAGCACAAGTAAGCATACCACATAAAACAGTATAAATCATCGGCCAGTCTTTTCCACACCTTCCTTATCAACTTCTTCAGAACATCTAATGGTATACATGACCTAGGGTCCCCAGTGATACATAACCCTACCTTTAAGATTTCTGACCTCCACCAAATCTAAAAACATGCAAATTTAGTATCATCTTTTTCAAACTGAAGACATTCTTTATTATGTATAACTTAGAGAATACAGTGCGAGGGGGAGAGTAAAACAGAATGAACATTAGCTCCTCAGAGTCGGGAAGCGGGGCCGTAGCTTCTTGGCACACAGTCTAACTTTCTACAACTGAAAGGTTCATTTCTGACTATGAAGAGTTGCAGACTCCAACTAAAAATATTTCTAAGAGAGCATATTGGTTTTATTAATTTTATATTGGGGAAACCATCTTTTGCTTATTATAAACAGTGCTCTCATTGGAGTAGAGCAACTAAGAAAAAGGAATTTTGCTCCTGTTTTTCTGAAATTATATCTTTTAGTAAAGCCTTTGACTCCCACAGCTTCAGCTGCTCTCTGTATTTTCTCTACTAAATGCTAAACCTAAAGCAGTCATAATATGTAGTTGAGAAGTTACTACTGCCTGGTTCCCGTTCAAGTTTGAAGGCTGAGGCTCCCTTTTTTAAATTACAAGCCCAAAGTGTATTCAGCACTAACACTCGGGCTCCACCTATGGGCAAATAAAAGAGATGCTATATCTATACAAGAGAGACTATCCCATGTGATGAAGTGATTGCAGCACTACTACATACTCTTTAAGTTCCCAAATAGATCATCTGGTCAGAAACTGAATGAATTTTAATATTGACTGCTTGGAAGAACTATCCGTTGTTTAGTCCTGATATCTACTGAGAGATATGTAGGTGCTTGTGTAGCAGAGAGGTGTGTCTGACATTTATTACTTCAGTACTCTTGTATCTGCTGCCAACTGGGAGTTTTTATCATTTTCCACTCGCATATTCCCTACAAATTCTGTCTCTTGCCTTAGGCTTTTAGACTAAAAATTGAGGTAATGCATGTTTTTCTCTTTGAAGAGATTTAAACTCTGCTGGTAAGTTAACTTGATATCAACTCCAAAAGCAGAACTAATTCAGTAGGAATCTAATTTACCTTTAAAATAGCAACCCTATCTTTAGTACAAGTCCAAAATAAAAACCTGGCCAATAATATATATTATTAAATTTATATTAATAGCCTAAGTATGAAGCAGTTCTTTCTTTCCAAGTGAAATATTTTATTTTTCTTTCCATGATATTTGAAGAAGATCTATAAATACCAGCTGGTGTATGTGTGCTGCAAATATGATTTTTCTTGACTCTTGTAAATACATGTTGAAATGAGAGAAGTATGTCTTTTCTAAAAAATCTCTTATCCTTGTTCTTTTTAAAAAATAACAGCTTTATTGAGATACAGTACACCCACTTAAAGTATACAATTCAGTGTATTTAAATATATCCACACATATATACAACCATCACCATAATCAATTTTAGAACATTTTTATCACCTCAGAAAGAGTCCCCATCCCCTTTAGCTATTATCTCCCTCCTAACCCCATCTAGCCCTGAGTAACCAATGGCCTACTTTCTATCTCTATAGATTTACTTATTCTGGACATTTAATATAATGAGATCATATGTGATCTTTTGAGACTGGCTTCTATTTAATATAATATTCTCAGGATTCATTTATGTTGTAGCATGTATCAGTACCTCATTCCTTTTTTATTGTAGTAAAAACACATAACAAAATTTATCATCTTAACTATTATTAATTGTACAGTTCCGTGGCATTAAGTACATTAATATTGTTCTGCAACTATCACCACCATCCATCTCCAAAACTTTTTCATCTGCCAAAATTGAAACTTCATACTCTTTAAACAATAACTCCCTAGTCTCCCCTTTCCCCAGCCCCTGGCAACCACCATTCTACTTTCTGACTCCATGATTTTGAATATTCTAATTACCTCATACAAGTGGAATTATATATTTGTCCTTTTGTAACTAGCTTCTTTCACATAGTATTTATATCTTCAAGTTTCATTCATGTTATAGCATATGTTAGAATTTCCTTCCTTTTTAAGACTGAATAGTATTCCTATATGTATATACCACATTTTGTTTAGCATTGCATCCATCAATGGACACCTGGGTTGCTTCTGTCTTTTGACGCTTGTGAATAATGCTGCTATGAACATGGATCCACAAATATCTGTTCAAGTCTCTGCTGTTGTTCTTTTGGATATATGCCTAAATGTAGGATTACTGGATCATATGGTAATTTTATGCTTAATTTTTTGATGAATCATCTTTCAGCTTTTTTCCATGTCAGAGAAATAGAGGAAGAGCACTAGGCAGAGGGAACGTGAATAGAAGCTATTTCCATTGTAGTAAGGATGGACGTGCTAAGATCTAAAACTCAGTTCTACCTTACCCACCTGTGAAATATATGACCTTGGATAAGTGACTTACCCTGTTTAAACTTCTCTTTATTTATCTGTAAAATAAAAATAATAATGCTATACTAGATTTTTGTGAGGTTTAAATGATATTACATGTGATATTTAGTAATTTATAAAATGCTATATAAACATTTACTAGATTAATTAGACCAGATTGCAGAAAAACTCAGCCTTTGTGCTACTTCTATAATTAACCGCTATTACTAAGCTATTGAAGTTCCCAGCAAAGTCATTCTTTTAAGATCTGAGCTATGTAGAGCTCACATTCTCTTTCATTCAATACCCTAGGCCACCCAGATAAGGAGGTGTCTCAGGTGGTTTATTGTGATCCTGGGCAAATGCTACCAGGGCTCACAAACAGGGACTACCTTATAGCTTTAGGTTCATTTGGGAGTTAATGTTATATATTTGAATGCACATTTCACCCTGTGGTCTCACTACTTACCTAATCTCACAAAGTATAGTTCATAACTCCAGGATAGCTCTAGAATAGCTCCAACCTCCTAGGAGTATGTGAAGCTAGAATCTGCTAAGAAGTTCTCACTTCCAATTCAGGTGTCACTTCTCTAAAAGGAAAGAGTCGATATCACTATCAATTAGAGTAGAAAATTTAAAATTTCTTTGAACTTACTTTCTGGTCTCAGGATCTGGAAACCAAAGGCTCTAGGTGACTGAGAAGGACAAAGCCAAAAACTAAACAAACTAATAAAAACTCATCCATCCAGCTCTGGAAACAATGGAGTTTTCTAAATTAAACTAATATCTCGTTGTAAATCTAGTTCTTTATTACTTAGAGTTTTTGAAGAGAAGCTTGATTTTTTTTCTTCCTCTTTTTTTTCTCTACCTCCTATTTACTATTCCTTTACTTCTTTAAAATGATAATGATAATGATAAAGATTCTGACTAGAGGATATAAGGAATTAGTCATGACTCTTGAAACTTTTATTCTTATTGGCACTAGTTTAAATTCCTGAGGTCTAGCCAAAAATAATCATCATCCAGAGTGGCTTGAATAGTCACTTTACACAGGAGGTTACTGGCCCTCTTAAAGTCACTAATTTTTTTTAGGTTATAAACCAAAAATCTAGGCTAAAATTCAAATGAAAAGATTAGAAAGCTCCTTTCTTTTCTCTTCATAAGAAAAAGAAAAAAACTTGCTTATAAAAAAATCACGTGATCATTGTAGAAAACCTGGAAATTTTCAGAAAAGTATAGCAAAATGAATAAAAATCATCCATAATTTAACATAGTGCAACAACTGCTTTATATTTTTATGTATACTCTTTCCATCTTTTTCTATTGATGTATACAAATATATCTTAGTTAAGATTATACACTACATGTGCAATTTTGCATGTTTTTAAATATATGTCATAAGAATTTACCTGTCAATGAATATTCTTCATAAATATTACTTTAGCCTCATAATGTTTTTTTCAAAAGGATAGATCATTGTCTATTTACATTTCTATATTATTGGTCTTTTGATTTCCATCTATTTCTCACTAATGTAAGCAACTCTGAAATAAACATATACATAACGATCTATCCACTTTCTTAAGCTACAAGTGAAATTACTGGGTCAATAGATATAAAAGTGTTTAAGAATTGGCTTTTTAAAGAAAATAGTCGTTGGGTTGTTAAAAGATTAATGATATGTCAATTTGAATACATCTTTGGTGACTTTATAGCTACTCATATTCAAATAATCTCTGCAAGCATTACTGTTAATTGACTGAATCTAATCTTTCATTTCAAACACTAGGATGCATCTCTTCTGTCTCCTGTTCCGTGGGATAGAAATCAGGAGGTCTGACTGAGCCCATAAGCAAGCCTTGTCAGACAAGCAAACATGCTCATGCTTATAACTGCCTTTTTAACCTATTATTCTAAACATCCACGTTTTTCTTTTTTTCTTTTTTTCAGATGGAATGGGTCGAGTTCTTGCTCAAGATGTATATGCAAAAGACAACCTACCCCCCTTTCCAGCATCAGTAAAAGATGGCTATGCTGTTCGAGGTAAATAGTTTGGTTTTCTGAAGTGTCATCATAGCTCATACTGTACTTTTCTTTTCAGATGTTTGGCTCAGCCCAGGCACCCAACAACTCTTAAATCTGTTTCCCCTTGGTTATCAAAATCATTTGATTCACAGATAACAATGTTAATCTATGCCTATGTATTTTCTGGCATAATCTTGATTAAAACCTTTCAATGAAAGTACTGTAGTCATTTGAAACTTCTCATTTACAAATACATATTGGTAATGATAAAAAATACTGTACTGTAATTTATTCTTTCACCTCTACATATACCAGATAGTAGACAGTCTTGGTCTGGAAGTTTTTCATGTTTTCTAGATGAAAACGTCTATACAGTGCAAGAAAGAAGAGCAGATTCCCAACATAGGGATAAAAGTGGGTGGTCTTCTGCTTTAAACTCAAACATCAGTAAAAGCTTTATAAAAAGCAAGCATGAGAGAAATCTCTAATTCCTGGGAAGATGCCATATTTCAAAGCTCCTAAGCCCCAGATGGTACCAGCAGCTCACTCCTGAGTTGCCTGAGATTGCATAAAGCTTAAAAGCAAATACAAAATTGAATTTGCCTGCCTAAAGTCCAATCTAAGAACCCAAAATGAAAATGCAGCTGAATTGCTTAGAAGCTATTATTGGTTATTAACTCAAAGCTGATGTCATTGAAGAAATGTCTAAAAACATTTCCCAGTTTATCAGAGCTTTTAAGAAGGCCGATTCCTTTTTAATGGTCATTTATGAAATCACTTAGATTTTCATGATTTTCTTTTTACTCTATTTTGCTATTAAAATAATTTTCTCTTTATTGTAATTAAATACATTCATTAATCTCTTCCATGTTTCATCACCATCTCTTAGCAGTATAATAAATGATTGAGGGTATGGGCTTCAAACAAATTAAGAGTGATCAGGGTTCTAATACCAGTTTCATCAATGTAACGTTGAACAAATCACCTAAACTTTTTAGAACAAATCACCTAAACTTTTTAGCCTCAGTTTCTTATCTGTAAAATGGTGATAATTATAACAGTATTTACCCCAACAGATTGTTACGAGGATTAAATGAGACTGTAGAAAGCATTAGTAAAGTATCTAACACACACCAAAAAAAGCATTTAATATACATTTTTAAAAATGTTTAATACTGGTAACTTATTATCACTATTATTTTTATAATAAACACATTTATTTAGACCATTTCTGAAAAAAAAAGGATAACATTTATCTGAATTAATATTCTATGTAAATAAAATTCTGGAAAGATAAATTCCTACTAGTATGTGCTTTCTCAGGAACACTCTCTTGGATACAGCTTATTCAGCTTGATCTCAGTAAATTAGAGTATTTCTGAAAACAAATAATAAATCCCCAGCAGCTCTAATTTTTTTCCAAATTTATTCCTGCTACAGTGTTTATTGTATAATGCATATTGTTCAGGAAGAAAATTACTTTAATTTTCTGAGAGCCTCACTGACTCTTGTTTCTTATTCCCTATTTAAAATGTAAATTCTGTTTTAAACTTATAATTAGTAGCCGTATAGGATTCTGTAAAATCACAAAGAATTCTTACTTCCAGAATAGAACAACTACAGCAGATGAAATACCAAAGGGACAAGAAAGTCTATTTTTTACATTCCTTGTAATATAAAGTAGGAGAAAGTGAGAAAATAAATTATTTGAGGCAGAATTATTTTCAAACAGAATGTTGTTCTGTGGTTTTTGCATAAGGTAGCAGCAGCTCAATAAAAAGAAACTATTACTTTTAGCTTTTCTAGTTGCCAAAAAGAGTGATTAGCCCTCATGAGTCATATAAGAGACTTTCTGCTATTGTGGAATCTATCAAAGAAATTTTTATATAAAGTTAACATTCAATATCATATTTATTCTTTTGTTTGAAGTGGTGGTGTTTTAGTTATTTTACACACAGAAGAAAACATCTAAAATGACATCTCACAGTATAACAGTTTCAATGGATTATGTACTATGCAGCTGATTCACATTACTTCTTTCCTGTGAAGTGTTTATAGTTCTCTAATAACATGGAACATATAACGGAGACATAACACATAACAGATAACCATTTTGGCCATGGTTAAATCTTGAATTGAGAATGGTTGGTGTGTCTATGTTTATATATATCCATATCTTAATTAAAGCAGCAAAAGTTATCATTGAACAAAAGGCATGGTCTTAATCTTTTCTATGCTATAATACCACCCCCAGTCAGTTTTTGGTAAAGACTATCCTTGAGGCTATTGTGGCTTTCTACCACTCTACTTCCTGTACCTTCTTCTCTCCACCCAGTATTCCTTTACTGCCATTCCGTTCTCCCCATTCCCTTTATTCTCTCTTTTTTTCTTCTCCTTTGCTTTTGCCTTAGGCCTTCCAGTAATAACCAGTGGCACCTGTGAGCATTGCTAACCCTCTGGTATAAAGAGGTTACTAACTTGATCTGGATCACAAAGCATTAGCCAGTATCCTTCAGAAACATGTGGCATAAAACTCCAAAACAATTGGAGAATCACTTCCTGTAGAGTATGTGGGTTGAAAAATCAAGACAGTAAAAAATGACTAAGGAAACAAGAAATAGGAACAGCTTTAAAAAAAAAAAAAAAGAATAGAATGTAAAGAAGGCAAAAATCAAATGATGATGATTTAAGTAATAGGAAGAGCTTTAACCTAATAAACCTAAACCTACATTTAGGAGGGAGTGAATTTGAATGATAAAAGAAAATGAAAGCCTATTGCCAATTAGAATCAATACAATATTTTTACTCTTCCTATTTTTGAAGAGTTATTTCTCCCTTCACAATGATTAATCATCTTGATGTATTCACACCCTCCTATAGAGATGTGGGTGCCCGTTGTCTCACAATTTTTTCTTAGATGTTAATAAAAGCAAAAATATCTCACAATTCCAAAATCAGCTTTCTTGAAAATGTTCAATTTGAAAGGCTTATCCCTTTAGAACTTCTTTTGGGATCATGTAGGAAAAAATAAAATTATGAACAAGCCAGTAATTATTTTGAGAGCCATGTGTAGCCAAAAATTCTGGAAGGATATATTAAGAGAAATCCTTACCATTTGGGTAAAGTAAATTTAAAGTAAATTTTAAAAGTTGTTTTTTTTTTTTTTACATTCCTATTGAAATACATGCTTATAGAAAATACAGAAAATCAAAAAGAACATTTAAAAATTACTCATTATCTCACTGCTTAGCCCCTATTAACATTTTGTTGTACTTCCTTCTAGTGGGTTAACTGCATAGTAACATGCAGTATAACCTTTTTGATTTAGAGGTAGTTCTTAGTCTTTGATAAAAATCACATTCCAGAGTTTCTATTTTGTGCATTCAAAATTTCTTGGCCACAGCTGGTTCTTCAACTCATTTGACAGCCCAAAATGTCACTATAGGTCACTTTGGATGAAGAAGAGGGCCTTACTCAAATGAGCAGAGAAATAATTTAGAATAATTAATTTTAGCTAATGCTGTATTTAAGGAAATAATATCTCTATCCAATACTAAAAATAAGTGGGCATTTTTGTCCTCCATGGTAAAGGGTATAAAATGTCTTCTCACTTATCTGTCCTATTTCTCGTTCCTCACTTTTCATTAGAAAAGGCAGCAGATTAAAAATGCCAAACAACTCAGAAACAGGCATATCCTGTTACCTCAAATAAATTTTTATAAAAATCCTCAAAAAAATTCTCACCTGATTTAATCCCTCAGTATAATTGCAGCAAATATTAATACTATTGTGATAGTCTTGTTACTTTCCCTTGCCCTGACCCAACTCTTCCTATAATCTTAGTCTGCTTATAAATGCTATTACCCTGTTGCCTATCATCGTGGTCTTACTCAGTTTAGTTCCATTATCAACTTCTTAATCTTTCTGCCTTAGTCCTCTGTTAAAGATATTTCCTAGGATCTTTGATAGTTATGCTATCTCTATAGCCTCTCTTTATTCAGCCATAACATGAAAATGATGAGACTGTATTATTAAAAATAAATGAATAGCTGTGAAATACTTCAAGAGGCTTAAAAAGAGCTCACATATGGCTATTGTAACGTTGTTACAATGAATAGATGAATAGTTATCTGTTGTTATTAATTTTACATCAAATGGTATAATCAGTAATCTTTAAATAAACAGATAAAGAAGACAAAAAATGTTTTCTGGACATTAACAGAGGGTGAATGTGGGAGCAGCTTCAAGGTCTAGCATTAAGCATTATGAATTACTTATATAATGCATTTGCTGTTAAGGTTTGGTTTATATTGCTTTTATCACTTCCTTCAAATTAAATTCTGTAATTACAAAACAGAAAAGAAAACTTATTAACAGAAATGTCATAATTGGGGGAGGGGGGGGCACAGATTCTAAGCCATCTTTTCTAATGGCATGCTGTGGCTTACTTAATTTCTTTTCAGCTTTAGGTTCCTACGCCACCCCTCCTCTACTTCATCCCCTCCCACCCAGACTTACGGAATTCATCTTGAAAACGACAACTGTTCTTTTACCAGTCTCTTTAATAGATATTTTTAAATAAATATCAGCAAGTTAGATTGATCATTATTTTTCTGTTTGTATAAGAAATAATGAACCTTGGTGTTTATGTAATATCGGTACTTTTGTTGTTGTTTGCTAATTTTTTATTCTTCAAGTTTTCTTTTAGTCTGAATTTGCATTTATTCAGTTTAGTCTTATAGTGTTATGCTCCTTAAAGAGGATAGTTCATGAACCCGCAGAATCAGCATCGACTTGTTAGAAACGTAGAACTTCAGGCCCTATTCCAGACCCAGGGAATCAGAATTTGTATTTTAACAAGATCACTGGGTAATTTGTATGCCCATTAAGGAAAATTACAAAAAAAAAAAAGCCTCTCTTGGTTCTAAGAGCTTTATGTAATGTTGATTGACTGACCCTTTCTTAGCCAGCAATGTATAGGCATGTTTCCCGGGACAAGGTAGAAAACATAGTTTAAGTGAGCACATATTCTCTCCCTGGTCAATACAACTTCCCTAATATCAAAGGATCTTGCTGCTTAGAATCACTTAAAGGCTCTTTCAGATTTAGGCCCCCCTGATACTCTCTACCAGGCTTGCCCCAGATGATCTCCAATCACTCATCATTCAGTGACATTTATTTAGAGCATTTGTGCAGAACATTGATATAAACAATTATGAGTACATATGCATTTGCATGTGTGGCAGGGAACAGGAGAAAGGAGAAAGATTGAAGAGCAGAGGTTTTCAAAAATGAAATAAAGGAAGTGATCCCTACTTCTACAGAGCTCATAATCTAACTGGGGAGAAAATATACACATTTGTGAAATTATTTAAGAAGATTTACAAAACACAATACTGACATGTACAAGTCAGTTTACAAACTTCCCACTTAAGTATGTGGAAATGCCAAATTCATTTCTTCATACTTTTAACAAATATTTTTTGAGCATATGATGAGTTAGGCACTATGGTTGGCTGAATAACAACATAATCTAAGTTATATAGAATTAATATCAGTCTTTCTAAACATTCTAAAGATTGTGAATGTTGACTCATATTTTAAAGAAAAATAGTACACATGGACCAACAGAAAATGAAAGGCATTCCAAATACGACATTTTTGTATTGAAAAATGTTACATATTAGTTCATTCGTGCATGCATCTTTCTAAAAAGATTCTTAGGAGCCAGACTCATTTATTTGTTGAACATTTTGAATACTTCACATATTGAACGTTTATTGAATACCTATTATGCAGCAAGCGCTGGGGATCTTTCTGAGAGAAATAAGCAAGTAATTGCAAATACATTAGGAAGCCATAACTAGAATTATTTCAGGAATACACTGGAGAAACAAAAGAGGAAGTAGGCACCAAAAGGAAGGGGAGTCAGATATAGCTTTATAGAGAACATGGCACTTGAACTGAGTTTTAGAAGCTAAGTCATTAATCAAAGATAAAGATAAAGGATACTCCGAGTAGTAGAAGTAGCATGTTATGGAATGGAAACATGAGTTATCTTAGCACTCAAGGAGCTACAGTACTAGAAGTTGAGAGTGGCTGAAGTGTAAGATATAAGGACATGCAGAGGTTTTTCCACATACTGCTCTCTTCAGGTGAAGATCTTTAGATGGAACGTTTCCACTTGATAGCTATCAATCTATCTATGTATCTAGCTCTGTTTCAGCATTTCCACTTCATCTCTCCTCCCTTCCCCCTCCCCCACATATTCACACAGACACACACACACACACACCCCGGTACCTTTTGCCTACTTAGCTTTACTCATCCTTCATATTCAAATCAGAAATTCTTTTATCAGGGTGTCTTTTCCTGACATTTCAGTGTAATTTGGATACTTTCATTGTAATATAAAACCATGTTTCTTTCCTTTAGAGTGTTTTTTCCATTCATATTTATATAATTATTAATATGATTGATTAATATCTTTCTCCTTTATTAAATCAGTGGGTTTTAACAGTTTTGTTTTGTCCCCACTATAGGAATACACACATTAAATATATATACATTATAAACTAATGATATATACACATATATAATGTATATTATATATAAATATACATATTCACACACACATATAATGTTTCATGAAATAGTATTTATCTTTACCATGTATGACAAAATATATTTTCTATTATCTTTCATTTTAAAAATGATTTACAAGTTGACTTTACAGCCCACCTCCATTTGTGATCCAGTGTTTTAAAAATATTGCAACAGACTGACACTGCATTAAAATAGAAACATTGTCTGGTTTTATGACCTAATATGACCCTTGGGGCATATAAGACTCAGTAGTAATTTGGTGAATGAGCAAAAGGAATGAAAAGGAATAAAAGGTATTATTATTTTTAAAGTATGATTATCTTCTTGTTAAGAACAAGAAAACTGAAGGTTAGAGAAAAGTTGAGTAATTTGCTGAAAGTACTGAGGCTAATAATAGCCAGAACCAGGATTCAGATTATGCTTTGTTTTCCTCTTAAAACATGTTAATTTCCCCTCACGCAAAGAAGTAAAAAGAGGAAATGTCAAGGTTGCTAATGAGCTGGTAATAGCTCTAGTAGAAAATAATTAATAATAAATTTTTTATATTTGAGATGCAGTTAGTACAGACTCTGAAATCTAATTGACTTTTTAATTTTCTACAGGAAGAAAATTATGATTTTCTTAAAAATAGTGCAAAAATAAGTGAGGGAATAGATGAAATAAGATTGGTAAAATGTTGATAATTGTTGAAGCAATGACTTCTATATTTCTTTTAAGTAGTTCACTTTAAAAGAGTTAAAGAAAAAGAAGAACCTATGAAAACAGTATAATAAGAATAGCATTGCAGGAAAACTGTTCTCTTTTTATATTGAACCCCAAAATACAATAAGATTCCCCAAAAAACACAAGGAAGCCAAGAGTTTATTAACTGAGATAATATCTACGAAGCATAAGATACCACGTCTTATACATAGAAGTGACTTAAGGCTGTTTTGTCTCTATATCAGGTTAACCAAAGCCATCTGTGCAAAAAGAGTGACTCAGTATAAACAGTATTGTTTATAAGCATTTACTAAAAACACTAATCAGCATGATTTCAAATATAATTAAAATATTCATATAGAAAGTGTTATCTTTTCTGTGTGTATGTCTCAAACCCTTTCTGTATGTGACATGGAAGTAATGGTCATGATCATTAAATTCATTAAATAGGCATTGTACTGAAATCTACATCATATGTGAAGAAAACTCTTTTACATACATTTATCTCCAGGAATACTTTTTCATCTAGTCATTACTATACTGTATAGAGAAAAAATATTGGATAAGAAGATTTTTTTCCATTTCAATTATGAATGAGTTTCTTTCTATTTAAAAATAGTCAATAAAAAATGTGATGCAGCACTGCCAATGCATTCTGATTCAGAAATAGCACTTTGACCCATTATAAAAATACACATACAAACACACACACACTGTACCATTAATCAGAACTTATTCAAGATACTTAACTTTTTCTACCTGAGGTCTTCATTCTGTAACCCTTTTTCTTCAAATGTCAAATGAAGAAAGAAATATATGTTCTTCCTACTTTGCTGGGTTATCATGAAGATCAAACTGGGTGGTAAATAAGAAAAGCATACAAAATAGTTAAATTTTTTATAGAAAAATGGAGAAATATGGACATATATAGTGATCCACACATATCACACATACGTACCCTTGGATAAGGTAGTGTTTATTTAGGAGGATAGGCTAAAAGAACCTCTTATTTTAAAAGTACATGTGTCACCAAGAAAGGACAAATATTAGGAATACTTCTTTTGGTACTTGTGAGTTTTGGACACCCAAGATCAAACCAGTAGTAACAATAGTCTAGGAGATCAGAAAAGTATTTCACTTCTCCAAATCCTTATCTGATCATTTGAGTCAAATTTTAGAATTCCAACAGGTTTTTATTCCTTGCTGTAGGTCCATTCTGATGTTTGTTCTTGATTCTGTTCATCTCACAGCTGCTGATGGCCCAGGAGATCGTTTCATCATTGGGGAATCTCAAGCTGGTGAACAGGTGAGATTCACAGGCTTGAAAGCCCTTAAAGATTTCAGTTTCATGCATTTTCAGGATCTAATTCTAAGTTTTTACCATTATTGTAAGGGAAATCTTAGAGAGGGATTAGGCAAATTATCAAAGATATTAAAGGATAGTTCTCATGAGAAAGAACCAATTACATCTTAAATGAAAGAATCTAATATATGACATGATGGTGTTGGTATGTCTCACAGACTTGCCCTACAAGCATTTTCCAGCCCTGTGATTGGGTGATTATTCCTATGTAAATGTCAATGTTCTGAATAGAACTTTAGTTTTCAAGTGGTCTTCTCAGACTTTTCCCCAACTGGTATTACAAACGGGGAAATTTAGAAGAAGCAGATTGTTTTACCTTTCTAGCTAATTACTTAGATTAATTTTTCTCATTAGGGAGCTAGCCAGAGAACAGGTATACATATATTTCTTTTAAGAAATGAAACACTAATGGGCCATAATGGAAGTACAACATAAGTCCTCTTATTTAATACTTTTGAGATCAGTAATTGACCATTTAATTGGAAATAAGTTAAAGTGGGAAATTACTTTATATTTTGTAAGTAAATATAAATTTAACTAAAATAAATGAACATTTATTTGTCATTTTATTTGATGGAGAAACAATTCTTTTCTTTTAATAAGTATCTGCTATTTGAATTTCTGCCTGGTCTGTCTTATATAAATCACACCCAGAGGGCATAATATTTCCAGGTTTGGGTTTTTTTAAAATGGAGAAAACTTTAAAGACATTTGCAAATAATCTAAGTATAGACTCTAGATTTTTACTATATTTTTACAATTTTTTACTGTTTCTTCACCCACACCTTATTTGACAGCAGTTCTTCTTAGCAGCACTTTTTAATCGAGTTTTTCCTAAGGTTTAACTTAATTATATATTAAAAAGTAATTATTTTCACAGTCATATATCATTAGCTCATGGAATATTTATTTAAATTATATAATTCCATAGCAACTATTAATACAAAGTGGCACAAACAAGTTTGGGAACAAACTCAATTGAATCTTACAACAGTAGTTTACAGGTATACAAGAAAAGAGACTAACCCCTTCAACTTGAAGTATGCTGTGGGCATCATTATATTTAGTAGGAAATAATGTATGTTAATCCAGTTAGTTGTGAAAGTTGGTTAAAAGAGCTCATACCTTATTAAATAGAACCACACGAAGAGAAAGGCACTTTTCTCCTCTGCTACTACCAAGGACTTATAAGCATTATATTAAAATAAAGGAGGAGAGAGAGAAATAATGATGATGGATGATTGATAGATAGATAGATGATAGATTGATAGATAGGTAGATAGATAGATAGATAGATAGATAGATAGATAGATAGATAGATAGATGATAGATAGATAGATAGATAGATAGATAGATAGATAGATGTGGCAGTTTGAAGAAAAGCTATGTCCATGCCTCTTCTTCCTTGTCTTAGCATGTATTCCCATATGTACTGAAAATAGAGAGGGGTTGAAGAAGTATATAGGAGAAAGATGGTGCCAGTTGTGGTGACCTTAGGTCCCTCATCTCTACATTCAAGCACTGAGGTCTCTGTGTATGGGTCTCTTAAGCTAAACCTGGTATTCTAGTGACTAGATCTTTGTCTGTGCCAAACACAGGCAGATTTTGGTACCTGTGACTTGTTTTCCTGACAAAAAGAGCTACTAGGCCTTAGTTCCTTATTATTAAATAACTTGAATTGTAATCTCATAGTTTACTTGACTTCTTGGTGTATATTTTCATCAGCAATGGACATCTAAAGCATCCATTTTTATAACAGAGACACAAAATATTAATTAGTCAAGAAGTACTTCTTGATCTTCAATTGAATCTAACAGTTATCAAGCATACCTACTGTGTGTATCAGGCACTGTTCTAGGTTCTAGGGGTATAAATTAGATTAAGACATGATTACTAATTTTAAGGAGCTTATGTCTAGTGGAGGAGACAGAGTATAAACAACTAAATATAATATATTAAGTGTTAAACTAATGCTGTCAGTCATATGCTATGGAGAACAGAGGAGAGGGTTGAGCATCTCATCCCAGGAGAATTAGGGAGATGGCATTGGAGCTGGGCCTAAGAAAGTTTACAAAAGGGGTATTTCAGACAGAGAGTACAGTATAAGTCATAACCCAGGAGTGTTTTAAAAATTGCATGAAATGCTTAAGGAACGCAAATAGTTTATAGTAACTACAGCCTAGCATACATAAGGATTGCTGCAGATTGTTAAAGGCCTTATAAACTTTTTAAATTTTATTTACCACTTAAGACCTCCAACTGTACTAAAGAATGAGTAGCACAAGAAAAGTGGTGAAACTTAAAAGTTGCCAATTTCAGAGATCTCTCAAGAGCCAAATTGCTCTCACTTACTGAAAGTCTATACACTTGAGCATTGGGGTGCCATTGCATGTACTAAAACAGTGTTTTACAAATGGTTTCTTGGTGTACCAAACACTTGACCTTAAATAACTTATGTTTGGTCCTATTGATTAGCACTGGACACTTTCAAAAATAATATATAATTATACAGTGCTGTCATTAGACAAAGCTCAAAAAACTCAACTCAATACCCCCATTAAGGAAAAATTAAGATTTTAACTGTTTTTTCTTTATATAAAATATATAAGGTATGTCAATGAAAATAAAAAAGAACTAGTAACTAGTCTTAACAGTCTAAAGGAAGGGCTTTACATATTGCTAGAATTTTTCAGTTGATTCAGTTTAATTGCAGTTTATGTCTACTCTAAGTAGATATATAAATGTCTTTATGTATCAAATAATGTCTTTTACGTTGGTTTAATATAAGTGAACTGGTAGTAATCTTTCATCTACCATTTAGAATTACTAGTCTTGGAGAAGAGCCAAATTTTTATTTAATAACTGCTCAAAAACACTTCTTAAGAATTGGTTTAAGACACAGGGAAGAGAAAATTACAGGTACAACTGCAATAAAATATTTAAAGTATATTTTTACAGAATATGATACATAGAACCCAACTAAATTGAGGCAGGGTAACATTAAATCAATTTAAAGCCTCTTGGAGTAAATGTACTTGTTTGTGGGTATCTTTCAGTACATGGGCCCAAAATAAATAAGACTGTAAGACTTTCCTTTTATGGTTTGTTTCTTAAAATGTTACATCTCTTACAGACTTTTTTTTTTTTTTGCATCAATAAAGAGAAGCAATTCTTTCTTACATGTTTGTTTCCAGCCAACTCAGACAGTAATGCCTGGACAAGTCATGCGAGTTACAACAGGTGCTCCAATCCCCTGCGGTGCTGATGCAGTAGTACAAGTAGAAGATACTGAACTTATCAGGGAATCCGATGATGTACGTCATCACCAGGTCTTACTGCTACATTCTTGTGGCAATATTTTAAGTCATGCCCATTTCCATTTTCTGCAATGTTTATGTGATTTACCTAGTGGTTTTTTTTCTCCTTTTTGGTTATATCAGGATCTTACATTCTCATGTATAGGTCTCCATTAATTAAGAAATTGCCTTAAGCTTAAAAATCTTTTGTTATAGGAGATGTTTTTATTATCAATACTGTGATTATAGCAGAATTTGAAACATAATTTGGTCCAAGAAATTTCACAGGCAAATAAGGAAAGAAACTACCTCAAGATAGAAGAGTAGAGGTATTAATTGTTGACATACCTTCTAGCTGAGAAATGTGTTTATCCAGTCTAACCTCTGATAAAATGTGAAGGAGAATTTAATAGAGAAGGCTTTAACAAAACACCTGGGTGAATTCTTGAATATTACACTAAGTTAAGCATTTGAATCAAATGACACTCAGCTCTGGTTTCTATATTAGAGGAAAATCTGTGCCACCAAATCACAGCCTACAAATATTAAATTGATGTCAGTTTCCCCTCTATTGCCTAAAATAAAGGACCCTGAGATCTTTTTGGATCTAAGCAGGCCTTTATCTCACTGAAATGAGTGGCAGTTATTGAAACCAGAGCTTCAACCACTAATAAAGAATAGTTTCAACTGAAGTTTTAAAGACTAACTATCTTACTTATTTGTGAAGAAGATTAAGATATCATATTTTAAAAGATGAAGCTAAAAATAAATAATATTCTCATAATCTGGTATATAGTAAAACTTGGCCATGTTGAGAGACAGCTACTTTTCTTGATCTGGGGATTTTTTTAATCATCTTCTCACATGTAAGGCTTATAAAATTCAACTCTTGGCATACAGATCACATTGCTTGCTGTTAAAACTGTCCATCAGATTTATTGGTATCAAGGAAGCCAGAAGAGCATTGAAATCTGGAACACATGCATCCACAGACTCTGCCAGATGACAAGACACAGTTCCAGTGTCACAATATTATTCACAGCCCATAAATGCAAAATTGATGATCACTATTAATTTACAGAAATTTACTACCAGGCAAACTATAAGTCCTTCACTGAAATTTCTACAGATATTTGAGAACCTTAGCATAGTATTGAACTCATGATTCATGGTAACAAAAAAGATAAGTTATTTCCTTGTGCACTAGCTGTTATCTGTTAGGGTAGCCATGTGTGTGTGTGTGTGTGTGTGTGTATGATATTTCCCTGAAAATGCTGCTTACAAAGTAAGATTCAGTATTTTAATTGGAATATTTTTTAAAAGCATGAAAATATTTATTCTTTGGTATCAAATCTCATTTTTCAGGAATGTGTAAATCTCTCATGTTCAAGTGTTTAGCAAAGGGTTTTCTGTTCCTCTATATTTGTATATATTCTGGGCCTATCTGATGATAAAAGCATCTCAATAGCTAAATTCTATTGATCAGAAATTCTGTTAGATTATTCCATTTGAAATTACATGACTTCTTGTTATTATAGGGCACTGAGGAACTTGAAGTAAGAATTCTGGTGCAGGCTCGGCCAGGCCAAGATATCAGGTAAGTTCATAACATATGGAATATGTAGCCAACTTTTGTTTCTATGTGATCATGAACTCAGGAGAGCATGGCTATTAGAAATCCACTGATCAGTCAATTAACCATTAGCTGTCAGGGCATTTAACAAGTATCAAAATGAACTTTCTTAATTCTATATCCCATGTCTACCCTGCCTATTTTTTCATGAATATGGTAAAGGCAAATGAAATAGTCAAAAGCAACAATGAGACCACTGTTCTACCATAAATAGTACATATACTTTAAATTATTTTTCTTACAATGGAATATATTTCCCAGATTTCATTAATACCAATTTGCTCAAATTTCCTTGTAACAAAGCTACACTTCTCCCATCCCTGTGACAAGAGGCCAAGGTGAATGGACTTCAGCCACATAACTGGGCCAACCTAAGTGGTCCAAATGGAAATTATCTCTAGGACTATAACCTCGTTAACATTATTCTCTCACCACAAAGCTAACAACCTATATACTTTTTATCATTAATGCCACATAATTTCTTGCTTAAAGATTGCAACTGGTATTTTTGACAGTAATGTGGTACAAAGCAATTTGTAAAATAATTTCCAAATATAACATATTTCTGTTTAAAAATAAGATACAAATTATTCTTGTCTTCTATTGTGTGATTTAATATTTTTAATTTTAAAAGGATAGATTTTTTAGAATTCCTTAATTTTGTAATTCTGCTCCTGCCTCCTCTCTTGACTTTTTTCTCCCATTGAGTGTCCTCCTTCTCTGACACAAAGTTTCCCTCTGATTTGAGGAAGTATTATTCTTACTTATATTGCTTATGGTTCTACTTTGACTTTCAGACCCATCGGCCATGACATTAAAAGAGGGGAATGTGTTTTGGCCAAAGGAACTCACATGGGCCCCTCAGAGATTGGTCTTCTGGCAACTGTAGGTGTCACAGAGGTTGAAGTTAATAAGTTTCCAGTGGTTGCAGTCATGTCTACAGGGAATGAGGTAAAAAAGGGGGTGGGGGAGATGGGGCTTTTCAAGGAAAAGCATGTCTGCCATCTGTTCTGTGTTGTAAATAGAACATTGTAGATTATAGACTTTACCACATTCCTGGAACAGAGAAATA
Source organism: Macroglossus sobrinus (assembly GCA_004027375.1). Classification (NCBI taxonomy): domain Eukaryota; kingdom Metazoa; phylum Chordata; class Mammalia; order Chiroptera; family Pteropodidae; genus Macroglossus; species Macroglossus sobrinus. The sequence goes on along the minus strand of PVKZ01002313.1, from coordinate 218,115 downwards.
ACAAGTTGGCCTCAGTATTGCTGAAGTACAAAAGGTGAGAAGGAAGAACTAAAAATTACATATTAATAAATGTTTACTTCCATTTATTAGAATGGAATATCATAAGCAATAGCCTTTCCACACACTCAGTACATATAAACAAAGAATGTTGACATAAATCTAGATATTCAACTATGCAAACTCAGTAGTTAGTCAATTAAGACTATGAATTATACCTGCTCTGCTGCTGAGATGATAGGCCACCTCTGTGTGGAAAATAATTCAATAAATTGGGACACCATGGCTAGTCCTTCTTGCTAAAATTCCAGGTGGTCCTTAATCACCAGAAATGGTTTGATGATCAGTTTTTTTCCCTTTGTCTCTTTAAAGATAGCATCTTAGTGGCATGCTATTCAGATTGTGTCAAAATGTCATCTGATTGAGGAAGGGAAGTTAGTCACTCTTTTTCTGAAAACTCTTAAAAAACTTCCTATTTCCTATTTTGTTTAGGTTATAAAATTCAGTTGGAGGATCTAAGGTCAAACTGGGAATATTGAAAAATGAATCTGCTGGAAATTCAAAGCCTGCAGAATCAGAAACTATTGAGATTTTTTTTAATTAATCCCTTTAGAACTAACTATAAAAAGATTCACAGGATTTTTTTTTTAATCTGTGTGTTCTGAAAATAAGCCATTTGTTACCATTATTTTTAATTTCTTAGAGTATTGGAAATTAACATTTCTAAGGGTCTCTGTATTACACGTATAGTTCTTTTGGAAAGAACAAAAGAAAAGAGTAGAATATTTTGTTTTGCTAATGGAGAGATAAATCAACATTCTAGATTTACTTACTTCCCAGTATATGCATACTAGTCATTCCCTAAAACTATTCATTGACCCAAAACAAACATTTCTTTCTATTGATTTACATAGTGATGATTATAAATTAATATCTCTAGGACCAACTAATATGATGTTTAGCATCAAAAAGTAATTTCTTTTAAATTGGTTGACTTAATTAACTATTCTTATTTGTGATTTATTTATATATTTTTGCATCTGAGTTCATGGGGTTTGAGAAAGCTAAACAGAAAGCTAAATAACTAGTTATTAGGCAACTTTGTTTAAGCTATATTTTTTGTATTCTTCCTAATGCTTTTGTAGGACTGGGCTAATATTCTGTTATCCCCCAGAGTACACTGGTAGTATTTTTGTAAAGAGATCTTTTATACTCTTTATTAAAACTATTCACTAATGGTAGGGAAAGTGATGGGGTGAGAATAGGGATAGTACTTATGTGATGGAATCTAAGGGACAATTTGTAGTCCTAGTTCCTTGCCTTGATAGATTTGATAATCCTTGGAGAAATTTTGATGGATTCAGTATGATTTCCTTCCCCTACTTTCTCTGGCTTGCTATCTTACCATGGCTTTCCAAAGAAATGATGCTTCTAAATTTTACAATCTCTGGTTTTATATGGTTCAACATTCCTTCCCTCCTCCCATCCAAAATTAGCTGTTAGTATGATTCTCTATGAGCATATAGTTCAGTTCAGCAAATGTTACCATAAGTAACAAGAGTTACCACATTCATGGAAGCCCAAAACTATGGCTTCTCACTTGATATTAATAGTTCATTTACAGTTTCTTTCAGTTCATATGTAAGTCACCAATCAGAGATCATTTTTACCATAAGAAATGTTGCACAGTAACAAACTGACATTTCATCTTTATCACATTTCCAGGGGAACAGAGCTAGAAAGTTAACTCAAGGTCAAATTTGTTGTTAGGGTTGTAGAGGGTTATTCTTTACCTGCACATAAGAGGATGGATGCATTATCTCTAGAAAATTAAAAAACAATAGTGAAACTGACTACAGGTCATTCTACTTATTATCACCATGCACTGGCGATTCCAAACAATGTAAGTGCTAAAATTCTCCTCTCCACTAGGACAGTCTACTCCCACTACCCCGACCTCTTAGTATGTTACCATACTGATGCCAGGCGGTGTTCTGACTACTGGGGATATATAAATCCCTGCTCTTACAGAAATTATATTCTAATGGGAGGGTAGTCAATAAACAAATAGTAGTAAATGATATGAAGAAAAATAAAGAAGTGTCAGATAATAAATAGAAGTATATATAAAATATTATCTGTTGAAACTTATCCCACATCAGCCCTTTTATATTCTTCTTTAAACAATAAAGCTGGAAGCCTGAAAACTATTCCTCAGGCTGTCTTTTCAGCTGTGGTCCAATTAGATTTTGCCATTGGGATGCATCAACATAATATTAGAAGGTGGAAAGAAATTACCAGGATAAGCTCCTAATTCTCAGTCGCATCACTTGCCCCCAACAGCGCTGGTAATAACTGTGATTTCCTGCAGTTACTGATCTTTGGTAACACACTTTTCTCCTTTTGTTTCTCCAGCCCTCCCAACATGCTCGTAACCAATTCCCTGTGTTAAATCCTTCTTTCTCCCACCCTCTCTAGAGGAGTATTGGTTTTCCTGTCCAGACCTGATTGATAGAATCTTCTATTTTATATAGGGTAATCAGGCCTCACTGATGAGGTGAAATTAGAGTGGAAATCAGAAGGCATTGAGGGCGTATGTCATGTGAAGGGAATTGTGTTCCAAACAGCGGGAACAACGAACAGAAAAGCCCTGAGGTAGGGTGCATGCTTGTCATGTTTGAGGAACAGCAAGGAGGTCAATGTGGCTGAAGTATAGAGGGAAAGAAGTACAGTAAAAGGAGATGAGGTTGGAGGAGGTAATAGAAACAAGATCATTTTATTCTGAATAGCCCATTTTGAGGATGAGAAACAACATGGAATATAACATGTCTTAAATTTTTTAATGTAAGGCTTACATAAGATATGTCATATAAGAAGGAAAAGGAAAAAAGCAAGGAGACTAGTTAGAAGGATCTGCAATACTCCAATGAGAGATTTGGATTAGAGTGATAGCAATGAGGTGGTGAGAAGCAATCAGGTGGTGAAGGTAAAGCCAATAGAATTTGTTAATGAATTCAAAGTAGAATATAAGAGAAAGTAAGAAGTCAAGATGAACTCCCAACTTTTTGGCCTGAGCAAGTCTAAGGATATCATAGTTATCATTTACCCAGGTGAGCAGAAATCAGGAATTCTATTTTGGACATGTTAAATTCGAGATACTTATTAGAAATCCTAGTGGAAATATTGAGTAGGCAATTGAATGAATTAGTCTGGAGCTTAGAAAGAACAGAGCTAAAGATATATATTTGGAAGTTATCAGCATATACATAGTATTTAAAATCAGGAGACTAGATAAAGTCAGCTAGGAAGTAAATATAAATAAAAAATAGGAGATGCAAATTTTACACTTAGGAGAAATTGTATTTTCCTCCTCTTTACCAACCTTTATTGTATTTCTCAGTTGTATTTTCTAATTTTGACTTGATGACATTATGTCTTTATTCATAAAATATATTCTGATACCCTTGAAACTTCCGATGGTGACCTATAGGTCTTTAGACTGGACATCAGTCAGCCAACTACCATTATCTTGAGGAAGTCATGATTGTATGCTTGCTATCTAGTTACCCAAAATACTAGCAATAATTATTCCTTCAATAGATTCTGCATACTTTTTTAGTCACCTTCAGCCATATTTTGTAACATATTTGTTCATTCATATTCTCTCTTTCTCTTCCTCTCTCTCTCTCACACACACACAGAATTATCTCCACTATACCTTTGCTTATTCAGTTCCTTTTTTTTTTTATGTAATTTTCTTGGCCACTGTCAATGGCAGAGACTATATATATTTAGATATATAAATTCTATCTAGAATCTTTCTATAAAATTCTTTGCAGCCTCCCATAAGCAGCTACTATTATAAAACTAGAATCTTTAAAATCTTTGTCCCCACTAATAGAAAGAATAGAAAGTTGTATGCCTAATATGCCCAGTAGTGCTATGTGCTTTATGATTAAAGCGACACTATCAGGTTAATATAATTATGCTTTATTTTATGTAAAAGAAAATTGACACTCAAATACAAAGCAACTTGCCTAGCATATATTTTGCACAAGTGATGTAGCCTGGTTTCATATTAAAGTCTTTTGACTGTAATGACATTTTCCCACTACGGCGCAATGCTTCCCACTAGAGCTTTCTTAAATTTCATTTCTCCAGCTTTCCAGTGGCAGTCTCTGAAATCTATCAGGTTAGATAGTCCATTACTTTCTTCTAGCTATTTTATACTTCTTGTCCAGGTTAAAGACCATGGCTCACCACTTTAAAGTTGCCTTCACTACATTTCAGATAGCTTTACTCCTTTATTCCTTTCTTAATATGCTAACACCAAAACAGAATGACTCCATTCTCCACTTGCATTTTTGTTTCTAAGTTGAAAAACATTATTGAAAAAAGTCATAGAACTGTGATTACCTGGCCCACTACAAATTTCTGCCATTTAATGTCAACCTGGCACTTAAAGTTGCTCAGCAATTCTGATGTAACTGTCTTATTGATTTCCTACACATTCCTTCAGTGAATAACATTTTACACTCTATTTAGACCTCAGCAGCAGCCATGCTTTCTCATTGAAGATGACATCAACTTTACTGGGGGGAAAATGAAACTGAAAAAATACTTTTCAAACTGAACTAGATTAACTTTTTTCTAAGAACAATTCCTATACTTTTACCTTTAAACTCATTCTTCCAAACCTTCTTCAGAACTTTGGTTTGTAAATTATTCATGTGTCTTATGTATCTGTTCTCTCTCTAGTGTCTCATCTCCCTTCCACATCCAAATATACAAAAAAAAACTATACTTAAACATTCTGTTGCCTCCTTGAGCTACTGCACTATTTGTTTCCTGCCATTCACTACTGGATTTGTTAAAAGAGAGGTCTGTACCCACTGCCTTTCCTTCCTCACTATTCACTTTCTCTTAAAAATCCCAAATATGATTAGTGCCTCATCATTACAGAATTTCTTTCCTGAGAACACTAATAATCTTCTGATCTCCAACTCCTGCTCTGATCTTCATTCTCTCTAATCTATCTATACCATTTAACATGAATGACATTCCTCACTCACCACCTAGAAACTATCTCCTCGTGTTCTATGACGCTGTTCTTTCTTGATGCCCTAACTGCTACCCTTTTTTTCCTTTTTTTTCCCTTATCTTTCTCCCATTCTCTAAATGGAGTAGTCCCCCTAAGATTCTGTTCTCTGCTGTGTCCCTCACTCTCTCTAAATTCTCCCTTAGAGTTTTTTTCTCATGTCAAATATATGCAGGTAATTTCTCATATCTATAGCCCTAATCCTGACCACTTTTGTAAGTTCAAGCCTTCATTTTCTCCTTCCTTTGGATATTTTCACCCCATGTTCCATTACCTAATCTCATTTACCATCTTTCCCTTCCTACCATCTTCCTGACTTGCCTCTTTTTATAAAGACATTGCTATTCCCTGAATTGTTTTAGCCAAGGTCATCCATGACATTCTAAAAAAATTTTTTCTAATTGTAAAATACACAGTTAAGTGTACAGTTCAGCAGCATTAAGTACATTCATATTGTTATGCAACCAATCTCCAGAACAAGATGAAAATCTTATAAAACTGAAATTCTCTACTCATTATAAACAATTCCCCATTTCCCCCCTCCCCCGCCATCTCCTGACAATCACCATTCTGTCTCCATGAATATGATTATTCTAAGTACCTCATGTAAGTAGATTCATACAGAGTTTGTCTTTTTGTGTCTGGTTTATTTCACTTAGCAAAAAGTCCTTAAGTTTAATCCATGTCATAGCATGTATCAGAATTTTCTTTCTTTTTAAGAGTAATATTCCTTCCTCTTTAAGGCTGAAGAATAATATCTAAATTTTGTTTATCTATTCAGCCATCAGTGGAGATTTGGGTTGCTTCCATCTTTTGGCTATAGTGAGTAATGCAGCTATGAAAATGGGTGTACAAATAGCCCTTTCGGACCCTGCTTTCAATTATTTTGGTTATACACTATTTATTCTTAACATAAAGAGATTAGACCGTAGTAACAGTTTACTTGTAGAAAAACTAGAAAATACAAATTAGCATTCATTCATTTACTTAATATATATTGAGTCCCTATTATGTGCCAAATACTATTTTAGTTGCCAGGAATACAGTAGTAAACAAATAAACACAAAAAGACAAATAGTCGCTACCGTCATGAAGCTTACGTTCTAGTGGAATACAAAAGAGAAAGAAACCAGTGCTAACATTTTGATATGTAGTCATCCATACTTATTTCTCTGCCCATATAAATACTATTTTATTATCTGCTTTTTTCACTTAAATATAATATCACAAATATTTTTCAATGACAGTAATACATATGTGCAACTTATCTTTGATGGCTGCATACCAGTTCTATTTTATGCGTATCGTAATTAATTTAATCAATTCCCTAATGTTAGATATTTGTTTATCATTTTCACTGTTAAAATAAACTATGTTGTGATGAACATTTATATTTATTTGCGACCACTATAAAAATCAACAAAAGAGATAAATTTTAAAACACTGTAGGTTAAACAAAATGGAATACTAAAAAATGTTCAAGTTATCCAAAGGGAGGACAAAAAAAGAAAGGAAGAAAACAGAGAAACAAAAAAAAAAGAGCGAGAGAACAAACTGAAAACAATGAATAAAATGTCAGATGTAAGCCCTAATACACCAATAATTATATTAAATATAAATGGTCTACATTATATGTAATAACAAAAAACTGGAAACAGCAATAAAAAGGTGCAAACTACTGCTACATATAACAAACTGAATGGATCTCAGTGATATTATGATAATGAGACCTAGGCAGCCTAGACATAGTGGGACACCCACCATCAGCCACTCCCACAGCACTGCCCAAAACCACAGTAACATCTGCCACCTCAGCAACACCAGCAGCAATAAGGCACCAGAGATCCCAGAGGCACAAGCAGTATAAGTAAGAGAAAATAAAAACTTGCACTGTAGTGCCATCTACTCAAAAACAAAGGAAAGTCCTCTAATTACCAATCTCCCAAATTGTTAAAATCAAAATGGACCAAATAAGAAATATGTTCTCTACTTCAAATGTTCTTGCAGAAGAAAAATCCATCAAGTACCATGAGCAACCATGGTAACATGCTATCACAAAAATAAAATGACAATTCTCCAGAAACCAAACCTAAAGTCATGGAAGATTATGACCTAAATAATAGAGAATTCAAAATAGCTGTTATAAAAAACTCAACAAGATACAAGAAAACTCAAGTTGTTCACTAAGGTCAGAAATAAAATTAAGGAGCAGAAGGAGTACTTTACTAAAGAATTTGAAACTGTAAAAAAGAACCAAATTGAAATTCTGGAGCTGAAGAACTCAATAAATGAGATGAAGAATGTATTGAAAGCATTGGAAATAGAGCAGACCATATGGAAGAGAGAATTAGTGAGCTCAAAGATAGAAATCTGGAAATGATTCAGGTGGAAGAGGAGCAAGAACTAAGACCTTAAAAAAAAAAATTAAAGAACACCATGAGAACTCTCTGACTCCACTAGAAAGGGCAGCATAAAGAGAACGGGTAGCCTAGAAGAAAAAAGAAAGGAGAAGGGAACAGAGAACCTATTTAAAGAAATAATAGATGAGAACTTCCCAAACCTGGGGAAGGAACTGGACATTCAAATACAAAAAGCTAACAGAACACCTAATTATCTCAACAGAAACAGCCTTTTCCAAGACACATTAAATTAAAACTGTCAAAAGTCAATGATAAAGAAAAAATTCTAAAGGCCGCCAGGGAAAAAGACAGTAACCTACAAAGGAATCCCCACCATGCTGTCATCAGATTTCTCAGCAGAACCTCTACAGGTCACAAAGAAGTGAAATGAAATATTCAAAATATTAACAGATAAAAACTACCAACCAAGGAGACTCTATTCAGCAGTTATTCGTTAGATATGAAAGAGAAATAAAGGCTTTCCCAGACAAATAGAAGCTGGGGGGATTTACCACCACAAAATCTACATTACAAGAAATGTTTAAAGGATCATTTCTACCTGGAACAAAAGATGAAAAGTACACAAAATTTAAAGTAAAGTGACAAACAGACTGCCAATTAGAAAATTGCAACTCTATTTCAGAATAAGGTGTTAAACACTTAATTATAACATAAAGGTTAAAGGGGAAAAAGCATTAAAAATAACTATAGCTACTTCAATTTGGCAACAAACAAACTCAAAAACATAATATTTGACAACAAAAATATAAAAGGGGAGGAGGAAAAGGACAGAACTTATATAGGCAAATAAACATAAGATGCTATCAGAAGTAAAAGGACTGTTTTATTTATGAGACATTTTATACAAACCTCATGGTAACATCAAACAAAAATCCAGAGCTGAGACACAAAAGATAAAAAAGAAGAAACGTAGAAAAACAATATGGAAAACTACCGAACTAAAATAGCACACAGAAACACAAGGGGAAAGAAACAATGGAGATATAGAGCATTCAAAGAAGATTTAATACCTATCCTTCTCAGACTCTTCCAGAAAACTGAAGAGGAAAGAATGCTACCTAACTCATTTTACAAGGCCAACATCACCCTGATACCCAAATAGGAAAAGAACAACACACAAAAAAAGAAAATTACAGGCATATTTCTGATGAACATAGATGCAAAAATTCTCACTAGTAGGATAGAAGTATTTCAAGAATTCATCTTGGAAGAAAAAAAATCTTTTTTCTTTACTCTTCTAATTTCTCAGGGTCCAAATTTTATAACAAAAGCCAGATTAACAAGAGAAAAATACACATTTATTTTATATAACTTTTATGTGATACATGAGCCTTCGTAAGAAAATGAAGACCTGAAGAAATGGTTAAACATGAGCATTTTTATGTTAGCTTTGATAAAGAGTGAAAAGTTGTGAAAAAATATGATAAGACAAAGGTGTGGGGACAGAAAAATTATTTTTCTTCCCACCTTCTAAGTTTTTCCAGCTGGACTCGTAATCAAATTAACAGGAGAAAATAACCAATGTTTTACTTATGTACATATGAAAGTTTCATAAGGATAATAGACCCAAGGACAGATTGGTCAGTCAAGTTTTATAGGCCATCTTGAGCTAAGGAGAAGGGGGAAGGATGGGGATGGTATTTGGGACTTCAAAAGGCAGAGTCATTTCACTTAGAGATGAAAAGCAAATATTTATTTGGTAAATAAATGTTTGCTGAGTTATTGTTCACAATGGAACTCAGAGAGGACTTTAACCAAATGGTCTTGGTAGATCCTGTCTATCACACTTAGTTCATATTAAAATTTAGTTATCAATGATAATAGCTCCCTTCCTAGAGCAGGTCTTCTATCTAAATTCTTTTAAGCAGTTAGGAAGAAGGTGAAAGATTCTTTCTCAGTCTTTTGTTTCTTAAAAGTAAACAGCTCAAGACAATATCTCAAAAGGCATATTTCAGGGTGGTAAACTCTGCTCCCTGTCAGAGGGTGTGAGGGAAGTAAAATAAATTGAGGGAAATTTACCAAGGCCTATTTATTCAGATTCCTTTGTGTGTTCCTTTATCTTCAGAACTCAGGATGTTCCTTTTCCCCGGGCATAGGGAGGGCACCTCTCACGGGGTTTTATGATGTGCTTCAGAGAAGAGTAAATCCTCCCTGTACATGCCATTTTCCAAATTTTCCTTCAGCTTAAAATACTCAGTATGCCAGGTGCCATATTTTGGAGTAGCGTGTCATGAGCCTCATCAGTCTCTTTTCACAGAGACATTCCATATCATCATTCCCAGATTTAGATAAACACAAATTTTGCTATTTTCTAGCAAAACCAATAAAGGAAATTTAGAAAATCAAAATTAGGATTTTTAAATGAGAAAGTAACTACAAAATTGTTCTAGTATAATTTTCTCTCATGGTGGTAACTTTCTAACTTAGAAAGAAAACACAGGACAGTTTAAACCAAAATTAATAAATCAGCCTAATTTGTCCAAGGAGTAATCATAATTGAAATAGAATGTGGACCTTTTTCTAATACAATATATAAATCTTTATATTCATAAACCAATTTCTTAAAGATTCCTTGAATTATGTTTAAAAGCTCTGAATATACCTCTTTTCTTATTATAACCTAATAATCAAAGCAATTAGTTAACTCAATTAAAACTTTTTTTCCAGAGTTTAATTAAAAGCTGTTTAGAATAGGAATATGCTCCATTAGAGCTTATAATTGACTTTTCTTCCCTATTTTTAAGATAGATCTGTTTATCTGGACTATCTAGGTCTTTCTAAGGTGTACAATAATAACCAGAATTGGATTTTGATCAATTATTAAGTTTTACAAAAGAGAGAGAAAATAAGGTAAAGATGTATAGGGGAACTGTTTGCAATGAATATGGAAAGAGTTACTGACCACTAAGAGAGTCTAATCATCTCCCCTTAACTGCAGACAAACCCATTTCAACGCATAAAAGAGAGAGAAAAGGTGTCATTACAAACCATGGTAGGCACTTTGACAATTCCATCAAGACCATAGGATTAAATATCTGAGGAACAGAAACAAAGTGGGAGGTCTCCTAAAATAAAATTAAGTGATTTTTCTTTTTGAGAACAAGGCAGAGAACCTTCTCATGAGGGTTTAACAAAAGAACTTTTAAAATTTTTATACTTTTATTTAAATCTCATTTTGAAGTTTTGCATAACAATAAAAATGCTAATTATTGAATATGCAGAATTGTATTCCTCTTTTGTTCTAAAAATTCTTTCAAGTGAATAATTGTGGTCATGTCAAACGTACTCCAAAATGACCACTGCAATTCCAAATTGTCTTTGATGTAATTATGCTTTTTAAAAAGATAAATGCAAGAACAATAAAATAGAAGCCAGAGGTATGCCAGGAAGTAGCACAAGTTCCTTATTAAACAAATCTATGAATTCATTAGCTAAAAGTCAGTCAAAAGAAAAAAATATTACTTATATATTATGTCTGAAAGCCTTCACACTAAGGTTGAACCCGTAAAAGCTGACCCTAAAAATCAGCCAGCCAAATGGGTAGGCAGGAGATCTCTCCCAAAGCCAATTTCTCAAACATAAACAAACTAAGAAAAATTGTTGTAGGCACAGAACAGTGTAGCCAGTTGACAAATAGGATGGTTAGTATTAAATCAATGCTTCAGTACATCTTCACCAAAGAAAACAAAAATTAGTACAAACTCGATCAGATAATCAAAAACTCCTAGAAACCTTACAGCAAACAAAATAAATATCACCTAGCTTTGGGAGCGCAACAAAAAAAGATCAGAGCTTAACCTAAGTGCTGGACTAGTATCATGAACAAAGAATCCCCAGAGCAAAGAGGCCCAAGAGACCTCAGTGACATGCAGTGTACCCAGTATGAGAATACTGGTGGCAAGGAGTCTTGCCTGTCTTGGTGGGACCTCCATGACTATCAAAGTCCTAATGCAAGGGAAACCTGTTGATCATACAAAACTGGATATATGAAAGTTTCTGAGCAAAGGAAAGGATCACCTTGACAGAGTCTCAGTAGTGTCTCAAAAGGGAAAAGTTACAGAATAATGCTTAACAGGATTTTGAGGACTGGATTTGGTGGTGGTTTAGTTTTAAGGTAGAAGTGTAAGGCCTAGACAGAGATTGGTCAGATTTTGTAAAATAGATGACTTGCTAAAATAGTCTAATCTGTGCAGCACCTGACTCCATGTGAGTTATTATGGTTTCAAATCTGTCCATGGGCTTATCTTGGAGCATATAGGTCTGAACAAGCTTGATTTAAGATAGTTTGAGTTATATATCATGGTTTGGTATAGTTTATCTGTTATGTAAATAATAGTACAGTTTTGCAAATTGATGCTTCTTTCTTATTTATCAGAAGGAAGGAATTTATAGGCAAGATAGCCAATTATATGGCTTTTACAAATTCAGACAAATTAAACGCCTAAAATTGGGCTTTGGGGGCATTGGTAAGAGAGTAAATGAAAACGTTGGGTCAAGGAGGAACTGGATTAGGATGTTCTTAAAGACTAAGGCCTTTGGGAAGATGGTGGTCTACAAAGGAAAAGAAAGATGCAAAGATCAAATGTTTGAAACCTGGGAAGACAGTAGTACCATGGACAATAACAGAAACAAGAAATTGAAATTCAGTATGTGGTAGATAAGAAAGTAACAAGGTATGGAGATAATGAGTTGTTTTATTTTACTTTGTATTTTTTTTCTTTTATATTTTAACTACAATAAGTTTCAGACACCATTCCAGAGATGAACAGAAGTATAAGATACCAGAATAAGATCAACTTTAAAGGAGAATATTGTGAATCTATTCTGGTATATTCAGCCTTATAATTGTCCATTCAATTCTGTATGCTTTCTTTGATAATACTTAAAATGTACTATAAATTCCATACCCTCATTTAACTAGCTATTATTTTATTATGTCAATTTTACAGAAAAATAACTGGTTCTCCAATGACCTCTAATTGTTCTGCTATTTCTGGAACTGTTTACAAAAAAAAAAATAGCAGAGAGGAGCGTGAATGGCAAAGAAAACACCCTCATAACAGAGGAATCTTACTTAGTTGGTGGCCGGTACCCATCGATGGGGGGGAAAAAATTACATAACCACAATTTTTTTTTTCTGAAAAAAGTTAACCCATTAATGGAGTTAAAGAGCTATAAGCCTTGGCCTTTAAAAAATTATGACTTCAATGACTGTGTGTTAATTAAGATTAGAAAATTAATCTGATTGCGATAGCAATTTTCAAAGCTTTGCCAGCGACTAAGGATGAAAGTGGGTTGCAATGTCACATGGCATCTGATTAGGCTAAATTAGTACAGTATCTGATTAATACAATCAGTTTTTCTCCAGCTATTGTAAGGGGGCAGACAATTGGGTGCAAAGCTACTACTTTTCCAACATAAAGCCAAAGGTCTGGCCACATGGTATCACTAATGAGTCAGAAGGAAAACTGAAGTAGCTAAAGGTTATTGTTGGGAGATCTTTAATATGAAGTCCTGGGTATTGGCCATATTAACAGTCTAAGCATTGAAAATATGCAGGCTTGCCTTTGACCTCCTAAGATAGTATTCCAGATTTTCTTACTTCAAAGAGGTACTTTTTATTTTATAGTATTTCTGAAATCAAAGTACAGCTGAAAATAATATATAAATGAAACTTATATGTTATGTGTGTTAAGGACCCCACTCTTAAGTATTTTATAATCTAATAAACCTAAATTGTGTTCACATTGTAAACTAATTCCATCTATACTAGCATCTAGGAGTAACAGTACAAGTGCAATCAAGTAAATAGGTGTTTTTTCAATATCATAAACAAGGGGAAAAAATCTCTATTTATTTATATTAACTGAGTAGTCATTATCCTAACAAGGTAGTTATTATTACTATATATTATAAATGAGAAAATTAAGATATAACATGGTTGGGCAACTTAAATTTGAACCTTGTCTGACCTAAGCTCTTCCTATTATACCACACTGCCTCACTGGAACATCCTAACACAGAATAAGCTTCTAATAGTTTTCTTCATAGGCATACAATAGTAGATATCAAATCTTTACAGCATGATTCAATTCAGAGTCATGGAATTGTGGGTATGTGTAATTAGTATCACTTATTTAAGTTTGCTTAAGGAGGCAAGATATCTGTCTCCTCCTTAGGTACTGTTGATTCCACTTCAGAAAAGAGATCAAAAGCCTGAAAGAAAAGATAAATGATCAGTCTCTTCAGATTTGAGAATATCATGTCACATTGTCTCTACCTCAGATGTTCTTAATGAAAGACAAATTGGAAAATAATATTGGGAGTTAAAATCAAAGTTGTTTTATTTAGTTTGCCCCAGTAAGCAATCCCTGGGAAGGCCAGCATCTCCAGAGCACAATTGTGAAATTGTAACCAAAGCTGGTGTGATATTTAGCCTCCTGTTTAGTCAACATTTAAATTTCTGAAGGACCATTTTCACATCTTCTTATACTTTCAATATTTATTCAAAGACCTTTTGAGCATATATCTTCTGCTTGCCAAATACTGTTGTAGGTGCTAGCTGTGCTAAACTCGGTTTACTGGATCTATTTTTTTCCATTAACAATAGGCAAATTAACCTAAGAGAATAATTTGCGGTGGTTTTTTTGGCTTTGTAGCTGCTAAATCCTGAAGATGACCTCTTGCCAGGAAAGATTCGAGACAGCAATCGTTCAACCCTCTTAGCCACAATTCAGGAACATGGTTACCCCACAATCAACTTGGGAATTGTGGGAGACAAGTAAGTATTGGATTTTATTGTGAAGTTGTTATTGTGCAAATATGAATTTTGGGAGTACTGATAGATTAAATTGTTGCTAAAAAGACAGCAATTAAATACCATAACTTTCACTTATTTCATTCTTCAGAAACCAAAGAATTATGAAGATATCTATGTCCTTTAGGGACATTTTCCTGGAATGCCTTTACAGCAGGAGAATATATTATTTTGCTCCCTTCTCCTATGTGTATATTAAACTTACAGGGTCTTTTTTGATAGTGTTGGCTTTCTCCTAGTGGAACTAATGATGATGGTGTTTTATTCCTATTTACACTTTTATTTGTTTCAAGAAAGACAGAGAAGACATGGGTGACAAGAATAGGAATCAAAATTAGCACTGATTTGAAGTTTAAGTACAATTGGGTTTTTTCTATGACTTCTATATTTATTTTTGTATCTTTATGTAACCTGAGTTTTCTCCAGGCTTCACCTACTTGTAAGTTCAAAGGGAAGCACATTGACTATAATGGCCCAACTCTAAGATCATATTTACTAAACTAACTTAGCCCTCTGCTAAATTCCCCAACTATGAATCTCCTACTCTGTCTCACATGTGATCAAAATCAAGCCTGTTCTTTCTGAGCATCCTGCTACCATGCAACACTGCTATTCAGCCATCTTTTACCAGGCACTATTTTCAGTTCACCGAGGGTGTTCCTACTTTTAGTAATACTGAAACATCAAACTGTTAGAGATAAAGCTAAGAGACAAAACTGAATGGTAGGTACCATGATATCTGTCACCCATACTCCCCTTTTCTCTCATAACTGCCTCATTATACCTTGATCCTTCTTTCCTTAAGATATGTGCTTTCTCAAGACTCAAATGTGCTTTGAAAGACACTCTGCCCTACCATTTCACAAGATATGCTCTCATACTTATAAACCCCAGCTTAGGCTCAAACCAAACACAACACAGTCCAAAATCTCTTCTTTCCTCCTGAGTATTTTTTTCTTTTTCTGAAGACATTGGAGTAGAGGCCATTAGATGTATTTTTTTTTTATTAGATATACTTTCAAATGTCATTCTTTTTCAATTCTTCAGCACTTGTATTTGCATGAATGTTTAGTTCTAGAGTAGCCCATAGCCAAGTAACCAGGCAATATAGAATTCATGCAGGTGAAGCCAGTGTCACAGGTTATCTAGTATCACCCTGATCCAGACTCACTAGCTCTAGGAAGGGAGTAGAAAGAACCACTGGGGAAAAAAAGAGAGAGAGAGAGAGAGAGAGAGGGGTAGTATTTGAATTTGAACCTGATCAGTAACCTGTCATTTCATATAAGCTTCAGACACTTAAAATTATCCTGATGCCCATATACCTTTAAAGAAGACAAAAATTAACTTCTGAGACAAGATAGGATAAATCCAGGAGTTCCAGAAACACAGAGCAGGCCTGAAACTCTAGAAAACAAACCTACTAGACTGTTTAGGATTTGTTTCTCACCCACCACTGGCTCTTGCCCTCCCTCCACATGCATTAATGAGCTGTAATGAATATTATAAGGTAAAAAGAGCTTTTTTCATTGCCATTTTTAACCTTATGCTGTTCTGAACTATAATTCTGTCCATTTTTTTTATCTTATTATTGTACTTTTGAATATTAAAAAAGGTTACTTGATATACTACTATATATGCTGCTACTACCTTATTATACAGGTCAAAACACAATTGAAAGGCTCATATGTTAATATGCTAATATTTAATTGTCTGTAGCCCACACTGTTGATTTATGGTAGACATTTCCTAATAATGTTAATATTACATGTAACTCCAAATGTCCCTTGAAAACAACATATAAAGAACAATAAAACGATAAACAAGATGTAGGCAGTTCTGAGAATATACAAATCTCCGGTGTATATCCTTTTGTTAGATTGAAATACCTTATGTAAAACCAAGAACATTTTTAAAAAAATACAATGAATACAAATCTAGACTCTCTCAACCTCAGAATGCTGTATTAAAGAGGCCAATGGTAAATGATTGAGAATGCAAAGGTGAAACGTAGGAGGAAAGAATTTATTACTTTGCTAATGGAAATCTCTGCTGGGAGTTTACCAAAAGAAATAAGGTGCACTTAATCTACAGGCCTGGTAAGGTTGCCTCCCTCTTTATTCTTCTCTTTCCTATGTAGCCGTGTACTAAGGAAAGCAGATGTTATTCTACAGAAACCTCTATGTGAAGCTCTCCAGGGAAACAAGCCAGGTTATGGGGGAAACTATCTTACATTTAAAGCAGGGAGAG
Organism: Macroglossus sobrinus; assembly: GCA_004027375.1. Lineage (NCBI taxonomy): Eukaryota > Metazoa > Chordata > Mammalia > Chiroptera > Pteropodidae > Macroglossus > Macroglossus sobrinus. The sequence continues at coordinate 201,536 of PVKZ01002313.1, read as the reverse complement.
AAATAGCTCAAGAATGGCAGTGAGCACAGAACCATTACTCAACTATGACAGATGAGAGTAGGGAGTAAGAGCTCTATTATTGTATTTTTAAAAAGTTTGAGTCTGGTTTTTAAATTCTGTATGATTCTACTCAGCTCTTATTTTTATCACCTACCATAATTTTAACAATGTTAAAATTGAGTAAGACTTAACACATTTAGATTGAATTGGGCTGAATTTTGCCTTTGCTGATTTATATTTTATTTAAAAAGAGGATATAGTGAAGATTATAAGAGAGGTGCTTCAAATACCTGTGTTAATAACTATATTTTAAAAACATTCATTTTAAATATTTTGTGTACATTAATATACATTCCCTAAGACAGATTTCTCACATTGTATGAAACACAATACTATTAGAGTTCCTTTAAAAAGACAAATTTTAAAACCCAGAGATGTTATACAAACTTGTCAAGCATTATAGAAGTTAGTGGCAGAGGTTAAATGGACTCTGAGTTTCTTGAAATTAACAAACTACAATTCTCTGCTACCATTATGAGGACAAGATAATATAAATGTCATAAAAGAAGCATCAGTATGGACTGGAGTGGACAGAGTTTTATAAAGGTACAATTTTAGCTAGAACATGAAGGATGAATAGGATTTGTATAGTTAGAAAAAGAGAATGCGTTGAATAGGAAACATGGACACAACAAAAACAGAGAAGCAGAAAGTAAAATAGAGAAGAAATGAACAGCCACTCAAGCCAGACTAATTAGAACAAGAAGTCCAGGTAATGAGGATAATGGAGGAAAATTCCGTAAGAATTTGAAGTCAGATTTTGACAGGCTTTTCAATCCAGGCAAGTTTATCTAATTTAGTTAAATTTAGAGCTTTAAAAAAAAAAAAACACAGAATTGACATAATAAACCATCATTTTAGAAAGATAATTTGACCAAGGTATATCACATGGGCTTAAGCTAGAAGTGGACTAGAAATAAGAATACACTTTGTTTATTCCTTGATCAGTCAATCAGGAGGTATTGTGTACATATGTTGTATGTATGTAAATCATCTGGAGAGCTTATTAAAAATTATAATTTTGATTCAGCAAATCTGGGGTGGGCCAACAGTTTTCATTTCTAACAAATTCTCAAAGATACTAAGCTTAGCAGCATAGTTCATGGATCACAGGAAGTAACTAGGATGTAGTAAACTTAATCATGCATCACCTATAAATTTTAAGCCAAAGCCTATAGAAGATACAACACTGAAACAGACATAGATCTTGCCCTTGAAATTATATCTACTAGAAATGTACTATAAATTACAGCCTAGTAATAAAAATGTTTTAGAAAGTTCTAGATCTCAGATTTGGTAGTCGAATGAAAAAGAAAGAGATTAAATCAAAAGACTATTGTGAAGGCTATTACATAGAACAGAAGAGTGTCAATATTGATTAATCTTTGTCTGGATTACAAAGCCTTATTTATATGGTATGTGTCTGTAAATACAAATAAAATCCTTACAGACCCCAGCCTTTAGGTCTCTCTACCACAAAAATATATCTCTCTAGCAATATACTATTTCTACTTCTTCGTGCTTAGTTGTAGTTTCTCCTTTCTTGGCTCTTATAGCTCTTCTTCCTATGCTCGTTCCCTAAACATAGTTATCCTGTGGTTCCCCCTTGGCCTTCTGTCCTTCTAATTTCTTATGCTAATGGCTCTCAAATCTTAGCTCTGTTTTGAGCTTTGTGCCTAGATCCACCTGCTTACTAAATGCATCTTCTTTGAATTCAGTAGGTAATGCAAACTCAACATGTCCAAAACTAAATTCATTATCATCTACCTCTCTCACTGCCCCTTCCCCACTACCATCTTGTTCTATTTCCTTTAGTTCTTCTATCCCAGTGACTGCCATGACCATTCATGCAGTCAGTCACCCAAGCCAGAAGAAGCATGAAACAAAATCATGATAGTTCTTCTCTTTCACTCACCCCTATATTTAAGGCCTATAGATTTTCCCTCCTCAGTATTTCTACATTCCCATCTCTTCACTCTTAACATCCTGGTTTAGTTTGGGACTCCATTTATTTTTTGTCTAGATATATGAAACTAGCCTCATATAGCTAGTCTTGTTTCCCTCTTAACTCACCCTTTTTTTTGATACCAATATAATCTTTCTAAATAAGGTGCAGACTATACACCCATAGCAGAATTGAGATTTTATTATATATAGATAGGCATGCTATAATAATTCAACAAAATTTTATGCTATGTCAGGCAATGTACCAGTCTTTAGTACTACAGAGATGAATAACAAAGAAGTTTTCAATTATATTCCACTCGTCTCTTTCCTCCCCACCCAATCCATCTCCATTTTCTCCAGCCTCCTCACTCCAAACCTGTCATTCTTTACCTAGGAATAGATACTAATCTTTACTGAGTATTTACTATACAGATACATATAAATATGTACATATTTATACATATACATATGTGTGTATGTATTTAAGCCTCGTGAAACAACAGAGCCATATAAGTCTTTTATCTATATTTTGTGGATAATACTGAAGCTCAAAGAATTTAAATAGCCTGTTCAGAGTCATGGACTAGTAAAAGACAAAGTTAAAGAGTCCAATCCAGGCTTGTCTAACTTCAGGGTCCTTTCTCTTTTTGCTCTACCATGCTGCCCTTTTAACTTGGGTTAGCACCCACAATTCATTAATATTAAGATCAATGAACTAAGTAGGCTCTATTCATTTAAATGAATAAAACCTCTAAGTAAATAGTAGCTGTGGACATTTTAAAAGCCAGAGAGGATAATTTAGTTTAAATTTTGAATTAAATGTTGACTGTGTATATAAATGAATTGTAAAGACTCAAGTTGCAAAAATCTAAGATATTTAAATGATACAGAAGTGGGAAAAAATGGAAGATTTAGTATTACAGTAGTATAAGTTTTCTTCCCAGATTCTGAAATAATGCTTTTTTATTCACTGTAAAACAGATGTATTTTATTCACTGTAAAAACTCTCCCTTCCATAGAGAAAAGCCCCTTTTACAATTGCTTCCTTTACCTCCTCCCACAATTGCTGGGGCTCCTCTTATAGCACTTATGTCTTTTGAAAAATTTGTTATATCAAGTTTATAGTGTCTTCTGTAGTGGGGAGGGGATAGGAAGGGAAGGGAAAGAGGAAAAGAGAGTATGCACACAGTATGACTATGTGATAATTCGATAGTCGGACCTTTATTTATTCAACTTACAAATGGCCCAGATTCACAAATGGCTACTTCTATTCTAACTTTCCCCTCCTCTTCACTGCTTTAAGAGAAGGGAGAGAGAAAACACTTTTTGAGACATGAAAGGGAAAAAAGCCATGAATAGCACGAACAGTTTAGGGGACAGTTAATCTCTTTGTTCCCTGACCCCCAAGATCCAGCCTATTTTAGAGAGGTGTGTTATTAAGCCCAAATATCATTCCACACAGGCTAGTGTGTTCTGCTCACTTGGCTATACTTTCTGGTAAGCAAATATTTAGAGATCCATTTATGTTAAAAAGTAGTCTACCTGAGAGAAAGGTGTTTGCATATTAATATAAATTAGTTCAAGTCAGACATCCAACATCTGGGTATATCTGTTCTCAGTGAACAGGAGCAAATTGCTTAGAACTTGGAGTTTTTTGAGGCACAGGGCAAATCCTAAGCAGGGTCACATCACCACCTTAGCACAGCAAGTTACTTGGGGCCTGGCAAGAAGTGCATTTGAAAGGAGGAGAAGACTATAGCAGGGTAGGAGGGAAGATACCATAAGCAAATGTTTTACATTTTAACATTCTTTCTTCAGTCTTTCACCTAGTTGCCTGAGCTAGTACTAAAGAGTAATTCAGCAATATATAACTAACATTATAAGCTAAATTAAGGTTTGCTTGTTTTTTTGTAACTACCCTAGAATCTTGCCACCATCTATAATATTTTCATAGAAATGTATTCCAGGTTCCAAACAACCAATTTTACATATACATTTTGGGAACATAACCCATCAGTTAAGAACTGCCTATACAAAAAAGACTCTCCTGAAAGTCAGCTTTGAACTGACTGCATGGCATCTATTAAGGTTGTTTAAGGAATCATAATTAGGAGTAAGACGTTAAAAGATTTTAAATTGGGTATAACATGACCATCTTTTATTCGTAGTCCAAGTTTATTATGTACTTCTCAAGCCAGTCTTCTAGATGTTGTAGATGTACATTTTTTAATGTAACTTTTTAATCTTATAACAGATGTTCATTGAAGAAAAGTTAGAAAATATAGGTTAAAAAAAAGTAAATTAACACATTATCATATTACTCAGTATTATTTCTCTTTCATGCATACTGTTTATGTGTGTGTGTGTAAGAATACAAGTCATACTCTTATTTTAACCTTCCTTTTTTTACTCAATATATCATAAACACCTATCCATATCATTACACTCTTCTCATGTATCATTTCAATGCCTACATATTATTCTCTAGTATAAAGTATAATATGATTTATTTATACAATCCCTTGTAACTAAATCTTCTCATATATTCACAATCATTTGAGAGTGTTTTCATTTTTATTTCATTCATGTTACGATTATTGTTGAGTGCTATAGGCAAAGCTATATTATAACAGGGGTAAAATAATAAACAAGTGCTGTCTTCAAATGCTGGTAGGCATATAAAACAAGTTGTTCATAGACAGTGCCAGTACACAGTAGCTACTCAATAAATGCCAGTAAGTATCAGAAAAGGAAAGAGGGGAGTACTGAATATGGCCTGAATATGAAACTAGTCAAGCCTACAGGTTTCAAATTGGCACAAATTAGTGTAATTTTATAGGGATAGACTACTTCTAAGTTCCATACTATTTCTACCTTGAATATAGGTCAGTAAGTGTCCTAGTTTTCTTTATTTACCCCATGGCTGATTCAATAATCTGTTAGCCTCCTGTGTCCTCCCAAGGAAGCATATGCTACTGTATCCCTACTGTTGGGTGAAAAGTCTAAGACAAATAAGGATGTTTGGTTAGGTAAATAAGTATAGAATATTATATGTGCCAACCAAGACGATTGTGGCCAGACCTGGTTAAGCTAGTGGTCCTTTGGGCACATACATGTTTCTCTGTTTTTCCTTTTTTTGTACTATTCCCTGTTTCCTGATAAAATTTCTTAGAGAAATTGCTATTCACGTGGCCTAAACAGAGTAGAAAAAGGGTTTGTTCATATTGAGCCAGAGTGCTTTCTTTTTCACCAGACAGTAAGCTCCATAGAATCTAGGACAAGGTGTGTCTTGGTAACTCTATGTCCACAGCACTTAGTAAGAGTACATCCTCTACATTAGACAGCCCTGCCATCTTTTCCTATACCATCCCATGGAACTTAGAAACTTCCAGTTGTGCAATTGTCCAGAAGAATTTTACAGAGTCCCTTAAAGTGAATCCAAAGACCTTAGCAATAGGAGACCAGGAAGTATGGCGCTGACAACAGAATTGCATTAGTGACTAAGAGACATCTTCATAAAAAGTACAATGTAAGGCTTTGTAGCTGGAGTGATTCATTTTAAATTTCAGAAGAAAAAGAAATATAAAATGATAGTGAGGGCAGAAGTCCAAATGGATTTAGGAAGCTTCTAATTTAAAAAGTTGGGGAGCTGTTATCTCAGGCTTAAGTAAATGATTATACACATTTACCTCTCGAATATAATCATTATCCAAATAAACAGAATCCACTTGGAAAAAAATTTTTAAGTAAAGTTCAGCGTTAATTGAATTTATATCATTCCTAAAACTGATTTTAACTATTGAGATGTTTATCTTACTACCTCAGCTCTAAAACAGCATGGTAATATAGCTTCCAAACTGCTGACTTGGACCTTTGAGCCTTTCAAGGCCTCAAGGGCTGGGAAGTTCCCATAATTAAGAAAAAGGTTCTCTATTCTGGAAAATTGCCATCACAGAAGCCTGCCCCACTCAAGTCATGCTGGGCTCGCTTGGCTCTGTCATAGGTGGTGTTTGAATTTGAACTGCCTGCTCCTGCTGCTGCCAATTTGTGAAGCTGCCTCTTCACATTAAAGCATGAACAGAAGGGAAATAAGCACTGAGATAGCAAATTGGATTTTTATAAAACTGGCACATTTAGCAGGAATTATCAAGATAGACTTAACAATACAGTGATTATTTGGGCAAAGCCCAATGCCTTCTATCTTCCAATTTTTGAATGAAACATATCTAAATTTCCTAATGTTTACCAAATGTTCTAAAAGTGAGAATTTCTAATTATCAGAGAGAATTTGATCTAAATTTAATTGGTTCTTGTCATCTTTATAAACTGCCTGCTTCCATTTTCTGCTCAAAATGTGAAGTATTAATTTTTGAGTCAACATAGTAGATTTTTTTATCATTTATTAGCATTTTCTATTGGTTAACTAAAAATGTTCTTTACTTTAACAAATATATGACAAAAGATGACAAAATGACAAAAGATTCTTCTCATTCTCAATGACAGACTTTTTTAGTGGCCATTACAGTTGCCTTTCTTAATCCTTAAGAGATGATATTACTGATTCTTCTAAGAATAACCTCTAGGTTTTACTGTACTTTTAGAAATTATTTTCTTACTCTCATAAAAAGTAATATCTTCCAAAAATCCTTTCCTAATTATCCCAAAACAATTTTTATTACTATTTTCCACTCAACATATATTATTTCTTTTTACATACATTTTTACTTTAATATATTTGATTTCAATCAGTGGTATTCCACAGCTTATTTCACTCATTTACCTAAATTTGTGCCATATGTTTTCTATACTAGCTTATAAACTTAAGGACAGAGACCATGCTTTCCTCTGTCTTTATATGACTTCATAGTGCCTTAACATCCAGTGGGACTGAAGAAGGACTAAATGATGGCTGTATGTAGTCATAGCTTGATACCATTCATGAGGTAGACACTAGAAAATATTTATAGTTGAGGAATTTATCCTTAACCTCTGAGGAAATTAGGATATGTTCTGAACTATATATTTTTTGTTATCTTGGTATGATCAATTGCCATTATTCTTTAATCTCTAATCTAGAATTTTTTTCTCACTCTCCCACTGTCACCTTCACTCATCTTAAATGATGCAGCTCACAGTTGGTGTAACAGATGAAATAGAAAACGAATTAGCAGCTGTTGTCCATCTGTGTGTTTATATTAAATATTTTAAAATAAAACTGCATTTGCATTCTGAATGCTGTCTGAAATCCATAAAATCTAAACTTGGTAAAGTCTGTGCCTTAGTTTTGAATGTTAAAGTAAACTTCATGGTAAAGCAAAAATAGGGAAAAAAAAGTTATGCCAGAATCAAGACTATATAATTAGTAACTTAAGGCAGATACAAATTCCCTTACCCTAACCTGTAGATGTTGCCATTTCCCCTTAAGAACTAGATCTCTGAAGGTGGGGGTGTCTCCTACCACATACCTGAGGCATGCATCCGGGCCTGGCGCAAGTGGGGTACAGTCCATGGCTTCACCTGGGACACGAACCCAGGACCTTCTATTTGTAAAGCAGACGTGCTAACCACTACGCTATGGAGCCACCCAAGATACAAATTTTAAAACCAAAAAAGCCAGAACTGAAAGTGAGTCCCCAAAGCTCACTGAAATCTATGAAGATATAATAGTCAAAAGATATTATTGACATAGTCTTCCTTCACAGAAACTAATTAATATATAAAGTTTGAGAAAGCTACATTCATTCTCTGATAGATTTATTTTGAGATATACTTCTACTTTCTCTTTTATCTGTCCTTTAAGCTTCTTCGGCATCCGATTAAGTTGGAACTCTGCAGAGTGTTGTTATGGTTACTGATAGCCAACTCCCAGGTTGAAGGTAAATGTCATAGCTTTGGGAAGAAAAAAATGCTTTTATTTTTTTACTCAAGTCAAATAATCAGATGTTCCTGATGTTCAAAAAGTGAGAGAGAGAAAAGTATGATCTTCAAGATAAGTATTTATTGCAGTGTTTGAGTCAGTTTCTCTCTCTATGCTTCAGTCTATGTGTGAAGAGAAAATAGTCACTGTATTTACATTATGTTCAAGATTGCCATGGAATCACAATATCTTAAACTGAAAGGAACTTCTGATGTTAGCTAATCAAATCTTTCACCATTGAAGGTATTAGAGAAAATTCTAACAGCTAGCCATCAGTTTTTTGTTTGATGCTTTTTAGTGAGAAATATCTTATTTGCCTCATGAGGCAGAACATTTTATTGTTGGATGTTTGTTATGGAAAGGATGTTTTTCCATTACACGGAACCAAAGTCTTTATCCTTAATTCTTCCATCCATTAGTCCTAATTCTGCCATCTGGCACAACACCAAATAAATTGACTCCATCTTATACATGACAACCTTTCAAAGAAAGTACTATTTATGATTTTATAAATGTTAAGTAGCATCATCTGTTCCATCCACAGACAATATTATTTATATATAATATCAGTATGGTTGTAATAATTGTACACTCTTCATTCCCAAAGCTACTGTAGAAAGATTGAGTAGAGGCCAGAGTTCATTCAATTCACTTATTGAGTGCCTACACTGTGCAGGAATTTGGCGGGGAAATCAAGAAGCCCGGATAAAATGAGACCCTGTCTTATAAGACAGACACATATTATTGTATCATCTTTATAAATTTGTCCTTTATCACAGTTTGTTGACTCTATCCTTCTTAGTTCTTTTATCTTTTAATTTCACTTTGCCTGTTAACATGCCACTCCTGCTTTTTTTTGCTTATTTACATTTGGCTCCTGGTGTCTTTTTGCCCTACCCTTTACCTTCTGTCTTTCATCTTTACATGTATCCCTTGTAAATAACATTTGAATAGGATTTGAGCTTAAAAAAAAAAAAAAGAAAAGCTCAGTCTTACATCTGCCTTACATTACTGTAACCCTGATCCTGGCATAAAGTTTATTTTGCTTTACCAAAAAGTTTGCTATAAATAATTCCCTTGATTTTTTTTATGTTTATATTTATGTTAAACTTTATGTTTACTATTTATACAGCTGTGTTACCTCTTTCTTATTCTTTTCCCTGTTGTTGGTTTGATCCAGATGCTGTTTGTTCCCTTTTACCCCTTTACTATTTGGAAAGATATGCTATACTTTACCACACCCCTCATGCTTTCCTTCCAATACATTTCTTGACTCATATTTTTAAAAATGTGCTAACTATATTCCTCCTACAAGGCATTCCCATTTCATTCATGTACCCCCTACACCAAAAACAACTCTAGAATATTTTTACTTCCTTCATCTCCTCCCGCCTTCTCAACTTTTAGGTAGGATTGCTACAATCATGCTCTTAATTCTAGGCTATTACTAAGTTTTCTTTTGTGATATGTCTCTACAGCTTCTGGGGAAATCCATATTTAGTACATGTATTAGCACATCAGTTTATTTGGTCATTATATATTTAGAGTTAGCTATATAGTTTTATAAGTGTGTATGTGTGTGTATTTCACTAGTGTTTCTTCTCATCATCTCCCCCTATCTTGAGATCTCTGATCTGCTTCATTTTCTAGAACATTACTCATTGATTTATTATCTGAATCTTTGCATTTTTACAGTATCATTCTTCTATCCTGATGGGTGAATGCTGTCTGACTAGGATAGGATTTGGGGGTTGCAGGCCTTTTTCTCTTATGTTTTATAGTTTTGGGTATTGTAGGTAGAACATTCAAAGCCAGTATATTCTTTATTAGTAAATCCAGTTTTTCTATGACAGCTCGTAAGATTTTCTCTTCATCCTTGAAATTACAGCATTTTGCCAAGACAGTCTTAGGTTTATATACTTTTTTTTTTTTGGCAATCGTTTCTGGAACTCAGTAAATCTTTTCAATCTCCATGCCTGTCTTTTTAATTAAATGAAATTTTCCTCTATTTTTTCCATCCATCAGTTCTTTTTCCTCCTTATGGAATTCCTATTGGTAATATATCAGTCTCTTGCTCTGTTCTTCAAGTTTCTTATGGTCACATGACTTCCATCATTTTGTATTTTTGTACATTCCTTTGAGATATTTCTACCACTCAATCTTCCAGGCCACTAATTGAGTTTTCAGCAGGGATTTTGTTCAGCTTCATCTACTAAATTTTAAAATTTGAAAATTATACTTTTTGTTCCAGAGCATCCTTTTAATGGTGTTAAGTTAATCACCATTAGTGCTTATTGTTTGTTTGTTGTTGTTGTTGTTAAAATTATATATTTCCCCAGCAGTTTTATTTTGCTATGAACTGTCCTAAGTAATATACTTATTCTTCTACTTTCCAGTTGCTGGCTTCTTAGATTGATGGTATTTTTCTTGCCTACCGAGAGTTCTGTTTGCCCTCAGTCCTCAGGAAGCTGCTAGGTACCATGGACCTAATGGAAATGGAATTGTAGTAGAAAAAGAGGATCACAAGTATAAAAGGCACAGAAGTCACAATTTCTGAATTGGCAAAGCATAATGGCAGCTGCCATTCTTCTTCTGAAGTACAAAACAAAACAAAATCACCTCTGTGCTTCCTGGACATTTAGTTGTAAAGGTTTAGACTTTCCCAGCCCTTCAGGATAGTCAGTCTTAGTACTTTTTAGGTAGACTTCTGGGTCAACCTAAAAGCGATACCTTTGTGAAAAGAATGAAGTTAAGGAAATACAAATGAATAATTGATAAATGGTCATGGAGATAGGAGCACAGCATAGGGAATACAGTCAGCAGTAATGTAATGTCTACATCTAGAGCCAGAGGGATGATCAGGGGATCATTTCATAAACTATATAAAGGTCTAACCAATGTACTATATTGTATACTTGAAACTAGTAATAAAATTAAATTCTAAAAAAATAAATGCTACCTTTGTGCTTAGTACTTAAATCAGATGCCAATTAGCTTTAAGTGCTTTAAATCAGTGAATGTTAGAGACAGAAAGGACCCAGTTAAAATGTTCTCATTTTACAAATAAGAATAACGAGACCCCAAAAATGATATTATTTTTCAGAGTCATCTCAGCGATAGAGACAGAATTGGATTCTAGACCTGATGATACTTAGGCCTTCAATTATCCATTCTATTTTCTGTTACCTAGCACATAAATTTTTAGCATTTAGTCCTAAATCAATTCTCTTATAGAATGCTTTCATATAATATTTGGCACTCTAAGAAAACAATGGATAGGTACTTAATTTAAGTGAAAATGGGTAGAAAGTGTTAGTAAATCAAGATTAATGCTAGTATTCAATTTATCTTTAAGTAAATGGTTAATCAGCATCCAAAACTAATTAAAACTGTGGTTGTTAATGAAGGAAGAATTGAATGAATGCAGAATTAAGATCTGCTGCTTTTTGAGAAAAGGGATGCTACTTGTATATACCTAGAAAGCTTTATCTTACCTCCCTTTCTGTGGCAATAGTGAGAAGATAGTTCCGATTTTAAAAAGTACAAGTTGTTTTTTGATCATCATTATTTTGCTTGTACAAATGTGATTTATATATTTAGATAATGATAAATAGCTTCTATCTGAAAGAATACTATGTATGACAAAGTATCTTCTACAATGTGAATATTACTATAAAAGAATAGTAGAATGAACTTAGGGTGACCTTGAACCTGTTACTTCCTCCTAAGAACCTCAGTATCCTCTCTTGCCTGCCTACCTCACAGAGTTGTAATATTAACACATAGGTGTGAAAGTGTAATTTTTTTAAACATGAGTATTGTCATTAATTTTATTCTAAAATATCAACTAATTTTACATATAAGAAGTAATGTCATATGTAAGGCATATAAGGTCATATGTGTAATATAAGCTCATATTATGTAACTTATAATGTTTTACTCTCCTATCTTTGAGAAAATTAATATACCATGATCTCTTTAACAAAACTAAGAAAATCGTGAGTTGTTTTTATCCTGTTATAATATCCATGATTTGTAATTCTTGTTGCCCGTTCTTCTCATCATTATTCAGTATAATCTCTTAGTTTTAGAAAGCAAGCTCAGTTTTTTTTCACCATTAAAAGTAAAAAAAAAAAAATGGTGAGAGAAGGAATATGAAGTAAATATAGGAAAATATTAGCATTCGTCAAATCTAAGAGATGGATAGATACAGGGGTGATTCTTATACTATTATCTTATGTTGGAAATATTTCAACATTTGAAATATAATATGAATCACAAAAAGGAGAGCAAATTTATGTCTTATAAACAAGCCCTAAAATTACATTTAATCAAAAAAAGTAGATTCTATCTGAATATAAAATTCATAATTATGTGTTTTATTCCCCAGAACTATATTAACATGTTCACATATGCACTTTTCTGGTCATCCCAGACAGATCCCTATCTGCTGCCTTAGGATGATTTTCGATGCTTTCAAACAAGGGTCCATTCTTATGAGAATTTTCCATGTATGACATGTCATATCCCTGAAAAAACTAGACAATCACTCTGATTGGGTAGTGGAAAAGAACAAACACTTAACAAGGAGCCAGAGATTCTAGTCTTAGCTCTGCCACTTACTGCTCTACCTGCCTTTAATTTACTACTTTGCCTTTCTGACTATTACTTTTCTGTAAAATATGCATAATAATACCTGTTCATTTACTTCACAGTTTGTGAGGGAACAAATGGAGTTATCACATGTAACATAAATGAAGTTATGGAATCTCTATTATACATTAGTACCTGTCCCTTTTCTAAGCCATGATCTCTTACTAGATCCCAAACATCAGAAGTATCCATCAGAATAGAGTTGAATAGAGGGGCAGGGGAAGTTGAGAAGGACAGGACCCAAAGAATGTGCTCAGCTGTGATACTGAACATAATAACCCCCAAAGACCTTTCCAACTTTGACAGTCAGTGATTTTGTGAATTCAACAGCCACTGAGTAGATAGCAACATTGAGCGTATTCTTTGAAACATGATAGATTACAGTAAGGATTTAATATTAGATCACTTTTAGTTTATTTCTACAAATTAAAAATTTTCATGTAGAGAGTTGAATACTCTGCAGTTTTACAAAATAGGGGGAAATTTTCACAGATAACATGAAAACAGTGAATAAGAAAAAAGATTACTGAAAAATATATTTTTTGCAGTCATCAGCTAGCCTGTCCCAGGACCTTTATCCACCTACAAAGATTAATATGATGATACACATGTCACTGCTGCTTTGTTTCCAGTGACAACCATAATCCTGTAGAGTCAACACATTATAAATTAGTTGATTGCTGAAATTAGCTAATGTTTCTTTATAGTAACACAAACATAAATTTTGTTGATAATATTCATTGTCCATTCACCTGAACCACATTCCGTATTGTCCCATGTTTGTGATCTTTTCCCCACTTACTCCATAAGCCCATCATTTGGCTCGACTTCATGATAATGTGATCCTTCAAGGCAAGGGGCCTGGAGCTGTGGGCATGCAGTAAAAGGAACTCATCACATGCATATCATATAGTATTTCAACACAAAAAAAGAATTTACTATCTTTTTTCCTAAAGCAAAACAGAAAAGATTGGTGAAAAATCTATTCAAAATACTTAAAAAATACTTTCAACACACTCATTATTGAATATAATTCTTATAAAATGTTTGTCCAACCAATTTAACTTTGAATCCATGTCTGGGATTTTTTTTTTTAATTTTTGTGTTTAAGACATAGATTCTACCTTCATTAATACCTGGGTACCTTTTAGCTGCATAAGCAATTAAATAGATGACTTTAAAGGGCCCCCATGTTGGTAAGTTGAACTTCACATGAGCCATTTTTTAAACTTTTATTTTTGTCTCTTCTGCTTGGGAGCTCATTCCCCAGAGCCAAGCAATCCCTGGTATACTCATAGACAGGCCAGTGTTTGAGGAGGAGGAGAATTTTATCCAGATCCAGTAAGAAAACAATCAGGCTGGAACCCGGCCTACATTGCTGTTGAACCATTTGGGCTTTACACATACAGCTGTGTGAACGTATTTGAGGCCCAATCTATGATTTTCTTCTGTGTTAGTCATAGTTTCCTGCATAAAAACTGCCAAGTACGCGGAAGTTGAAATTTGCCAGGTCCCTAGGTATGTTTGTATGATAAACATCTGTCAATACTGTAGCAATAACAGCAACTAACCTTTCTTGAAAACTTGGTTTGTACCAGGTACTATTCCTTAAACTGTTTCATATGTATTATGTCACTTAATTCTCATAACAACCCTATATTTTTCCTACTTTATACTGGGAAAACTGAGATAAAGAGAAGTTAAGCAACTTGTCCAAAGTTCTATACCTAACAGAGGCACCAGGATTTAAATTTGGCATCCAGAGTTCACACTAAATCTCTGTGCTATGCCACTTCCCAAATAGCTTATCTCTTGTAGAGCCCGTAAAGATAGCCTCTTGGGTAAATCTCAAGTTCTTCTCCTTACCTGTCACTCCTAGAGAGAAAGTGAAATGATGTCCTGGTTACAGTTTTTTTCTCCTTGTTCTCTTTCTTCTCTTTCTCCTGCTCCTCCTCTTCCCATCAAACAGTGTATTAAGGTAAAGGAATATGAACAAACTTCACTACCATGACTGATTTGGGAGAATATATGCTATCTCACTGAGACCTCATTTGATATCAAGTTAACAAAACTCTGCTGAAGCTAATTTAAGCTAAGAAGGAATTTATGGGAAGATGTAGCATTATCTCATCACACCCAAGAGCAAAAATAAGCCTCAAGAGGGACTAGAAGCAAGAACAAGAAAATCAGAAGATGTTATCACTCCCTTTTCAGATGTACATCTTAATTGTCTATGGAGAAAAAAGGGAAACTCCCCCATTCCCCACAGGATAAGAAGTTTCCAGAAAACAAGGGTGTATGCTAGACAAATATTCTTTAAAAGGCATCCTTTCTATATCTCATCATTTAAAGGGAAATACAGAGCACGAAGCCTACTAGGTTTTATGGATTTAAAATAGTAACTAAACAGTCCCTTTCAGCTACTCCTTTCTTTCTTGTCCCTCACAAGCCCCAATGCTGGCATTTTGGTTTTTTGTCACTTGATCAATCTCAAATTAGGCCTTTGTAACCCTCTAACATCCAGAAGATAAAACCCTTGACTTTGCTCCATCTCTTTTTTTCAGGCCTTTGACCTGTGTCTTTAAAGGGCTTGGTGCACTTATTTTTTTAGTTGATTATCATGAACCTTTCTAGTTTCAATCCCTAACATTCATCCTGTCCCTTTACCCTCTCATAATATTTTATAGAATCTCTGACTTCCTTTTTTTCTTCTCTACCCTTGCTTTTCCCAGTAAACACCTAATGACCCTTCATATTTCTAAGGGAGCCCCCACACTCTTTTCCTTTTAGATGAAGTCTAAATTCTTAAGCATAGGGCCCTCTAAAATTGCATCTTACCCTACCTATCCCAGTTGTTGCAAATCAAGTCCTTCATTCTACATAGTTCATTTTTCCTACTGATCTAGAAACACAATAGACTTCATCAGAAGCTGATCCTCTTGCTTACAAGGCCCTTTCCCATTTCTTTCCACCTGTAAAACTCCAGACCATTTCCACAGACCTAACTAACCTAAGTTATATTTCCTCTAAAGAGTCTTATGTGATCTTTCTCACACTTAAGGTCCTATCCTGGCTTGCGTGGAATTTTGTAGGACGTACAGCTTTCAGTACTAAATCTAGCATATTCCTAGGCAAACCGAAATGGTTAGAAAGCCTACCAACACCTCAGTATTCCTCCTTATTATGTTGCCTTTTTAGATAGAGCAAAAAGCCCCGTGAAGGTACCAGTAGCCACTACTCCACGCTCATATTTCTTTCTCCACAATGAGAGTTATCCATTGGGCAGAGAGCCTTTTGATTCTGAGTTTATACAAAATATATTGCTATATTCATATTAATGTCTACTCAGTGAATTATATGGTCTAGTTTTAAGTTGGCACTATATCTAAAATCTTTTCCTTGTGTATTAATGTGTTTGTCTTTATTTTCTTCCAGCCCAGATGACTTACTTAACGCCTTGAATGAGGGTATCAGTCGTGCGGATGTCATCATCACATCAGGGGGTGTGTCCATGGGGGAAAAGGTATGAAAAAATTAGGCTCATGAAAATTTAACCACTGTAATGTCTTGCATACAGTTATTAGCTGTGATCTGGTAAACATCTGATATCCATAATCAGGCCCCCACAGAGCTGAAAATCTATGGGGCTTCAGAAATTTCTGGCATTCTAAAAGGGAAATAGTGTGGGTAGATCAGAAAGCTTAACTCGGGAGCAGCATATAGAATCCCACAACTTGCAGAATGGTTTTGATTCCCATAGAGATTTCTGGCTTTTTGCTCACTCAACTTTACTACTTTAGGACTTACTTTTTATGAACTATATACACCCTTACCTTAGGCTCCAAGATCCTTCCTTCTACTCAATAAATTTAAAGATAAACTCCCCCCACTACATATTCCAAACCTGGTAAAGAACCCTGAGCTCTCCACAGGAGAGAAAGAGATTAGGTAGCCCTTTGCCCTTCTTGACCATAACCATAATCATAATCATAATGACAACAAAATACAAACATATATAAATATGTAGGATTTTATAAGACTAAATATATTTGCATGTAGTACATGCTGAGTCCTATATAAAGCACAATTTGAATATCTCAATATCACTAAGTCTTTATATCTAAACGAAATGTATTGGTCCGTGATAATTATTAGGTCCATTGAATAGTGTTATAAAAGCAAAATATTCTTTACTACAATAACCAACCTTATGTTTTGGCTCAATAATATTTTAGATTACAGAATGTTCTGCCAGCCTATAATTCCTTTCCATGTCTTCTTTTATCTTACATTAATGAGTAAACTGAAAATTATAAAAAGATGATCATAACAGTAATTTTTACTAAAATTCATATTTTCCAAGAGCTTGACTTATTTTTAGCTAGATTTTATGTATATGATTGTTCTTGTTCTCTGCACTCTCTAGGTAGAAAACTGCCTAAATTCATAATCTATCTCTTTATATAGTGAACTCTATTGGCTCTGAGAACAAATATTGGAATTCAGTAGCCTGGACAGAGAATACCTGCCTTCCATTCACAACTTTGGTTTCAGAGTGTTTAAGAATAGCACTTCAGTTATCAAAACCATAGAAGAAAAAGAGAGAATGTCAGTCCAAGACTACCATCTCAAATTACATCCAGAAGTGAAGATACTAAAGTAGGCAGGTAGTCTCCTAGAAGTCTTTAATCCCAGAGGGAGCAAATTGCTGCAGACCTCTCCTGAGATCACAAAGGCTAGGGACTGAGCTCTGCAGCCTGATAGATCTATAAGAAATAATTTGCAACACGTCTGTTTTCATTACCATCAAACTGCCTGTGGTGTTATAAGTATCACTAGAGCGAATCCTGAAATTAAAAGTACTTAAATTTGTTATTTCCAGGGAGTGTGTCATGTATAATTTATCTTGTTTCTAATGAACTTAATTGTGGGACAATACCTATTTTACAAACCTAAAATTTGTTTTTTCTAATACTTTCGAAGATATAATGAGCTTATAATATACATAAGCTTGGCAATTATGGCTCAACTGTAGTAAGGACAAAACACTTCTCAAACTTAACCTTCTTTATTAGTACTAACAAAGATGTCATGTATCCTGGGGATTTGCTCACAAGTAAACAGAGCCAATATAGTAAAGCACTTTGGTTTTCTTTATTTCACTGACTATGTGGCAAGATACACTGCGTGGCATTAAATTTACTAAGAAGGAGATTTATTTAGGAACTGGGCATCTCAAAGTATTCTCTAGGAGCTAATAATTGTCTTTTTTTACCTCCTTCAGTGGGAATGAGATGAAAAAGAAAGAAAGAAAGAGATAAAGCATGCATGCAGCACACTCCTGCCAACCTTCAAATTCTAGTCTCAAAAAGAATTCCAGTGTACCTTAGTACGGGGGGCGGGGGGAAGGAAAGAGAAGGGGAAGGGGAAGGGGAAGGGGAAGGGAAGGGAAGGGAAGGGAAGGGAAGGGAAGGGAAGGGAAGGGAAGGGAAGGGAAGGGAAGGGAAGAAAAAAAGAAAGAAAAAGCATAAGAGGTAGAACATCTGCTTCAGCCCAAGAGCTGAGCCTGAAAAACAGTCACTGAAAAGACAGGGAGGTCAAGGAAAGATCCAGAAGCATTAAGTAGTAGGCATGAATCTTAAGTGCAGAAACTCACGTGTGCAAATAATTTATTTACTTGTTTCAAATTAAATCCTACTATGAGCACCTATGTACAGCGCTGGCAAAAAATTGTATTTAAGCCACTACTGAGGCTCACTCCCTTTAAGAATTATACCAAGGAACTGCGAGGGACTTAAGAGGCAACAGAGCATCAGGGAGACATATCTGGTCACCAGTCTGCACTGGATACATCTAGAGTATCCTTGTAGTGCTAGCAGATATCAGGTCTTTGCTCCTTTGGGCCATGCTAGCAGCACTGGGATCATGGGGAGGCCAGGAGCCTAGGCAAGGGGGAGGGGTCCTGCTTGTGGGGCTTATAGACCTCTATTCTCTTCTTAACCAAAAAAAAAAAAAAAAAAAAAATGACTCTTCCACAGTTGCTTCCCTCCAAATCTCTCCCCATTTACACTGCTCCTCCCACTCCTCCTCCCTTTAGACTTTTCAACGAGTTTTCATTTTTATAGAATACCCAAAGTTTCAGGTAGACAGTTACAGCTTTTTACTCTGAAAACTAAAGAATTACATGCATTACTATAAGTTTTCTAGAACCTGCAGAATTGTAAAACAGCTCAAAAACAATGAAAGGTGCATATAATCAAGTCTAAGTGCAGGTAACACTTAGACTGGACACCCAGTAATTTATTTTGGCCTTTTTAAGAGTCTCTTAACTTTATCTGAGAGTATCTCCCCCACCTCATATGATCAAAATAATCGCAAAGATAATTATTGATCACAAAAAAAGGCTGATCTTATAGGCCTACCTGATTATTTAGAAGCAAGAGTGTTAATTAACCATATAGGCTTTCTTGAGTTTGTTTTGCAAATCTAGAGTTATACAGCAATACAATATTAAAACTAATCAACAGTATTTCAAATAAGTAAATCTATAAAATTTTCTTTATCATTTTATTCACCTTGTGTCATTCTAGTTATGCTAGGTCTTAGGTTAGCAATCTGTTTTCATGAAGCCATCTGCTTCCATTCTAGAGCCCTAGGATCCCTTACACAATCCACTGGTGCTGTATAAAACTTATCTAAGCTATATCATTTCAGAAGCCTGTACCCAAGAGACTATTCTTTCAAGTATCAATAGTTCAAAGTACCTATGACAGTCCTCCCAAGTGCTCTAAATCTGTCTTTGTTGTACACACAAATTATTGACTGTAGCTTATAGCTGAGCCTTCATACATGCATTAGAGTAAAACTGAAACTTTCCATAAATGACAGACACTTATGTTGTGCTTAATTTATTACCATAGTCAATACTGTATTATCAGAATAGAACATAAGTAAAATTCTCTATTGGGATATAGTATGTAACTATATCATAAAAGTTTTTATCAATGTTTTCCCTGATTGTGAAAACATATTGACAGCAAGGGCATTGTCAAATCTCTAGGCATGTTCCATAAAGTATACAATTTCTGAAATAGTATTTTAGTAACATTTTATCTATACACATCTAACCTTAGGACACACTGAGTATCTCTTCTCAGATATGACAGCAACACTTACCATGGTAACACATCAAACAAACCTAATTATTTCTAACATCTCTTCTTTAAGATGAAAGAACAAATCTTTGGGATTTTCTAGAGACACTCTAGGAAATTTCAAAGATAGTTTTAAGTATAAAAGATGTTCTGAAATTTATTTTTTTCTAAATTTAGAGTTGATGTATAGAAGGCAAAATCAAAAGAGTTGTCAAAAAGGATTGGGTACCTGATTAAGATAGGATCACAGGTATTGGAGAAACAATACTTGGATACTTAATTTTTTAAAGCAACAATAAAATATTTGAAAATAAGCATAGACAGTTACATGATTTTAAATAATCTTGGCTCATTCATAAATGAATAAATTTTCTTCTTTGCTTTTTTATGCCTTAAATAATCAAAGGCAAAATAAGGCAAACATAAAGCAGAAAAAGACAGATTACACAAAAAAGAATAAGCTTTCACATCTTAAAAGTATTAATCGGCAAACCAAATAAATACACTCATCAAATCTGAGTGAAATTGCTATAATTTTAATATATTCCTCAACTTCATTTCAAACATAGGTATTAAAAACCAAGGCAAATTAAAGTAATTTCCAAACTCTTGTCCTTTTTTAATGATCTTTTTTTATATTTAAACAAACTTAACACTTTAGAACAAAGAGTGGTCCCTAGACCCCTGAGGGTTCCAGAGATCCAAGTAGGTCTGTAAGTTCACAACTATTTTCATAATAAAACTAAGACTTTATTTGACTTTTATTCTCCTCTCTTGAGTGTACAGTGAGTTCTTCCAGTGCCTATGACATGATAAGCTATGACATGTGATAGCTTATCAGACTAATGGAAGAACACACATAATATACTTATCTGTCATTATTGCTCATAGCATAATTGTCATTACTCATATTCATTATAACATTTAAGGAAAAACTAATTTCTATTTCACAGCAAAAACAGGGGATGTAGATCATTGAGAAATTATATGTAAGTATTTTAGCAGACTAACAAAGTTCATAAACACACAGAATATAACTTTCTACAGCCACACACATCTCTTTTATGCCTTCTTAATGTAGCAAAGATGAAAAAACACATTCATTAACATGACCCAAAAATAAAGCCCCTCTATAGCATATTTAAAAAAAGAATCAAAATATATTAACTGAAAAACAAAAGTGTATTTACTTAAAATCATGATTAGTAACCCATAATTCCGTGTTCTATCTCACTTAGAAGTCATCTAAATGATGACTTATATGATGATTATTTATTAATTACTTTATCAGTTCAAGATTTTTATTTTTTGCTGATATACTATAAACATAATTATTATTGAAAAGTTTGTTATATGAAAAGCAATCTACAGATTCAGTGCAATCCCTATAAAAACTAATGGTATATTTCACAGAACTAAAACAAATAATTCTAAACTTATATGGAACCAGAAAAGATCTCCAACAACAAAAGCAATCCTTATAAAAAAAAAAAAACAAAGCTGGAGGTATCATGATCCCTAACTTAAAACTATACTAATTAAAGTAGTGTGTATGGTATTGGCCCCAAAACAGACACACATGGCAAAGAAACAGAATTGAGATCCCAGAAATAAATTCACACAGATATGGATAATCTACAACAAAGTAGCCAAGAACATACAATGGAGAAAGGACAGTCTCTTCAATAAATGGTGTTGGGAAAACCAGACAGCTGCATGCAAGAGAATGAAAATAGACCACTATCTTATACCATACACAAAAATTAATGGATTAAAGATTTGAACATGAGACTTGAAACCATAAAATTCCTAGAAGAAAACATAAGCAGTAAGCTCCTTGACATTAGTCTTACTGATGTTTTTGTGATCTGATGCCAAAGGCAAAGGAACAAGCAAAAATAAACATATGGTACTGTATCAAACTAAAAAGCCTCTGCACAGCAAAGGAACCCATCATCAAAACAAAAGTCAACCTGCTAAATGAAAGGTATATGTAAACCATATATCCAATAAGGGATTAATATCCAAAATATATAAAGAACTAATACAACTCAACAACAAAAAACAACCTGATTTTAAGATGGGCAGAGGATTTGAACAGACATTTTTCCACAGAAGATATACAGAGGACCAACAGGCACATTAAAAAATGCTCAACATCACTAAATATTAAGGAAATGAAAATCAAAACCACATGAGACATATCACTTCACATCTGTTAGAATAGCTGTTATCAAAAAGGCCAGAAATAACAAATATTGGAGAGGAAGTGGAGAAAAGGGAACCATTGTGCACTCTTGGTAGGAATGTAAACTGATGCAGCCATTGTGGAAAATAATATAGAGATTCCTCAAAAACAATAAGAATAGAACTACAATATGACTCAGCTATTGTACTTGGGTGCCTATCTGAAAAATACAAAAACAATAATCCAAAAAGATATGTGGTCTATATACAATAGAATATTTCTCAGCCATAAAAAAGAATAAAGTTTTACCATTTGTGACAACATGGATAGACCTAGAGGGTATTATGCTAAGTGAAATAAGTCAGACAGAGAAAGACAAATGCCATGTGATTTTCTTTAAATATGGAATCTAAGGAACAAAATAAACAAAACAAAAACAAACTCATAGATACAGAGAACAAACTGCTTGGTTTCCAAGTGAGGCTAGGATTGGGGAGCTGGGTGAAAAAAGTGAAGGGATTAAAGAGTATAAATTAGCAATTACAAAAAATAGTCACAGGAATATAAAGTACAGGACAGAGAATATAGTCAGTAATATTGTAATAACTATGAATAGCATCAGAGGGATACTAGACTTATCGAGGTGATCCCTTTGTAAGTTATATAAATGTCTAACCATTATGCTGTATACCAGAAACTAATATAATATTGAATGTCAAAATATATATATATATATATATATATATATATATATATATATATATGTTCATCACAGCATTATTCACAATAGCCAGGATATGGAAACATTGATAAATGAATGGATAAACAGGATGTGATGTGTGTTCACACACACAGAATGCTAAGCAATAAAAAAGAATAAAATCTTGCCATTTGCAACAATATGGATGGACCCCAAGGGTATTATTATGCTAAGTGAAATTAGATAAAGACAAATACTTTACAATTTCACTCATGTGAAATCTAAAAGAACTAAAACAAACGAACAAACAAAATTAAACAAACTGATAGATATAGAGAACATATTGGTGGTTACCAGAGGGAAGGGATGTTAGGGAGTGGGCAGAATGGGTGAAGGGTCTCACAGACTCTACAGTCAATAAAAGAAGCATATCAGGCAATTGCAGTATAACCTCAGTGTGTGGTGTCTGAAAGGCCTGGAAACTTCTGATTCTGCTATGATGGAATGGCTTATTTGGATCAATCCTCCCACCAAAAACAACTATAAAAGTTATATTAAATTTTTAAAAAATTTTTAAGGAAGAAAATGAAAAAAGGTATCTGGTGGGAACAATGAAGAAAGCCATGATTCAGGGCACCAAGATCTCAGAGAAAAGCGAACCACAGTGAATTAAAACTGAAATTCTTCACCATGTTTTTCTACTAGGCATTTACCCATTCCTAAGCCAGGAAGAGAGGAGAAGTGTAATGGTACAGGAAGCCGAGAAGCCACGCACAAAAGAGTAGCTAAGAGGCTAAGAAAGTAAACAGAATTTTCCACAGTCTTAGGAGTTCAAAGCCTGCCATGGAGGAGAGGCCCTGACAAATATCTCAGTCTTTCAGTTTAAACCCTCAAAGAGCTGTGCTCTAGGAATAAGGACAAACTGAAAATAAACCAGCCTTTACAAAGACTGAAATCCAGCCTCAAATTAGCTCAACCTTTGATTAGATCAAGGGAAACTTAGTTTACCTTAACCTCAGAAGAAATTAAATCCTTTCCAGAGGGAATATATCATCATATGGAGCCTCTTCAATTTTTTTCATACATAAAGTTTGGGCTTCAGTTTTAAAAATACCAGACATGCCACAGATAGAACAAAAAAAACTGAGAAACAAGATAGAACAACCTTTTAAATGATGGACTTTAAAAGAATTCTAATTATATTTAAGAAAAAGAAAGGACAAAGTGAAGACTTTCACTAGAAAACTAGAATCTACTCATAAGAATCAAATGAAAAATTTAGAAAAGAGATGGAAAATATGGGGGGAAAGCATAAAAGACATGTGGGATATAGTGAGAGATCTAACATCTGTGATTGGAATCTCAGAAGGAAAGGAGAAAGATAAACAAGCAATATTTAAGAAATATTGGCAGAAAGTTTTCCAAAACCAGTAAAAGGCATCAAGTCAGAAATTCAAGGAACTCTGCTAATTTCAAGCAGAATAAATACAAAGAAACTATATGTATTTAATTATAGTAAAACTATTGAAAGCCAATGAAAATGAAAAAACCATATCAGGACACATCACCTTCAAAGGACCAACAATAAAACTAACAGAAATGATTTAAACAAATAATAGAGCTCAATAAACACGGGAATGGCATTTGTAAATTGCTGAAAGAAAATAACTGCTGATGTGGAACTATGTATTCTAAAAACATTTCCTTCAAAAATCATGATAAAGAAATTTTTAGCCAAACAAAAACTGAGCAGACCTATACTGAAGAGAGTTTTTTTAGGCAGAAATATTATAGACTCATGAAAATGCAGAAAAGACTAAAGAGCAAAAAGAAGTTTAATATGTGGGCAAATGGAAATGAGTATTGATGGCATAAAACAATGCCTTGTGAGTTTTAAAATATATATAAATTATATATTATATTAAGTATATAAATATAAAGCATATATTATCTGTATAGTATATGTAGAAAGATATATGGTTAAAAATATAATAGTTAAAATATATACATATATGTACATACATACTTCAAATGTTTATAGAATTTGTGGTACATTATGGCACAAAAAAAAGCAGAGAGAAATAAATGGAGTTAACATGTTTTAAGTTTCTTGAATTGTCTGGGAAGTGATAAAAATATCAAATTATGGTAGACCGTGATAAATCAAGAATGTGTGTTGTAATCTCTAAAATAGCTACTAAAAGTAATAATAAAAGAATGTGTAACTAACAAGCTAATAGAAGAGAAATAAATTAAAATAAAAAATAACATTTCTAAATTTATGGCATCTAATAATATAGCCTAAAAATAAACAAATAAATAATCAAGCTGTCATCCAGCCCCAGGAATTCGATGGAGGCTGAAATGATGACTGAGATTGAGATAAAGGTGGAGGAGAAGAGGGTAGAAAGAAGTATTACACACAAAAGAAAGAACATTTTAAAAGACTGGAGACAAGAAAGGTTTAAAAACTTAAAGCAACATAATCTTGCTGAGAGGGAAAAGAAGAGAGGGAGATTCAGGAATGGGGCTAGATGGGAAAAGGATTACCTGATGAGAGTAATGCTAGTAAAAGGGACCAAGAAAATACAATCATAGATTTGATGCTAAAAAGATGAGAATTATTCTTGGAAACTAGGAAGTACTTGACGTATTACATAGTGACTTGATCAGATTTGTTTTTAGAAGGTCTTTCCTACTACTGTGGAGGGAATGAATTGGAGGAGGGCAGGAATACTGGCAGAGAGAACTGTTTCAGTAATCTGGGTGAGAAGATATTGGCTGAAGCTGGAAAGAGAGAGAGAAAGGAACCAATTTTTTTTTTTAATAGAGTGTCCCATAGTTTGAAATATCTAAAATTTTAGTAGGTTACTAGACTCACTCTTAGACTAGTGAACAAGAAACTCAATATTAGACTAAGAGATTGAGAAATTTTAAGGACTGAAGCTTTTTTTCCTTTCTCTCCATAAAACCAACCACAGGGCAGTGTTGCATTTCATTTCAAAATCAAATCCACAATGAGATATCATCTCACACCTGTTAGAATAGCTGTAATCAACAGACAAGTAATAACAAATGTTGGAGAGGATGTGGAGAAAAAGGAGCCCTCATACCCTGCTGGTGGGACTGCAAATTGGTACAGCCACTGTGGAAAACAGTAAGGAGGTTCTCAAAAAACTAAGAATTGATCTACCATATGATCCAGCAATCCCTCTACTGGATATTTACCCCAAAGACTTGATAACCCATATCTGAAAAGATATTTGCACACCAGTGTTCATGGCAGCATTATTCACAGTGGCAAGCAAAGTGTCCTACGATAGATGCTTCGCTAAAGAAGCTATGGTACATATATATAATGGAATATTACTCAGCCATAAGAAGAGACAAAATGCTGCCATTTGAGACAACATGGATAGACTTCAGATGATCATGCCAAGCAAAATAAGCCAGACAGAAAAAAGTAGAAAATCATATAATATGACTTATATGTGGGATGTAAACCTAAAAGCAACAAATGAACAAGACAAACAAACAGAGACTCAGGGACATGGACTGTAGACTAGTGGTTACCAGAGGGTAGGGAGTAGGGGAGGAGGGGAGAGGTAGATGGTTAAAGGGGGTCAAATAAAGTTGGTAGGGGGAGAGTGAAGTGGATAAAGGGGATCAAATAGATGGTAGATGAAGGAAACTGTACTTTGAGTAGTAAACACACAATAGAATATTCAGGTGTCAAATTATAATGTACACCTGAAAATTATATAATTATATTAACCAATGTTACCCCAATAAACAATTTGAAAAAAAGAAGTCACAGTCTGCAAATCACTATTTCCAACTGAAGAATTAAAATAATAATTTAATTATTATATATGTTAGCATGGTATAATACTCTTTCCAAGACTTTTAGAAAAGTTTGGTATATATAAAGTTTGATAGCTCTGTTTTATTCTTTTTGTTCAAAAAATATCTAAATAACATATATTAATTCTTAAAAAAAGTAAAAAATAAATAAGTAAATAAATAAATAAATAATTTTTTAAAAAAAGATTATGTGTGTCAGATTACTCTCGGTTGGTTATAACCTTAGGTTGGTTGTGTTTTTGTTAGCACAGTATAAAGTTGGAGCAATTACACTTACCTGATTTTCTGTTTAGAGCTCCATGCTTATTTTTAATTTTTGTTGGCTTGTTTAGAATTGGCAATCTGGAAAAATGTCTAAGTCTTACCTAAGGGAATATACATTGCTTTAAATCCATTAAGCAGAATAGTTTAGGATACATGCATGTGGTTTCTCTGCCCAGGCACAACTTTCTTAAGTCATATTTGTTAACATCCTTTCTCAGAAATAAAATTCTGTCTTAAAAGAGACAATAATCCATTAAGGAATAATTTATACGTTATTGTATTCATTTGGTGTATTATATAAGTATTCCTACTAGAATGTATTTTTTATGAGGGCAAAGACATTTTGTTTTTTCTTCAAGGCTATGTCCCCTTTACCTAGATTGGTACTCAGCACATACCAACTGCTCAATAAATACTTATTGAATGAATAAATGAATGACTGAGAAATGAAGGGACTAAGAAATATTTGTCTTAAGCAAATCAGCTTCACTAAAATAGTTTTTTAATTTTAATCTTGTAAATTTATTTTATCTTCCTTTAAAGTTTTGAAAGTCTGATATTAGAACATTTGTAAGTAAATTTATTATTTTTCATATTTGCAGGACTATCTCAAGCAGGTGCTGGACATTGATCTTCACGCTCAGATCCATTTTGGCAGGGTTTTTATGAAACCAGGGTATGAAAATAATCTTATCTCATAAATGGGGTAGATTTGACCTGCTTTGACCAACAAAGTTTTAAATGCTTTCTTTTTATATTTTTCATTATGGATTATCTATTCTAATAAAAATATTATAGTATTAGAATTCTTTGCACAAGCATAGCTCCTATCTGAAATGGAAATTCATCTTCTTTATGAATCACAGTTTGGCATAAACAAAGCAAAGCAACTTTCCAAACCTTTCTCCCTTTAATTCCCATGTCTAGTTCCTTCTTTCTCTTTTTCTGTTTCTCTCCATACTGATTCTTTGTCTCTCTTTAAAACCATTTTGGTACGAAAATTTTCAGACATACCCAAAAGTAGGGAGTACAGTGAACCCCCATGTATCCATAAGCCAGTTTCAGTAACTTATCAACATTTTTTCATAATTGTTTGATTAACCCCATTCCTCATCTTTTTGGGAGGACAAAGGGCTGGGTTATTTTAAAGCAAATTCTTGATGTGCCATTTTGGTATGCATCTCAAATAACGATAACAGCAGCATCCTCTTACATAATCATAATGGTATTATCTCACCTAACAAATAATACCTTAGTATTTAATACTATGATCATATTCAGAATTCTCCTAAGTGTCAAGAAAAAGAATGCCTTCTTAAAATTGTTTTGTTTGACTTAGGATTCGAGTCAGTCCACTCATTGTATTTGGTTAGGTCTCTGTTAAACAAGAGCATTTACTACTCCCCCACCCCCGCCATTTTTGTCATGCCATTGATTGATGAAGAAACTGAATCATTGGTTCTAACTAATGGATTTAGCTGATTGTTTCTTTAAATGGTGGTTAATTTGTGGTGGTGTCTAATATTGTATAGACTGGAAGTTTGATCTAAAATCTTAATGAGATTCAAAGTCAGCTTTTTTTTTTTTGCAAGAATACTTCATGAATAGTATTTCATACTGCTTCTTCTTACTGCCTCCCAGGAGGAAAGAAAAGTAACCATAGACCAAGATCTTGGGGCCTTTTCAGACCCCTGCTACTCTGTAAGCCTTCAGTTCCCTATTCACAGGCTCGGTGTGTAGATGAGCATTCCAGCACAACTCCATGCCATCAGGGACAATAATCATGCTTTAGTTCAGAATTATACTCTAATAGGTGCTCATGTGAACCCTAAGAGAGAGTAGAGGTGAGACTTAACAGTTTTTACAAGTGAGCTATGGGAACTATCAGCATATTCCAGAAGGCTTTTTTAAATTAAGCCAACCCTCCATTTGGATATCTCATGTCAGTTCTAGGACAGAAATCAGGCTTTACCTCTATGGTTTTCCTATTTAAGTATGAAGTTAAGATTATCCCTAAATCTTTCTTCACAACTTGATAGAATTTAGAATTATTGGCATTTTTTGTAGCTGTCCCAATATGGCTGCCACTGAAAAGGTTCTTTTATTATTGAAATTGTTAGATTTGAATCATTTTTATTAAGAATAGTTTGTCTTAAGCAACTATTGCTATGGAATGGGTACAGAGGCTTTTTTATTTTCCTGTCCCTATGGGCAATACTAATTTCATTAAAATATAGAGGACATCACAAAGGCATGTCAGTGTGCTTCTCACTAGCTACAAAAATTAAATCGATTATTCCCTTCACGGTGAGAAAGGAGCTGACATTACTTGCCCTCAGCACTAGAGGAAAATTATTTGTGTAATATCTATTATTTAAATTAATCTCAGCACCTCTGATATACCATGTACCTCAACTTTAGTCCATCAGTTCCTACTGTTTATTGTCCTCAATTAAGGTTATAACACTCTGTGCTTCAGTCATTTTATAAGTTCTGTTCTCAAGAGGACAACTGAACTATAAGTGTCAAATTCCAAAAAAATGGCTTCTCAGAGCTTAAACAAAAACTTAACAGTCTAGCAATCGGAAATTCATGATAGCAATGCATAATAACAAAATGTTTTGTTGTAATGGAATCTTTTTTTAAAGTGAGTGTCTGAAAGCAACAAACAAGCAAGACAAGAAAACAAAAATTTGTAGATACAACAATTTAGTGATTATGAGAAGGAAGGGACAAGGGTGGAGGTAGATAATAAAGTGGGCAAATATATGGTTACAGAAGGAAGCTTTACTTTGGGTGGTGAACACACAATGCAGTTATACATAGGATATATTATTGAATTGTACATTTGAAACCTGTATGATTTTATTAACCAATATCACCCCCAATTAATTTAATTTAAAAAATAAATTTTAAAATATGAATAAATTAAGTTATAAATAAATAAAATGAGTGCCTTTAGAGAAATCACAGTACCTGTCTGCAAGATGCAAAAGATTATTTAAATTGACTTTTAGTAGAAGAAAGGTGTTACGCATTCCCTCTTTAATCATATGTGTGTTAGTTTGCCATAATAAAGTGATTTGGAGCTTTAAATGGGTTTCTTTTACTTGACCAGAATTTTATACTTGCCTAAAGGTAATAAGATTTTAAAGATAATTGCTACTTAATAGTAGAACAAGAAGAAATATGAAAAACTCAAAAACAATTTAGCTTTGCTTTTTCCACATACAGTGTATTCAGAATGTAATTAACCTCTTTCATTTTAGATAAAAAGATTCTCAGAAAAGCATTTAGAGTATTATCAACCAGATCTACCAATCACAATTTTTATGGGTCATCTACAGTGAACATAGCTGTTTTCGACAATGTATCTTGGAAATTATTTTCATCACACAGTAACAGTCATTGCCAAATAACCTATCTGAAGATTGATGCAACAATTTAATTTCATTTTTCTAAAATACAGCAAAGAATCAGAAAGTAAGCAAAAAAAGTCCTCGGAGTAGCCAAAAATAGATGTTGCAAAGTCCATATCTAACACTTCATAGCATACCCATTGAGAGCTTTATTAAATTATGAGCCCTAAAGTTAGAAGAACCTTGGTTCAAATCTTTGTTCCCCCATTTAGTAGCTGAGTACTTTTGCCCAAATTGCTTAATCTCTCTGTCTGTTTCTTCATCTATAAAATGGACAATTGTTACCTCATGAGATTGTTGTAAAAATTAAATGAAAACGGATGGAATGCATAGATTTTTTTAAAATAATAACTTTTACTACTAGTATTTATCATTCTTGCAATATAGCTATTATTACTACTCTCTGGTTCCCAAATCTAAAGCAAGCTTTAAAGGTCAAGATGATAGCAGTCTAGTATTAAAGGGAGCCACATAAAAACACGAGAAAGAAAAAAACAGAAACAAAAACGATAGAAACACAGCAGTGTGTGGTGTAGGGTTGTTGTTTCTAAGTGAAAACAACTTATGGAACTGACAGGAAGGAAAAGAAAGTAAGCTACCAAAAACCAAGGAGTTTAGTTACTTGGAAACAGAAGATGCTAAAAACAAATTAATTTAAATGCTCTTGAAAGACTTCAGGGTATAGAGGCTTAATAAAGTATCAACAGAAAAGTTTTTTATATGAGAAGCTTTGTATATGGAGAGTCATGTAACAAGAAAAGTAGAGTACTTAATTTGCTTGTCATATTACTTTTCAGTCACTAACAACCTCTTTTTTCTATAGCCTACCAACAACATTTGCAACTTTGGATATTGATGGTGTAAGAAAAATTATATTTGCACTACCAGGTAAGAATAATTGAAATAGTTTCTTTTACTTTATCTGGAAAAAATGGCTGAAGTTTTTTTGAATCACAGTTGATCACTCTCCTATCAGAGCACTTGATTTGGAATCTGGAAGACCTGGGCTCAAGTCCCAGCTTTACTTACTTAGACAAATCACTTAACCATGCTAAAGCTGTTTCTTCATCTATAAAATGGGGCTCACATCTACTTCACAGAGTCGGTGTGAGAGTCAGATTACATAGTATCTTTCAAAGCCCATTGCAAACCTTAAGGCAATAACCAAGACTTAGCTGTCACTAGGTTGGGAGCACCTGCTTTTCTTTATCAGAAATTGGTCCAAGTAAGCAGTACAGTCACCTCCCACAACTGGAAATATCATGCTCAGTGGGCCAAAGGGCCTTGAATCACCCATGCAAGTACTAGAACAAAATATAAAAAATTAAAGAAGTACAAAATAGTAGTTATAGATGGTCACAGGGATGGGGAGGGAGCACAGCATAGGGAACGCAGTTAGCATTAATGTAATGACTATGTGGAAAGACAGAGAAAGAGCAATTAGGGGGATTATTTTATAAACTATATAAATGTCTAACCAATGTACTGTATACTTGAAACTAATAATAAAATAAAATTTTTAAATTTTTATTTAAAACTGCCTGTGGTCCTTGCCAGATTTGGGGCAACTGGAATGGCTGCTAGTATTGGTACTTCTGAGCCAAATCTCAGGCGTCAGCAGCAGGCCACATCTCTGTCCCCACCCTCACTCCCATGTGAGCAGAAACTCACATGTTCAGTTGTAGAAAAAGTGAAATGATTCAGTTCACAAGAACTTTCAAGTTCAATTGTCTATTGATTTTTGACTGTGTATCTAAAACTATATTTTTAAAGCCATTACTAATTCTGATAAATTCTAAGGTAGTGTAGAAGTTTTATATATCTACTTATTATTTTTTCAACTTTTAAAATTATCCTTGATTCTGTAGCACTGTCACATTCTCTGTTTTTTGGCACAGGTTCCTTCAGAAAATAACCTACTTATTCCTTGCAGATGCATGAAAATCTGGTGGCTTTGAGATATTTATCTGTTTTTTATATTAATAAGTCTCAAAATAGAAATATTAAGAAAAGTCAGGAAGAAAATATAGAACTTTAAAAACATTTTGAAAGCCCTTATCTATAAGCATAAAAGGGATTAGATTTCTATCATATGGAAAATTTTAAGAGCAAAGACATGTAAACAAAATGTATCTATAGTATAGAACTCCTTAGGGCCTTTAATATAGTTTTAGATATTCTAAAAACCATTATAGAAGGAAATGTGATCTTCTATCCAGCTTCACAGTGCCTAGAAGGCACTGTTTACTTTGTCTACAGAGTATATGACTTGACCTACAGACCATCAGTGATAGTATAACAGTTATAGTTGGAGCTTATTTCACCATTCCTGAGGAAGATCATTGATCTACCAAAGAAGTTACAATTAAGTAACCTATATTAAGATTGCTACTTGAATTTGAAAAATTATCGCTGCTCAGCCTGAGTAAACCCAAAGAGGGCAGCAACAACTCACGTGTTCAGATGATAAAACTAACAAAGAGGTTGCTTTGTACAAAGATTTTAAAATTCGAAATTGTCTATCTGCTTTCCCAAGGGCCAGATATTGAAAGCCATTACTATTCTCGGTAAATTTTAAAAGCAGTTTAAAAGTCTGTGTATCTACTTGCTATTTTTGTAACTTTGTTTAATGATACATGTTCTCTATTAAAACATTAAAAAATACAGATAAGCATTAAGAAATGTTATCCATAATTCCCCCCGAAATAATCACTATTTGCAATTTTTTGGTATCAGTCCTTCCAATCTTTTTTTATGTAGAGAGTATTTTCTATAGAGTAATTTTATAAAGCATTAGCAATTACAGAAATTCTGTAATCATTGTTAAATGAACAATAGCTTCTTTTTCCCAGAAGAATTTCTATATATTTGTATCTTGAAGCAAGGGAAAAGCAATTGATTCTTATTAAGATTCTGCTGTTCTGTTCTACAACTCATTTTTCTTATGAAATAATAGATACCACTCATCACTTTTTACAACTTTAAAAAAATCTAATTTTAACTACCTTTGTGCATAGAAAAAAATTAAAGGTATGGTTTAAGGTGATAATAGGCTAAAATGACCATTTCCTTTTACTTTGATGATACAATTAGCAGCACATAGCCAGCTCAAGAGAACCTAAAAATCTAATAGCCCCTCATCTATCCCCAGTATATACATACATATTCACAACTGTGTAAAAGTATTAATAAAATCGGAATTTTAGAACCAGTAGAGATATCGAGAATCGCGTAGTCCAATCTTTCATTATGTGGATGAGTTAAGTTAGTCTCAAAAAGATTTGGAACTCACTCACACAACTTAATTAATTGTTATTCTCAGCAGAGCCTTTTTCTCATAACTCACCTGTCCTCTCTTTGAAGTAAGTGTATAACACACCCAGATTTCTTCCCGGAGAGGTACAATTGAATTTCTCAAATTTTTATCTCTTCAAAAGAACTTGGTATTTATATTAGTCTCCACAGGCTGCCGTAACAGAATATCACAGACTAGATGACTGGGTCACAGACAACAGAAATTTATTTTCTCTCAGTTCTGGAGACTGGAAATCTAAGAGCTAGATACAGGCAAGGTTCATTTCTATTGAGACTTTCTTCCTGTCTTACAGACGATCCACCTTCTCACTACGCCCTCACACACTCTCCTGATGTTTCTTCCTCTTCTTATAAGGACACCAGTCCTACTGGATTAGAGCCTCACCCTTATGACTTCATTTAATTTTAATTACCTCTCTAGAGGCCCTGACTCCAAATACAGTTATATTTGGGATTAAGACTTCAACAAAGGAATAGGAGGAGGAGCAATATGATTCGGTCCATACAGTATTCATCTTCAAGTCCTTCACATCTTAAATCATGTAGTTTCATTTTTTAAATTGAAATAAATGTTTGTGTAGAGAAGATTATGTTTACATTTCTTTATGTTTATACTTTCTAATTTTTTTTGTGCTGGGCATGTATTACAATGGAAATTTTTTAACGTTTTAAAAATAACAAGTAGAAACTGCCTTAAAACTTATCAATGTTGATAGTGGTTTTCATCATATAACTGCCGGAAAAATGGAAATAAATGGTGTTAAACAGCTTCTGGGCAACAGAAGTCTGTGTTTCACTGGTAGACCCAAATGTTTGCATCCTCTGTGGCATTTGGTTGACTGTCAGTGTATTCTGGCATCCTTTTGGATTCAAGGTGATTCAGAAGAGAAAGATTAGTCACTTCGCACTCTGTAATACCTGAAGTCATAATTATTTGGCAAATTTTTATGTGTTTACCATAAATAACTGCTTGGTTGACTTTTAGGGAATCCTGTGTCAGCTGTGGTCACCTGCAATCTCTTTGTTGTGCCTGCACTGAGAAAGATGCAGGGCATCTTGGATCCTCGGCCAACCATCATCAAAGCCAGGGTAATGTTTTTTAATAACCAGGAACCAAAATTGAAGCCAATAACAATTAAAGATCTAGAGTTTTATATTAGTTTTAAGGGGAAAATGCAGTTATAGTCTCCCTTTCATGATAGAAAATGGAGGGAGAAGGTATTTCCCTCCCACATCATTCCATGACTTCTAAAGTGAATCATTTTCTGCAGTAAGAAACCCATATTGGAGTGGATATGTAATGACAAAATGTCACTAGATGTGGCTGGCACCACCCTAACACTAAACCTATATTCCTTCGTGTAAACTCACAGAGGACAGCAATTTACCTACTCACGTATTCTGTAACCTCACTGATAGATTTTAAACAGTTAAGGAAAAGACAGTTAAAGTACTAAAAAGAGATTTTTGTGAATCAGAAGGAAAGGATGACCATTCTGTTTGGAAAAGGACTACTAAGGCTGTGGATTATGCCTACTGTAAAAGTCCCTCGGAAATTAGCGTCCCCTTCTCCACCAGCACTAACATTAATTTGATTTACTACTATGCAGTTATGTAACACACTTCGTGTATAACTTCCTGTGAACAGTTTTCTTGGCAGTATAAACTGCAATACCAAACTATTACTTTTTTAAAGCTTTCATCACCACAGCCAAGGCACTAAACATATCCATCACCTCCAAAAATTTCTTTCTGCTCTTAGTGGTCTTGGTTTTTGTTTGTTTTGTAGTAAGAACATTTAACATGAGAACTATCCTCTTAACATATTTTAACGTGCCCCGTATCATATTATTAACTATAGGTACTATGTTGTACAGCAGATCTCTAGAACTTACTTTGCATAACAGAAGCTTTATATACATTGAGCAACAATTCCCCATTTCCTCCTCTCCCAGGCCCTGGCAGCCAATATTGTATTCTCTGCTTCAATGAGTGACTATTTTAGATACTACATATAAGTAGATGCAGTATTTATCTTTCTGTGACTAACATTTTGCTTAGAGTAATGTACTCCATGTTGCCAGAAATTACAGACTTGCTTTCTTTTTAAAAACTGAATAATATTCTATTGGGTATATGCCACATTTTTTTTATTCATTGTTCTGTTGATGGACATGTGGGTTGTTTTCATATCTACTGTGACTAGTGCTACAGTGAATATGGGGGTGCTGATTTCAGTTCTTTTGGACATATAACCAGAAGTAGAATTGCTGGATCATATGGTAGTTGTATTTTTGATATTTTGAGGAACTACCATACTGTTTTCCTTAATGTTTGTACCATTCTACATTCCCACCAATAGTATAGAAGTGTTCCATTTTGTCTTTGGGTTTGTTTTTTGTTTGTTTATTTGTTTTGATACTAGCCATCATCACAAGTAAGAGGCGATATCTCATTGTGGTTTTGATCTGTAGTTCCCTGATGATTAGTGACATTGAGTATCGTTTCATATACCTGGTGGCTATTTGTATGTCTTCTTAGAAGAAATGTCTACTCAAGTCCTTTGCCCATTTTTTAATCAGGTTATTTGTTTTCATTTTTTGTTTATTTGTTTTTGCTATTAAATTGTAAGAGATTCTTATGTATTTTGTATATTAATCTCTTATCACAGCAGTCGCCAACCTTTTTGGCACCAGGGACTGGTGCTCCTATGAGAATGTAATGTCTGATGGTCTGAAGTGAAGCCGAGGCAGTGATACTAGTGCTGGGGAGCAGCTGGCTGCAAATACAAATGATGCTTTGCTCACTTGCCTGCCACTCACTTCCTGTTGTGCGACCCGGTTCCTAACAGGCCACAGACCAGTACCAGTCCATGGCCTGGGGGTTAGAGACTCCTGCTTATCAAATATATGGTTTGCAAATATTTTCCCTTATTTCATAGGTTGCCTTTTCACTTTGTTGATGTTTCCTTTGCTATGCAGAAGTTTTTTAGTTTGATGTAGTCCCACTTGTCTATTTTTGGTTTTGTTGCCTGTGCTTTTGGTCAAATCCAAGAAATCATTGACAAGACCAGTGTCAAGAAGATTTTCCCCTATATTTACTTCTAGGAGTTGTACAGTTTCAGTTCTTACATTTAAGTCTTTAATCCATTTTGAGTTGATTTTTATATATTGTATGAGACAGGAATCTAATGTTATTCTTTTAAATATATATATCCAGTTTTCCCAGTACCCAAATTGTTATTTTGCAAGAGCTCAGAAATAAATTAGATATGACAGAATGCTATGATAAGTTCACAAGAGAAACATAAAAAAGAGGAGGATATATTAATAAAATATTACTCTGAAAATATATAGGATAAAAACATTAAGAAAATTTAGGCTTCAGATATTCTTAACATTGACCTTCTAAATACTGAGACTTCGTAGACTAGTATATAAAGGAGATATTCTCCTTAAAATTTCAGTAAGAGTTCAACAAGATATTTCTGAAAACAGTTTTTGGGTTTTTCCCCCACTAATTACAGTGGTGGTCTTATTTTAAATTAAGCGGAAAAGGAAGAAAAAAGTCATCAATGATTTTAATCTAGTCAAAAGGTCAGAGTCATGAAAATTAGATTTAGACATTTAACCCAGTAATACTGAATTTGCCCATTATTTTCATATTTGCTAAATTTAGGAAATAAGGAAACTCATGTTGTTATGAGAGAGAAAGAGGACTTGTCTTTGACTTTGCAAAGTTCTTATGAGTCTTTTCATTTATTTCTCATTTTAATATCCACCATCTCTTTTAAAATGACAATTGTGGTACTCATTTGTTCTGACAACAATGATTAGATAGTGCTCTGTAATCACACTGAAGCTTTGTATGTTGTTCTTGCTGCTGCTCACGTCTGTCAGCCCGTGGAATCGGGAAGTGGTCTAAGAATCAGTCTGACTGCTTTCTCCCACAGAGCATTGTCACTGGGACTGTCAGTATGCTTGGCTGACACTTTAGAACATAACCCTATTCACTTACACGATAAAGCTTATTATCTCTGTTTTCTGACCATCCAAGATGCAGCTTACAGACACCACTTATCGCAGTTCTTCGAAATGTTTACCACAATCACAGCCTTTCTTAATTCTTGCTGTTTTGGGGACGTGGAGTGGATAGTAAATGCTGGTGTCAGTAACTCGCACTCCTAGACTCTGATGTAGTTGTCCTATGGGTAGGGCAATGCTGGATTATATTAAAAGGTCAACAAAAAAAATGACATCCTTTTATATCAACACATCATGAAGAGAATTAGTTTATAATAAACATTTGCCCCATTTCCTTGGTCAGTTATGATTGAAGGTGAAATACTTATGATTTTCAGTTGATCATCAGAAACATAATCCTAGCAATTCATCAAATAGAATTATTGACATAATGTTTCCACAAAAGGACATTGTATCATGTGTTTCCTTAATAGCCCATCAAAGCACCATATACTTCCCTTGTTCTCAACTTATTTCACTAGAAACACACCTGAGTCTTACCTTATTTCAGACATTAAGAGAAGAAAAAGAGAAAATGCTTTCATCTCCAATGAGACCAGATCAACATGTCCTAGGAGAGTACCAGCAAGTTGGAACTCCATTAGACTATTCTAATTTGTTCACCTTCCCTCTTCGCTTGAGCATTAGTGTCCTGCATGCTCTAAGAACTTGATTAATGCTTGCTTATTGATGTCATAACAGTAAGATATAAAGCATTTCAGCAAGATGTTTATATTGTTTGAGGATTGCTGAGGTGTTTGCAACTGTGGAGAGAAATGTGATTGCTTTTTGTTACAAGATCGGTCATTGATCATCAAAAAATATCATTGGATGCCTGTTATATGAGAATATTATGGCCTGTAGATTAAAAAAACATATTGAAAATGATATAACTGTTCATGATTTATAAGAAATGTAAATCAGTTTTAGTTTATTATTAGGAAATGAAAAATATAACTAGATTATAGAAACTTTGGAAAAATGAATTTTAAACTCATTCATACCTGCATATTCAAAGATTTTTAAATTACCTGATAAAATTTAGACAGATGATTTATAGGCTAATAATCTCAGGACATCTCTAGTAGGCTAATGAAATCAGTGCCTCATAACTTTTATAGCACTTACCAAAAAATAATAATAATAGTATAAAATTCCTTTAACTACTCTTTGGAAGCTTTGACCAGACCCAAGCAGAGAGCAGGTCCCCAGCACCCTTGAGTATGTCATTTTGGACTTCTATCCTTTGGTCATCTGATTTCTCACAAACTCTTTTTCCAATCAACATGTTTTTTAGTCCCAGCCTATTCCCTTGGATCTTTTAGTGCTTTCACCTTTCCCTCATGACCACCATCAAACCTTCCAAAGACATTTAGGTCTTTGGCAATGCTCTAATAGTCTTCCTCTCCACCTCACCTCTTTCCATCAGTTGCTTTATTACCATAATTCTAAGTAACCTTTATTTCTGCTTCAGCATCTCACACACACATCCTTTTCAATACCCTGAACTGCTCCATCTCAAAAATCACCAACTCTGGTATACAATTTAGGAACAATGATAAATTACCAATCAGTAGATTAAAAAAGAGTGTAAGCATTCCTATAACTCTTACCCTTTTTTCTCAGTCCATAAGCCCCTTTTGGCTTAACCACTTTCCTCATCCAACCTAAATCCTGTGGTGTGTCACTTTACCTTTTTCCAACACCTACTTTTTTTTGCCTCCTATTCCTTCTATTATAGCCCACTCTAAGAATCTACAAACTTGGATGAGTTCTTCCATCTTTGCCCTTCATTTTTATTCTCAGGCCACTAAGCACAACTAGAGAAGAGCATACAATTGTTCAAGTTGTCACTTTCAATTTATAAACCTCAACAGGGGCCAAAATTCCCCCTGGTGAGCCTTTTATATCCCATGAATCAGCTTCTTCCATGCCTAACTGGTCTTCCAGATCTTCACCACTCTCCTAAAGCCCTCTCCACCATCCATATACCCTGAATTTTATAGCCAGAAAAACCTGGAGTTTGAACGATTGCTCTAACATTTACTAGGTTATAGTCCTTGACATAGCTGAAGGTTTACCTTTTTCTAATCTTGCCTCCTCTTGAATCCCTTTTCTCTTTAACTCTATAATCATGTCAGCATCTCCAATTAAAATCCTTCAGTGCTTCCCATGACCCTAGAGTTAAATCCAAACTGCTCAAGTGAGCGTAGGAGGCCCTGCATCCCTAGGCCTTATTCCTCTCCAGCTTTATCTGCTTCCCATCCTGAATTTGATCTTAGCAAGCTAATCACTGTTTCTACAATGGACACGAGAACCCCTGCCTATGCTTGTGTTTATTCCCCTTCCTAGAAGATACTCACCTAACCACCACCGTCTGTCCCCTGTTTTCAGCTTAGAAAATTCCTTAGTCATAAGACTGAGGCATCATGTTCTCTGTGAAGCCTTTATAAATGTCCCTAAGAAGGATTGATTACTTACTTCTTTGTGCCTTTTTATACTATATAAACATCTCTATGATGATATTATTTACTGTATTTGCAATTAATATATTCTATTTGAGAATTCTTTGAAGTCACGTCTCTAAGATGGGTAGAAATAAAAGGAAGGCCAAAATGTACTTTTCTTTTTAATTAATTAATCTTATTTTTTTAGAACACATTTAGGTTCATAGCAAAATTAAACAGAAAGTAAGAGTTCCCATGTAGCTCCTATCATCACACAGGCACATCCTCCCCTACTTTTGACATCCTCCACCAGAGTGGTACATTCGTTAAAATCAATAAACCTACTTCAACACATCATTGTCACTCAAAGTCTTAGTTTACATTAGAGTTCACACTTGGTGCTATATATATATATTCTATAGGTCTTGACAAATGTATAATCACATGCATCTGCCAGTGTAGCACCATATAGCATATTTTCACTGCCCTAAAAATCTGTGTTCTGCCTATTCATCCTTCCTTCCCTGCCAATCCTTAATCTTTTTACTGTCTCCCTAGTTTT
Organism: Macroglossus sobrinus; assembly: GCA_004027375.1. Lineage (NCBI taxonomy): Eukaryota > Metazoa > Chordata > Mammalia > Chiroptera > Pteropodidae > Macroglossus > Macroglossus sobrinus. The sequence continues at coordinate 161,024 of PVKZ01002313.1, read as the reverse complement.
GCCTTTTCCAGAATGTGATGTAGTTGGAATCACAGTATGTAGCCTTTTCAGATTGGCTTCTTTCACTTAGTAACATGCATTTAAGGTTTCTTCATGTCTTTTAATGGCTTGAAACTCATTTCTATTTAGTTTTGAACAATACGCCATTGTCTAGATGTATCGCCGTTTATTTATCCATTCACCTGCTGAAGGACTTCTAGGTTACTTCTAAGTTTTGACAATTATGAATAAAGCTGATATAAACATCTGTGTGTAGATTTTGTGTAGACATAAATTTTCAGTTCATTTGGGTAAATACATAAGAAGAATTACTGGATTGTATGGTAAGAGTATATTTAAATTTGTAAGAAACTGCCAAACAGTTTTCCAAAGTGGCTGTACCATTTTGCATTCCCACCAACAATGATTAAGAATTCCTGCCACAGATTTTGGTATGGCCAGTGTTTTTTATTTTGGCCTTTCTACTAGATGGGTAATGATATCTCATGTTGTTTTAATTCGCAATTCTCTAATGACATATCATGTTGAACATCTTTTCATATGCTTACTTATCTGTATGTATCTTCTTTGGTGAGGTATTAGTCCAGGTCTTTTGCTTAATTTTCAATTGAGTTGTTCTTTTTCTTATTGAGTTTTAAAAATTCTTTATGTTTTAGATAACAGGACCTCATCAGATATGTCTTTGGCAAATATTTTCTCCCATTCTGTGACTTACCTTTTAATTCTGTTGACCTTTTTTTTTTTTCCTAATTCTTCCTTAGGCATTTGTATGTAGATCATATAATACTATCCCAAACAATATAATTTTCTCTCTCCAGTGACTGCTGTGTGCCAGGAAAATATTCAAAGGAAATAGCCCTAGTCCACAGCCCACTACCAATATTAAATGAATAGAAGGCATCAGAAGTGAAACATCAATCATTTGCAGTGCTTTTTCACCAAAAATTGTGTCTCTGTTTATGCATGGTACACCATTTTTGAAAGCATCAAAGCTCATAGTAAATAGGTGCTTTCTTAAGCTTCAGCGATGTAGTATACCAGCACTATAAAGTCAGTACAACTAAACACACTGGTTAACAAAGTATTCTACATTTCAGTAAAATACCATAAAGATCTAATCACTGTCATCTCTTGCTGAGAAAAGTACAGTTGTTTGTGAAGCTATGAAAAAAAATTAATTTACTTCAATCTGAAGTAACTGATTCTTGTTTCTTAAATTAACATAAATATCTTTCTGTAAAACAGACAACCCCATTTTTTTAGATGAACAAACAGTGACAGGAAAGCAAAATAATTTGCTAGTGCAGCCACCAGTTAGCAGTAAAGCTGGGAATAGAACCAAGGTGTTGGATATCATCTCATTCCAATATTAGTTCCACTTTACTACCATGAACCAATTAGTGCATTGTTAGGGGGAAAAAAACACCTTACTTAAACACTTAGCAAATAACACAACCAGGCAAATAGCTCTTGTAGTTTAGTGCTGAAGAACACACAGCACACAGAAATTGAAAAACAGAGATTTTTGCCCTCGGTTAAGCACAAAATAATTTAGGAATAATGGCAAGTTACCCCCAGTGGATATGAAATAGAGTGTAAATATACAATATCAAGTGAAAGAGTAGAGTGTGATTTAATCAAGGAAATATACCCTAGAATTAAGTTTTATTCTAGGTTCCAAAGGAAAGGTATGGATTGTCAGGGAGAATAATTGAAATGTTTAAAAACATAGTAACAAGAATGGATTAGAGAAAGACTTACTTGAATCAAAATTTCTTGTTTTAATTGTATCATTTGATCTACCAGCGGTCCCCAACTTTTTTCGCGCCAGGGACCAGGGCTCCTGTAAGAATCTAATGCCTGACGATCTGATGTAGAGCTGAGGTAGTGATCCTAGCACTGGGAAGTGGCTGCCAATACAGATGAAGCTTTGCTTGCTAGCCTGCCACTTCCCTCCTGCTGTGCAGCTCAGTTCCTAACAGGCCATAGACTGGTACCGGTCCTCAGCCCTGGGGTTGTGGACCCTTGATCTAAGCAATATCTGTGTTAGTTGAATAAAGGCTTTTTAGACCATTTTATGGTAAAGTAACTTAAATTATTATTATGCTAATAAAAAATGCTAATTCTCATACACTGGAAGAGTTTTGTTTTCACTAGCATGAGCTAATAATCTTCAATGGGCTATAGTCCATAATTATGTATTGTATAAACTTGTTCCAGGAGTTCTTCTTAGGCACCTGTACCAACACTTATCACTTTAATTTAACAGATTAAGAAAAATTAATCTGTTAAATTAACAGATTAAGAAAAAAAAACAGTGGCTCTAGATTGAAGTTGGATCGTTCTTTCTATGTCATGTTTGTGAACTGAAGTTTCTATATTAGAGAGGATTTTATCCTTGTTAGAAGGATTTGAAAATGCCATTCGATAGCAAAGACTCATTCAGAGTAATTATTTTAGTGCCAGTAATGTGGCTAAACCAAAATGGCATAACTTTTAGTAGGAACTACTTTTAGTTGCCTCATTGAGATTGTATATTAGTATTGGGACACTAAAGGAATATTCAAGAGAAAAAGAAAGTAACTGTTTGTTTTATGTTGAAGATAAGTGTATGAATAAGTAGCTGAATAGGACCTCAGTAAATATTTACTGGATGGGTGGATGGACAGAAAAACGGGCATAAAAACAAATGAATATTGAACTTCTTTGTTGTTTAGGTCTTCTTTCTTTATTTTCAATGATAAATAACTGCTTTGATTTCTGAATTCATTGGCCAAAGGTATCTGTCCTCACAACCCATAATATTAGACTTCAAAAATAGATCTTATCTTTTTCATCTGTTCTTTTTCCCACTGTGAATACCAGCTTCTTAGATTTCTTTTTATTAGAGCAACCCAATCTCTGGAATTTCTGTATTAAGCAAATAAGGTGGCAGTGGTAGAAATAGTACTCTGCAATTTTTTTGCCAAGATATTTTCCTCCACCACTCTATAGTTTTAAGGGATAGTTAGGTCATCAAGTTTGTTTTCTTTTCCTCTTTATTCTACAGTTATCATGTGATGTAAAACTGGATCCTCGCCCAGAATACCATCGGTGTATACTGACCTGGCATCACCAAGAACCACTGCCTTGGGCACAGAGTACAGGTTAGTCATTCACACCTGCAGATATGTCTGTATACCCGTCCTGCTAAAACACACATAATGTAACCTCCTTTCTTGGGTATGCCTAATTTTGTAATTATTATACATTTTTCTTTTTGAATGATTAGGTTAAATTATTCCTAAACAGTACAGCATAATAGGACAACAAGAGAAAAAGAATTAATAAAAATTTAATTATTCCATGGAGCTGTATTTTCTAGGTACACATTTGAAATCTAGAGTTCCAAAAGATTTGTATCTGTTTGTTCAACAAGTTCTGAGCATAATTTTGGTTGTAGGAAAAGGAGGGACTACTGACTACGCTGCCCTGAAATGTGAGATTAAAGCCCAATTTTAATGTGATCCTCTGTAGCCTCTACTATACCCTAGATATGGGTAAATTTTAAGGACTGAGAAATCAATATTGATATTGATTTCACCTGAAAAAGGTACTGGGGAGTCTGATCATCTCTCTTCCTCTTGAAGACCTTTATTTCTAGTCTATTAAATAGTTTCTTAATTTGAAAAGAACTCCAAGGGCTCCTGATGTATACACTGCGATGCTTATGCTGCTGTAACGAGAGTGTTTCCATCCAGGTAATCAGATGAGCAGCCGTCTGATGAGCATGCGCAGCGCCAACGGACTGTTGATGCTACCTCCAAAGACAGAGCAGTATGTGGAGCTCCACAAAGGCGAGGTGGTGGATGTCATGGTCATAGGACGACTATGATGGTCACCAGCGGGAGAAAGCTTTGATGCATGTCCACATATCATTGACTGTATCCTGTAATATGCAACGGCACAGCTAGTTTTTCTGATTTGGATAAAAGTTGATCTGTATAGTCAACATCTTGAACTATATTTCAAAAGAATTTAAATACCTTTTAATGAAAAAACACCTAACAATAAATCTTAACAGACAACTCTATTCTGATTATATCAAAGCAAATTTTTCCTTTATTGCAAATTGCTTTGTGTGTTCAATGCTAGGTCTGATAGCGATAGCTTTTAGTAGACAGCAGTAGGTGCCTGCAGAACTTGTGTTTTTCTCATCTTTAAAATACAACTACTTATGCTCTTAAATCAAGGATGTCTGCTTATTTATACTAGTGTAGGCAGCACTTGGATTTCCCTTCTTAGTATGCTTCATAACCGCTTTATGGAGAGCTTTTGCTTGTTCTTTATCATGTATCTCGTGTTTATGTGTGCACAGTGCCAAAAGAAGAGTGACTGGGTGGAGGCCCTACCCTGCCTCCAGGAGAACCATCCCTCACAGAGCTTCCGGGGAAGTTTCTCACCCCGGTAACCTCATGGCACAGTACTCTTGGGCAGTAACTGGATTCCTTTTATTTGAACAAACTGGAGGAAAAATGCTTCCTTAAGTGCTGACAGCCTTTTTAACTAATACATTTAAAATTGTACAGAACAAAAAATAAAATCAAAGACTGATCTTGTACAGATATTAGTGTTACCAGCATTCATGTGGAAATCAAGAGCAAAGAAAAAATAATGTTAAACAACTCTGTACCATAACATTTTCTGTAATGATACTGAAACTTAATGAATAAAAAAATCCTTGATCATTATATAAAAATCCATTGTGTTGGCCTTGTTATTAAAAAAGAGAATATTTTCATGCCATTCTGTGGGGTTCTGCTTGGATAAAAGACATAGTTGTCTTCATAAGGTTAAGTGATTCAAGGGAGATTTAAAATGTGGTATAATTCTGTATTTCACTATAACATTGTGAAAATATAGGTTAGAAAGTAGAGAGAACTTGCAATTGGTCTGGTCTTTCCAGTCATAGTTGGAGATTAGCAAGCAAATTTAGAGGAAACATAGTTGATAATTTGGGGTGTGGGGGAAACTAACTTCTTATTTTTGATGTCATAAGAACAAATTTCAAACATTTACAGTTCTTTAGAATGGAGGAGGAAAATAGTAATGGATCAGAAAATTACAGATGAGTACCTGGAATTTTTTGGATCACATTAGAAAGGATGTAAGAAATGGAGAAAATCTGTGCTGACCGTAGAAAGTGCAACAAATGAAATATACTCATTCCACGTGACTCCTTTAATAAAAACTTAGAGGTACTTTTCAAATGGTGGTAACAGGGAACATTAAATATGCTGCAGTGTATACTTAGTAAAGCAAAAACAGAAACTGGCCTCCTGGTAATCAAGGTGCCAAACAATGATGAACAAAGCCAAGTTGTAAACAAATATTTGATACTAATATTTGATATTTTCAGGGTTGAAAATAAAATGTTCTATATTAAATTATTTTAATGTTTGCAAGTAAGGAAGGTAAGGTTTGTTAACAGAGGTCAAGTGAAAGTTCATGAAGAGTGTTTTACCTACATTCATTCAAGAAATATTTATTAATCATCTACTATGTGCTTGGGTACAAGGTATGTCATGCTACTGTTTACAAAGATGAATCGGGATAGTAGCTGACATTATACTCCATCAAGGGAGATGATAATAATGCATGCAAGTAATCATAATATTTGATATGTTTGATGTTGGAAAATAAATGGTAATGCGTGTAGAATGTGATAAATGCCACAGTTCCAATTTAAAGAGTTGAGGAGTTCAAAAGGTAACCTACAAGGTAAGATTTCAAGGAGTAGGATGGAATTTTAGTGGTTTTAAAGGAAGCGTAGAATTTTAAAGAAGATGATGCAGGAAGAAGGGTATTCCAGAAACAGAATTATGGACAATTAAAAATTATTATTTTATTATAAAATGTAAGCTCCACAAGGTAAGGATTGTTTTTCATTTTGTTCACTTACATTAGCCCCAAGTCCTTAAAAGAGTTTCTGGTATATGCGTATATTTGTAGGCATCATTTGTTCAGTGAAATATACAGAGCTTACTATATACCAGGAACTTTTCACTTGTTCAATTTTCATAGCAATCCTATAAGTATTATTTCTATATTGCAGATGGGGCAACTGAGACACAGAAAGGTTAAGCAATTTGTCCATGGTCACACAGCTAGTAGGAAGAGCCAGGATTCAAATTTAGCAATCTGGCTTCAGAGTCCATACTCTTAAACACTAAGCAATAGAAACAGAAAACTGACATATTTGTAAGACCAAAAAAAGTCTATATTTGAGGCCCAAACTATGAAGTTCTTAAATACTAGATTAAGAAGTTTACATTTATTCTAGAGACAAACTTAGAGATGTTCAATCAGGGAAGTGTTAGGATCACAACTGTCCTTTGAGGGAAAATGCGCTGGCAGCATTGAATAGGGTAGATTGGCTTGAGGAGAAACTGGAGTGAGATGCCAGTTAAAAGGTGATTATGCATTAGCAATGACATGGATGAACCTAGAGTTTATTAGGCTGAGTGAAATAAGTCAGACAGAGAAAGATAGATACCGTATGATTTCACTTATATGCAGTATCTAAGGAACAAAAAGAACAAACTAATCAAAAAGAGACTCACAAATATAGTGGACAATTTGGTGACAGAGAGGAGGGGGGTTGGGAAAATGGAATGAAGGGTTGAAGGAGTACAAATTAGTAGTTAATAGTTGGGCACTGGGAGGATGGCAGAGGGAATGCAGTTAGCATTAATATGATGGCTAAGTGGAGGGCCAGGGAAGGGAGGGAGCAGTTGGGAGGATCGTTTTATGAACATTATAGATGTCTAACCAATGTACTGTATATGTGAAACTAATTTAAAGAAATTTATTTTTTAAAGAAAAAAGTGAGTATGGTTGTGCAGGTGAGAGGTGATGACCACCTTACCCATAGTGGTGGAAGTGATAGTGATGGGAAGGTCATGATGAACAAATCTGCCCCTGAACATAAAGAATGGAAAGAATTTTACAACTGATTTCAGGTTTGGAAAAGAAAGAAAAATAAGAGATGATTCAAAGTCATCAGTCTTGGCTGACTGAGAAAATGCTAAACCATTAACAAAAAAAGCCAGAAAAATGGATTTTGTGGAGGAGCTGATGAGTTTGGATGTGTTATGTTTGAGATGCCAGAGGAGTATTAAAGTAGATACGTCCTGTTGGCACTTGAAGGTACAGGTCAGGAATTCACAAAAGAGGTACTGATTGGATATAACTTTGGGAGGGATTCACATAAAGGTAGTATTTGAAATGTAAGTGTGTATGGGAAAGATTATCAGGAAAGGGTTTGCCAAGAGAAGAGGACAGGCCTTTGGGACCCTCTTAGTTTGAAGTGTTAGAGGGAAAAGTCCATACATAAAATGAAAGGAAAGGCATTTTAAGAAGCCTGGTAGAGTAGTGTCCCACAAACCAAGAAGGAGAGTTTCAAGAAGGGATGAAGGCTCAAAAAGGTTCACTGATGAGGCAATCATTCAGGAGCTGCCAGAGTACAATTTCAATAGTGTGTTAAAGACAAAAGCCAGATTGCAAAATAGAAACCAGGAATATGAATTCTTTGGGGCTTGTGCTTAAGAAAGATAGACACAGAATGGTAGCTTGAACCCGTAACAAGGTGGAGGAAACATTTTTGTTCATGGGTTTTGAGAAAAGAGAAACAGGAAAATGGGCATGTGAAAAATGCAAGAGTAAGGGTCCAGATGGAGAAAGAACGGACCCTGGTGACACAATTAGCCTAAGAGAAGGGACATTTTTCCTTCTGAATTAGAAAAAGGAAAAACTATGAACACATTTTAAGAAGATACAAAGAAAACTTAATTTCACTGAACTGGTTCTACTTAGCACACCGGCAGTCAATGTCATCTATTTGCATTTATTTGACCAGAATTCCTTTGGAATTACACAAACATGACATGTTATAATTCTTTGTCTTAGTGGTTGATACTTAAATAAAAGACTATAGAAGATGATTTTAGATTCTTGCTTATAGCTGCGTGGAAATTAAGCAGTTTCCTTTTTAACCTGCCTTTTTGGTTCTGTGTTTGGGTTCTTTCAAACTATATCACATAATGAAAAAAAAAAAGAACATAAGCAGATTATTTACCAAGTAAATGCTATTAAGTGATGTTGCATGTTACAGCAAGTGGATTCTTTGGATGGCTATCATTTTTTTAATTATTTGCTAACCAACAAAACTTCATGGCTCTAACCCATAACCAACTCTTGATCTGCACGAAACCCTAACAAGGTAAGTCAATGTTATCCCCAATTATAGAAGTGAAGATTTATATGAATGCAGACTTTAAAGCAAATAAACTATGTATCTTATTCCAATGTCGATGGATCTAAGAGAAATAGCACATTGCATTTTACATGCTTATAAGAAGTATTAAGCCCAACTCTCTATAACAATATTGTTACAGAGTTCATCAATAACTTGGTCTAGAACCAAAAGGTTAAAGAATTGCTTAATGCTGGCCACTTAGTATGGTCAGTTACCAATATTTCTCCTATAGTCTTTTGTAATAATTCAATAATTTGTTAAGCAATTATTGATTTCCTACAGTATGCCAGTCTCCACGCTAGGCACTGAGGGTGCAGTAATGGATGAGACAAAAACTAATTCCCAACTGGAAAAGATAGATTATGAGAAATCAAAAAAAAAAAAATCTTTGACATACAGATTGTGAAAAGTCTGTGCAGAAATGCAATGATATATTAGTAACTGAGTAGAGGCCTAAATCAGTAACAGTTATTGTGTCAGGGTCTAGCAATTTAAAAAGGCAGAAATCATACTAAGAGACTTTAACAAAGAAATAGGTGTTGGAAGCCTGAAAAGGCACAAAGGAAAGGTTAAGATGTCAGAGACAATAACCACAGGGAGCAACTACCACACCAGCACTGGGGAGGTGGGCAAAAGAAGTTGGAGTGATCAGAATCTAGCTCAGAATTTGGACTCTTTGAAGTAAGGGCTCAAACGACTTAAGGAGAGGGCGCTGCCCATCTGCTGATGCTGAGAATGAAAACAAAAGGCTAGAACCAGTTGCTGTTGCCAGGGTGACAGAAAAAATAAATAGGAAAGAATGCAAGTCCCTTCTTCCCTCCCTCTGCTTTCAAAGCTCCCTGTGATCTAATGCAACCTGTTGTTGAACCTAGCAGGAAAGTCGACTGGTGAGAGAAATATAGTTTGAGTTCCAGCCCCAATACCACAATACAGGATGTGATGGCGGATTTGGAGCTGAGGACAATCACTTGTCAAGGGATAGAGGAAGGGCTCTCTAAACAGGTAACTTTTGAACTCTGACCTGAAGAATGAAAATATGCCCCATGTGTTAAAAACTGAGAGAAGAGCATTTCAGACAGGGGAGAGCTTAAAGAATACAATATTAGAAAGATGGAAGTATGGTCAGAAATATAGATGGAGAGAACTGATGAAGCCAGAGACTGGAGCCAATCATGTTTACAAATGTATAGGCTCTTGGATGCAATACTAAATCCACACAAACACACTCTATGATAAAACACCAGATATTCAGGAAAATTGGGAGGCCACTGAAGGTTTAAGATAAAAAGTCTATTATTTACTCACCCATCGAATACAAGACAACATGCTAGACAAGGGTTCTCGCAAACAAGGAACTCATTCTCTCTGCCTCCTACACCTGTTCCTCTGCCTATATTTTGTTTTTTTGTGTTAATGACACACCACCATTTACCCAGTTCCCCAAACCAGAAACCTCTGAGTCATTCCTTCTTCTCACTCCCACATCCAGTTAGTCACCAAATTCTATTAACTCTACTAATAATAGTTCCTAAATTAACCCTCTATCTTCTATTCCCACTGCTACCACCTTGGCTCTGCATCCAGATTGGCCCTTCCCAAATCCATCCTTCATGCTGCCACCAGAAGAATCACTCCAGACCATAAATCTCCACATGCTAAAACTCCTAATTAGAAAACTACTGTAACAACTGAGATCCAAAACCCTAGCAGGGCATTCAAAGCCCTCTACAACCTAGCCTCCCCTTCTTCTAACTTTCTTTCTTCCCCCTCTCTAACTTTGTGTAACACCTGGCCATTTGCAGCTACGCTTTCAAACCGTGTCATTTTATACCTCAGTGCTTTTGCTCAGGCTGGCTAATGTTTCAGGATTTAGTTTGGGCATTAATTCCTCCAGGAACCCTTCCCTAAATCCCCAAATTGGACTAAGAGCCCCTCATCTGTGCCCCCACTTTTCATTGCCTCTCATTGGAATAATCTGCTTACAAGACCTCTCTTCCCACTTGACAGTAAGTTCCTGGAGACAGAGACTGTAGCCCCAAGTGTGGCATGGTACCTAATAAATAGTAGGTACTCATTACTGAACTGACTAACAGAATTTACCTCATACTGAACTCACCAATAAACCAGAGACAGAATCTGGCAGGAAAACTTCAAGCTTAGTATGTACAGCAGAGAGGATTTCATGTTGGCAGGAACAAGCCAGCACATCTCATGAGGGACGAAGATAGAGGGATATTTGCTCATGGACCTCTCTTCATAGAGCTACAAATTCTGACTTGTGGCATCCTCTCCAAATGAAGTTATACATAATGTTTTAAATTCTGTGCATGTTAAAAAGTACTGATGTTTTAAAGGTAAATGTTTAAAATATACCATCATTGTTATTTCCTCCTTTTGCTATGTCTCCACTTTTTAATATACAAGTTGACTCAAAAAAAATAGAAGATAATAGCAAAGAGTTTCATCAAGGTACATCATAATTAAATTAATAGCATCAACTTGGAAGAGATGAAATCAGATTTATGCAAACATGTTTCCTGGCCCTGAGGCAGGACAAACACAAACATGGCACATGATAATCATGGAACAAATATGCTCAATGAAGAAACAAGTGACTAGAAATTTAGCCCATGGCAATCACATAACTAGAGAAAGAATTTGTCCATTCAAAAGAGGGTGTTCAGGATAGAAGACAGGAATGGGAGTGTCTGAGGTAAAAATAAGGGACAACCCTTTGAGCCTGTACATGGAGAGGCTGCCCTCTCCTGCAGGCTGAGCCAGTTAGTTGTGGAGAACTATCACCAGAGTCTGATGCCATTAAACGGTCAAGTTACACATCTGGTGTGTGCCTCTGCTTCTGGGAATACTGCCTGATATGCATCCTATAGGAGTTGGGTGCTGCTGTGGTCTCCCTGATACCAATACCTGGTCCCAAATGGAAGTTACAGTTCTTGAGGAAATAGGAACACTATCATCCTCTCAAATACTCAACATAGTTCATGTTTATTCTGAGAGGCTGAATGTTCTCTGGCCCTGTCAAAAGCAAGTGTTTCAGTCTAGAATACGGTGACCCAAAGGAAATGAATTCACCAAGGTAATGCTCCCCCACCCAGGCCTCAGTGTTAGCTAGTATCCCCTCATGCCCTTCCGTCCTCATGGGCTGGTGAGAAGGTAGCTAGACAGGTGGGTGTCTGCAGCACTTGACTAAAACACAAAAGGTAAAGAAGGAAGGGGAGAACCTAACCACACAGAAGAGCAAAGACAACCAAGCTAATCACATGTCCTCATTATAGGATACCTTCAGAGAGAGAACACCATGTATTTATGTATATTTATTCATTCATCCAAATATTACTGAGTGCCTACTATAGCTTGTGTCCAGAATTCACTAGATGCTCGAGGTAGGAAGATATAGAAGCCTATGCCCTATAAGAATGCCACGTTCTTTTGAAGTTTTTCTTCGCAGGTCAAAGTGACAATTATGTTATAGTGTCTGAAAATTGGAACATAGGGAGAGTGAATGATGAATTATCAATTGAACAATCAATATTTTTAAAAATCATATTTTCAATTTTCTCAGTGTGATATCTTTTCCATGGTGATTCTACTGCTAAACTGACTTTTCTCTCCAAAGAAACCTCTGAAAACTTCACACCGCAGTCAGAGCTACCTAACCCCCGAGCCTTCTGGAAAACTGGCAACACTCAATCCAAGAGAGGGAACTTCAGGCCGCTCCTTCCCAGGGCTCTTCTCTTACTTCAGAGACGATGTCAGCACATTATGATGCAGAAACAGTAGAACAATGCCCAGAGCCTTGCCTCCTGGGCTTCTTTCACTAGGTGGCTAGTTGCCGGTCTGGTAGACATAAACAAACACGGTCTGCCAAAGAAATGTAAAAAGAGTTGGAATCGTGCTATTTGGAGACTAACCTCCTAGTAGACATCCAGGAGATTCTTCCGAGGGCTATTTCAGCCTCACCTCTACGTAAGTGACTCTCTGGTTACAGCGACTTTGGTGTGAACCCGAGGGAGAAAGAGGTGGATAGTTTGATGAATTTCTGATAATTCAAAAACAAAATGTCTATTTTTTTATCTTCCTTTTTTCTTTCTAGTTTCATTTCTTGTACCGTAACCAGAACAAGCAGAAAAGCTCAGAGACCACACCTGGTTACTGAATTTCTTAAAATTAATTTCGTTGAGAGTTTGAGATTGAAATAAAAACAAGTTTTCCAGATCACCTTCAAATTTTGATTTTTCAAACCATTCCCTAATTTTCTTCCTGACTGAGAATTGAATGAATTCGTGGACAGTCATTTTTAATTATTAAATTGGGGGAGAAGATCCAGAACATAGGACTTCTCTGCTTAAAGCTAAAAGATTAGTTGGGGGTCCCATCAAAAGAGACGGGGCTACAATAGCCAGAGCTTCTCAAAGGTGTTACCAGAATTGCAGCCTAGAATTGTAATGGACCAATTCTAAAAATGTTTCCTAGTGTGTTAAGTATCTTAGAAAAAAATCATCTACATAAATTCTATGCTTCAAAGTGCTCTGAAGAATTAATTAACTACAGTGCACCAAGTATCACAGACAAGTGACAGATAAACACCATCATTTAAGAGTTTTCATGTAATTACAGAAATAACACACACACAAGAAAAAGACAAGATTTTAGTCAGTCAGTATATGAGTATTCACTATAGAATTCTTTCAATTTTGTCATAGGTTTGGAATTGTTTGATGATAAAATATTGGGGGAAAGACTGTGTGGGAGGGTTAAATAGCAAATACTTACAAGAAACATTTTATGGGCCTTTATAGACACCCCTCTGAATTACGCAGTCAGAAAAGCTGGTGGAAACACCCCCACACTGGCTCCCAGACTCTCTCTCCCACTTTCCAGTTTATGTTACAAGTCAAGCTGTCACAATTTCAAAAAATTTCTGATGACTCTAGTTGTTCCTGGGAAAATGAAGACATCGCCACCACCATAGCGTGAACATACTTCCCATTCATACAATCCTTAACCTTGGTCATCCTTGGGACATTACCCAGATGAGGTCCTGGTGACATCATGGAAAGTTTAAAACAAAGCTGAGTTTTAAACCTGAAATGTATACAGCTGAATGCTTCTCTGTGTTTAGTTTCCCTGTTAAACCATTGGCATTGGCTTCTGTAATCAGATTTAATATGGAATCTCTCTACCTTTACTTTTACTAAAAGTAGCCAACAATGCTTTTTTTAAATGAAAATTATACTGTAATTCTGCAGAAAAGTGCAACCTAGTATAAATATCTCCTGAATTAATCTCCATTTAATGGGCCTAGTGAAAAGCATAAATTATTAGAAAAATGTAAACTGTGATTATAAAAACTAATACACAGTTCTGGTAGAACAAATTATAACAAGATTCTGTGTATTTGTGAGATGAAGCTAGCTTTGTGTACACTTAATGGCCTGCAGCAATGCTGCTTTTTTCTCTGCTTTAATTCATACATTCACCCAACATGTATTTATTGTAATTCCATAATATATACATTCATTGATCCTTTAATGTGATTAATCTATTTTAATACTAAAATTTACTTTTTATTTGGGATTTAATATTGTAGACCTATACTGCACACACAATATTAATAAATCAAGATTATATAAACTTTCATAAAAAATTTGCATAAATAAACCTTGCTTTATTTTTAAAATATCTATATAGAACCTACAAATATTCAACTTATTATTGCAGATTTCACTTACAACATCTCTCTGCTCTGACTTTTCATCATAAAGGCTACAGTCATATTATTCTCTGACTGCAATGGTCACAGTGACAAAAGAGATATAAACGTACTATTCATGTTCTTCATTTATCGTTATTAAAATTTTACCCATGGATAATGATTAAAATGTTCTAAAGTTAGATTATGGTGATGGTGGCACCACTGTAAGTGTACTAAAAGTCATTGAATTATACCCTTTAAAAGAGTGAAGTTAACAGTGCATAAATTATATCTCAATAAAGCTATAGGAAAAAACGATCCATGGATAAAATTACTAGGAAAATAAAACTATCTGTAAAAATCCAACCCACACAAATCAAAGTTATTTTGAATCACCAAAATGAATGACATCATCTTAGTAAGGGCCATTCATGGGATGAGAAGCTGCAGGCTGGGAGCTGACTGTCAGGCTGCTCTTCTATATCACCCCACAAGACAGCCCACAAGACAGCCCAGCAGAGCACACAGAACTTAGAGTGGGAACCTGGAACCATCTACTGCTTTTTAAAAAAAAAATTCCTCAAACATCTATTAACCCAATGGCACCATTAATTTTGGCATATCTTACAAGAGGTTGTGATATTCCAAATAGGTACACACCATGATTGGTAACTGCTAATTTAATGTTATGGGAAAACATGATTATATGTTATATGTATATACAATACACATTTACGTAGATATACACCGTAAAACTGGAAGGACCTATATATACCAAAACTTTAATACCATCACCAAGTATTGAGAGTAAACCTAATAAATAGTTAATTTAAGAGCTGATTCTGCTTTTGGACCATAAATGTGTGGTGTTGTGTATATGTGGCCAAGATTGATTTCACAGAACAATTCATATGTCTTGGGAACAGTGCTGTCTTGACTAATTAACCAGAATAACTGAAGGGAGTGGGCATTATAATACACAGATTTATAATCTCAAATCATAGTTCAAGCAAAACCAGTTAAAATTCAGCACACATTTAACTATACACATAATCCAAAGGTGTCCAAATAATTCCAGAACAAATGTTTGAACAAAAAAAAAAAAAAAAAAATCACACCAGAGAAGATAAAAGATTCTGCTGCATTTTCTGCTCCTTAGTGACCCCCTTTTTGTTCCAGGGTTCAAAGGGGCTGTGGGGAAGGGGAGCCATGACCCAGTCATGGCTGCAGATCTGCTGAAGCCCTTCCCTTCCCCTCATTTTCTCTTCCCTCTCTGCGGCCCTGGATCCACAGCCATGACTGCTCCCCTGAGAGATAATCTGCTGATTGCCTTCTGGAGAAGTGTTCTCATATGCAAGGGATCCTGGAAGCCCCATAAATGACTGTGCTGTGGAGGGTTATTCCATATTCTCAGTGGCCATGCAGCATCTACTGATTAGCATGTGTTTGTAAACACTAGAAATACCTTCCGATAAGTGGATGTTGTCATTTTATCAGAGTAATCTTTTTTTCAAAAGTACACTCGCTTCCATTTCTGGATGAGCAAGAGTTAACTATTTTATTTAATCAAATCTAAGATCCATCAATTATAAGATATAATTGACAGAACAGTGAGCATAAGCATGTGTAAGTATATACATACATAGAACTACCAGTTGGGAAATTAGAAAGTTGTTCAGGGCTATTAGGACCCAGGCCGCACAGCAGGAGGTGAGCAGCAGGCTAACCAGGGAAGCTACATCTATATTCGCAGCCTCTTCCCAGCACTAGCTAGCATCATGGCCTCAGCTCCACCTCAGATCATCAGGCATTAGATTCTCATAAGAGCCCTGGTCCCTGGTCCCAAAAAGGTTTGGGGACTGCTGGTTTAGGCTATGCTGGCTTATGTACAGAAAGAAAATAATTCTCACACTTCTTACAATCCTCCATTGCACAAAGATTATTTGAGTCTACATTACTTCCTGTGTCACATGATCCAATATCCTTGTTGTCAGTAGGCGCCCAGGATATCACTCTTGGGCAGTTTCAGGTCAGCTATGAGCTATGGACTCGTGACCATCTGGTTCCACTCACCAAACAATCGTGACTAAGATCAAAGACAACAGCTCAGCTCACATACAGTCTGCGGGTCTATGACCACTTCACCCACCTAGTTTAGCCAGAAGAACTCTTCCTAAGGCATGGACCTCACATTTGAAATAAGAGCAAGGATTAGTACTGAAATTTTCTTCCTTTGTATATAGTTTATTTTCTGTTTTTGTTTCTTTTACAAAAGAATTCATCATGAAAAGGAGGAAACCCAAACTGAAGTGAGTTAAAAACATTGTGTCCAAGAGAGGATTGAGGTTTAGCCCTGAACCAAGGTAAGACGTGAGAGAGCATCCGAGTGAGACTGATGGGCTATGCTGCCCACCCTCTCCTTTTTGTTTCTCTTTCTTCCTTCCTCTCTCCCTTCCTGTTCTATTTACTTCCCTTCCCAGGCTTTCTTTTCCTCTTTCCCTCTTCTGGGAACTCAGTGCACCAAAGATGCTGCTAACAGTGATCAGCTTTTCTAGATCTCAGGAGAAACACATAAACTGATAGGACGGTCTGAGCTGAGAGGGACAAAAGTGTGAGAAATCACAACTGCTCTGGAAAATGAAGGGGGAACAGTTGCTGTGACAGTGCTTGTAACACTGACCCAAAATGGTGCTAACCCTTGCTTTTCTTCCTCCATTACACCATGCTCATCAAAAAAAAAAAAAAAAAAAAAAAAAAAAAAGCCCTTTTCTAATGGTTTCTTGTTGTATTCCAGAAGATCCTCATATATTTGGGCCCCCAAGGAATCCACTTGACATTTGGGGCACTGGCTGTGTCCTTTGGTTCTGTAAGGCAGCTTCGTTGTCTCTTAACCACTGAGTGATGATGGAGTACATGTCCTACTGGATATGTTATGGAGAAGAGACAATATAAATGACAAGAAGCTAATATATGTTTTTTTCTAACCATCCAATCACTATGAAAATTCTTCTTCTGCTGTTGCGAAGCTCTCTCCTTGGAAACCTGAAGTAGCTAAATACAGCCTTTTGTACTCAAGGTCTGAACTTCACAATTTGTCCATCTTCCCTCCCCATCCTCTCCTTTATACCTTTTTTTATTCTTTCCTTGTAATATTATTCCCATTAATTTGTTTAAACAATCACAAATTTACAGAAATATTTTCTGACCCTTCTGAGAGTAATTTGCCAACTTGATGCCTTATTACCCCCAAGTACTTTAGTTTGTTTTTCCTACAATCAAGGACTTCTACACAGCCAAAATATAACCATCAAAATCAGGACATGAATGTTGCATATTGCCACCATCTAATCGTGATACCACATTAAAATTTTGCCAGTTGTCCCAATAATGGTCTGCATAGCTGGAGGATCCAGTGAAGTATCACACATTGCATTTAGTAGTTATGTCTCTTTAGTCTCCTTTAGCCTGGGACAGTGCCGTAGTCTTTCTTTGACTTTCATTACACCGACATTTTTTAAGACCAAAAGCCAATTATTTTGTAGAAATTTGTAAAAGTTTGGATCTGTCTGATGTTTCCCAATGATTGGATTCAGATCATGCATCTTTGGGAAATCTGTCACAGAAAGATGCTCCATGTTTTCTATTGTGTCCTATATAGTGGTGCACTATTTTGTTTTGTCCCATTACTGAAGAGTGTTCACTAATCACTTCCTTAAGAGGTGTCTGCCTGACTTCTTCATTGTACAATTACTTTTTCTTTCTTTGAAATTAGTAACTATGTTGGTGGGAGATAGTTTGAACTATATAAATATTCTTTTCATCAAACTTTTAATCCATTTATTTATATCAATACAGAGTCTCATGGTCTCCTAATTTATTAGATCAATTCCCCTGTATGTAACTGATTACCCAGCTCTTCCACCATCCTCTCTCTGGAATGGATGCTCTTCTCACCATGATTTCTTACACTGGGCTGCAACCTGCCTCTCCTGGCAATAGATGCCCTCTTGCCTCCTTTGGGTTCTAAGTCATGGCTCTTCACTCCCCCCACTATAGATTCTTGCCTCTCTTTGTCCAGCAAGTGGATTTAGGACTAAATTGTTCAGGAAAGGATGGGAATAGAAAGAAGAAGTAGAAGGACACCTCTGTGTTCTTTGGTTCTTTCCCCTTTATCCTCTTTCCCATCCATCCTGACCTGACCTGACCCCTCTCACCTGGCAACTCGCAACCATCTTTCCAAGCACTCAAGGCAAGATTGAACCTTGAGCAATGATGTAAGTTCCTCTTCTCAGACTATGAAGATCTGATTCCTGGTGTGGGGACTTGAAAGCTGAGTGATCTTCAGTAATTTACTTTCTTTCTCCAAACCTTATTTGTATGGCATATAAAATGCACATCTTAATAATGCTACGTCATAGTGTTAATGGAATTAAATGAGATAGGGCATGTAACGCCTTTATTGCCTGCCACATAAAAAACACTAAATAAATTTTGTTGATTATTATTTTCCATCCTCTCTGTTTTAGGTGATTATTGTGGTATTATCTTTCTTTCTCTTTTTTTTCTTTTTCCCCTGAATACTGGGGGTATTTTTGGTTTGGGGGAGGGTTTGGAGGGAGTTATCTCATTTCCTTTTACATTTTTGGCTTCTCTGGACTACTTTACTTTCTTGCTGTTGTTGACTCATTTTACTTTCCATATATTTATGATAAGATGCGCTAAAGGGAGGCATTCGTTGAGTTGCCACCAATGGAAGGTCTGATAGGGAATTCCCACACTTGCCGTGCTATCATATGCTCATAGGATGTCAGGCAGTGGTGGTCTCCGGGGGATAAAAGAGTTTCTGAGATAGGACTGAGGTGGAAATATACCTACAGGAGTTACTGCTTGCCAGTTAAGGATTCTTCTTCTCACTGGCATGGAGTTTGTGAAGAGGGAAGGGTGATCTTTTGAATATTTGAACAGAATTACATTCTGCAGTCTTGTTCCCTTCTTAGAATTCTGTGATTTCTGTTAGATGAAAGGTGAAATTCAATGATGTAGAGCCACTGTTGTCTTTTGAAGCAGTTTCTTGGTAGAGAGCAGGAGATGGACAGTGTCATTGATTTGACTGATGTCAACTATATACCTCCAAACCAAGAACTAAGCCTCAGTCATGGGTGAATGAGCAGGAAAAATCTTCTTGCTTTAGTATAGTTTTGAAACCCTACTTACAGAAAAGAACTAGAGAACCCTCCATGAAGGAAAGAGTAGTTGAACCGTTAAATAGGAAGACAAAATAGTGGTTTAGGGTACATGGGGCATATGTTGTGAGGCCTTCTAGAGAAGCCATTCCTAACCACCCTGATTAAATTAGCACTGCCAGCCCCACCCCCCAGCACTTTTTATTCCATGTGTCTGTTCTAAAGTCTTTGTAGCCCTATTCATCCAACATCTTTTTTTAAAAAAACTTGCTTACTCTCTATTTTCCCATAGACTGCGAGCTGCATGAGGGCAGAGATCTTATCAGTCCTGTTCAGATGTATCTTCAGTGCCCAGTGCAATGCCTAGCATATCATAGATGTTGATAAAATTTGTTGAATGAATGAATAAGTGAGGCCACTTAAGTGTTATATTAAATTTTCTATGTATCTGTTCACTGTATTTCAACTTCCTTGATTTTCTGATGTCTGTGCATAAGCACAATGAAGAAGAACAACAGGAAGTCTGCCACAAGGATTAGTGAACAAGGTGCCATCCCATCGTCCCATGGTCCAGGAGATCTTCACAATATGTTGGATGGAGGAGAGTACGCCCCTTTTGTATCTCCTCCCATGTTAGAGAGCAATTTTATCCAGGTAAGTGTTTGAGCCCTGAATTATGTATAATAACTTCAGTCATTAACCTTCTCAAAGATGACTGAAGAGGTTGGGAGGAGAATTGTTTTAAATGCGGCAAGGAGCTGTGTGATACAATTAAAGGGAATAGTTTTGAAACTTTAAACAACCAGAATAATTATAACGTTAAAAGAAAATTCATTGCAAATTTCCCCAACTCTAACCTGGAATTTTAATCCTAACTCTACAGTAATCGTCATTCTATCATAATCTTCCCAAAATTACTTGAAAAGATTATAGTCATTATATGCCACAAGAAAGCATTCAAATAACGCCTTTCTTAAACTTAGAAAACATTTTAAAAAATAACATCTATCATACAACTAGGGTTTAAAATGAAATTTTGGCTCTTAGTTCTGAAGGTAAAACATAATTGTCAAATTCTGTCACAGAGAAAAGTTTCCTTTTAAAAAAAATGTACCTACAGTATGAATGAAACTACATTTCAGTGCATTTGGGAGCAGTTCTAACTTTCCTGTGAACATTCAACATTAAAATATTCAGATAAAGAAATGGGGAAATTAGTTCAATTGTGTGGGCCATATCCCTTAACTTCACAGAAATGCCACAATCATGTCTAACACGAAACCTATTCAAGCAGCTCCTCAGATGATTCCACAAAGTGGTGACAGAGAAGACCACAGACACTTTTCCACCTTCCATAAACATGTTCTCTGCAGTGATGCCTGACTACTAAGGAGACCGCCTCACCTTTAGAACACTGTAGGCAGGAGGTAATCACCGCTGAGAACACTACTGTTTAAGTGATGCCCCAAAACACATGTGATGAGTCATAATTTTATGTACTTTATCTTCTATTGCTTTTTTCCTACTAAAAATCTTTTTTATTTTATTTTTCTCACTTCTTCCTGTACAATTTTCAATAACCTTTGCATACTCTAATGAATACTCTAGGAAATCATTGGCATGCTAGACCAGACATGGCCCCATATCCTACATATTTGGGTAAACATTCACCACCTCTCATGGTTAGTATGTCTTTAGCAGTGAGTCACTAAGGTTCCTGACTCGAGTTTAAATGAAATGAATAACTATCTCAAAGAAAGTGCAAGAGCCACAGGGCATCAGCTCACTTATGAACCCAGGTTTTTTCTTCCCTCAAGTTAGGCTTCCCCCAGGACATCACATGCAAATAGTGCAGTGACAGCTGCCAGCAACAAAAGAGAAGCGTGTCATCCTTACAATTCTTTATGAGGGCTCAGAATCCTTTTCAGAGCCATCAGGAGGTTCCCACTAGTGTCTCATTGGCCAAGGGTCACTTGCCCCTACTGAAAGCAATCATTGGCAAGGGGGTGGGGTCACCATGACTGGTGTCAGTCAATTGGAATTTAACACCTGGGTTGGGGCACCATCCTTGAAAGATGGGTACCGGGCAAAACCAGGATTCTGTTAATCAGGAAGAGAGGGGCATGGCATTGAGTAGAGAATCAATAGTGTGGGCTGCAACCTCTTTCTGGGTATATTCATTTTTTAAGTAATTGATTGATTGATTGATTGATTTTGAACCAGCTCTGTATAGCTGAGAAACCATGCGTTGCTTGGAGCCTCTCGGGCTTCTGTCACATCTCTGTCTACCCACTTTCCAGTCTCCTCCTCTTCTAGCTGGTAGAGATTTTACTGGCTGAGACTCTTGGGTTATGGGATTTTTGCACATGTCGTTCCTCGGCCTGGAAAGTTCTCCTGTCCACCCAGCCAGTTTATCTCCCAAATTGTTTGGGTCTCGGCTAGAGGTCGCTTCCCCAGGAGAAGTCTCTGACCCTGTGTCCAGAGTGTCCAGAACTGACTGGTTGGTAGAAGTGAAGGAAGTATTCAAGTAGGTTGTTAAACAGATCCACTATTAAAAATTAAGTTGTATAAACTTTTTCCAATTACAAAACAAAGGCAACCAAATACTCAAAACTCATCATTCCTATTATTTCACTACATTGTTCTATTATCTATGCTCTTGAGGTTACAGATACAAGAGTTTGGCAAAGGTCAGTGAAGACTTTTGTGAGAATTAATTGACTGAATGGAATTTAAAATACAGAGTATTATACATCATTATGTGTAAATTGTGTGCTACTCATCTTCCATATCAGTAAAATTTATGATAAACGTATGTGTGTATACCTTCTGAGAACCAGTCATTACACATTTATCAGCACACCACTGCCTATGTCCCCCTTTAAGTCAAGTCTCCCGTTATGTGCACCACAGTATAGCACCATGAACTTGTACTCGGTAACACTTCTTGCAACAGTAATTAGTGGCATAGTTGTTTAGCGTTCAACTTCCCTGGAAGACCACCACAAGTCAGGGACTGTGTCTGCCTTTTCCTGTGATATCTCCAAGAACTCACATGGACAAGTAAATGAACAAATGCATCATGTGGTTCACTTCTCCTTTATTTCTTACACTGCTCAGCTAGGTAATGTCAGGATCATGCGCTTCATCAGAAAATTCTTCTTCCTGTTCTCTGCTGTAGGTCAACCGGAGAGGTGAATCCATTTACCTCCATAACCGAGCCAACTGGGTGACTGTAGGCATCTGCTCTTCTAGTCACACCCACGAGACCCCCAACGTGATGCTGCTGGCACATCTGACACCCTCGGCCCAAAAAGATACAGAACCCCTGTTTAAAAGTCTCCTGATATCTCCTTCTCCAGAGAAACTGGTGCTCACCAGGTGAGTGACAAAGGGAACAGGTTAAGGATCTCTCAGCAAATGTGCTTTACCCCTGAGGAGATGAAAACAGACACACTGATGACAACTGCATCTCATTTTCACTCCCTGCTGCAAATGATAGAGATATGTCCTCAGTGTCTGGGAAAATAGTTTATGACAACCTTGCAGTCAGTCAAACAAGAGGTTAATTTTTTTAAAAATTTAACTTATGTAACAGGAACTGAAGACACAAACTGCCTCTCTAGAACATGCCCCTCTCCCCTCAACATCCCAACTCCCATCAGAATTAGCTCCAATCTTATCTCAAGCCACCAACTTGCTGTGACCTAGAGCAAATCACTCAACTTCTCTAAGTCTTAACTTTTCAGGATTAAATAGGACAACTTCTCATAGTTAATAGTTGATACTCTGATTTTTTAGTACATCAGAGTCTTAGGAGTATAATTCAGTTGAGATGGCCCCCAGGAGCCTGATTACATGTACTGAAAATGAAAGTTCTGAGCCTCATAAGCTAAGGACCAGACCAGGGAACATGGTGGCCATAAGAAGGTACTACCCCATTCCTATGCCTACGAGGCCTGTGTGGGAGACAAGCCTGTTATCCTAGGTCTCACGCTGCAAACTGCTAAAAACATAAAAGGAAAAGCCTTTTGCTAGGTTTCCAATCAAACCTCCAGATGACCTTTGCCTTTGTTTGCAGGTTTCTCCCTCTGCAGTTTGTGACTCTTTCCGTGCACAATGCTGAGAACATGCGCCTTAAAGTAAAGCTTGTGAGTGGCCGAGCCTACTACCTACAGCTCTGTGCCCCTGCATCCAAACAAGACATCTTATTTTCTCAGTGGGTCGAACTTATCTCCCTCTTGAATCAGGAAAAAGCCAAAGCTTCCAAGGTGTCAGAAGTCTCAAGCCTCTCGGAAATCACAAATAGCACAGACATCACAGGCTCAGGAGACATCATGGATATTGCAGCGTTCACTGCTGTACAGGACCCTCATGCGGACACGTGCTTGGACACCACACATGCCATAGAAAGCACTGATTTCTCAGAAATAACAGACATCACCGATGTCACCGATGTCACAGATGTTCCAGAAAATGAGGCCACTGAGGCGCCAGATATAAATATTTTTACAGAAGTCACAGAAGTCACAGACTTCTGTGATGTCACAACCAGTTCGGGGGTCAAAGTAGTGTTTGAAAATGATGATATACTAAGAGCCAAGCAAGAAGAAAAGGTATGTGACATGGAATATTTTCATTCTTTAATAATTAAGAATAAGAGTTATAACCAAGATAACTCTTCTTGGTTAGCTACCTGACATTGATTATCAAAATGCTATGGAATTTACTCTGAGTAACCTAATTTTAATAATGAGATCTGATCCCTGAACCCTGGAGTAGAGGTGTTGTCAGATGTCTCCTGAAATAGGCAGTGACCACACTTAACACCATACTTGGTATGAGAAAGTTGTGGTGGGATGAAAAGAACTTTGGGATCAGAGTCAGAAGACCTGGGCTAGACTCTTACCCTGCTGCATAGGAGTTTGGCCCAGTCACTGAACCTGCATGAGCCTCAGTTTCCTCATTTCTAAAACGAGGACGTTAATATCATGTAAGGGCTATTTTAAGGTTTAAATGTATTTAAAAGTACATGGTACATTGAAGGATGGGATGAAACTTTGATAGGTAAAAGTGAAGGTGGAAATAGGAAAATAAAATACCAAAAAAAAAAAAAAATGAATGGTTATAGAAAAGGCCAGAAAGTAGAAAAAGTGCAGAGCCACATCCAAGAATGGTTAGTTCAGTTTGGCTGGAGCATAAGACCTGTGGAGAATGTTAGGATATAGGATTGAAAAGGTGTTGCAAACCTCAAATGACAAAATAAGAGGTGTGGATTTCACTCTGTGAGTAAACCTTAGCCATAATAGCCCTTTCTGTAAGGGTGTGAAGGAGCCATGTTTTTAAAAGATCAATCTGATGGTGAATGTATTGCAGGTAAAGACATTCATTTGAAGACTACTGCTGAAAACCTCTCTGGGGCCTACAATAAAAAAAAAAAAAAGGCAAAGGGCAAGGATAGACATTTCACAGAAGAAACTTCCAGTAAATACAGTGGGAAAAGTTTAACCTCACTAGTAATCAAAGAAATGTAAACTTAGGGAAAAAATTTAACCTATAAAATGTTAATTAAAAAAAATAAAAACAGTAAATGTTAGTAAAGGTGTGGCCAACTAAGAATTCTTCTAGATTCATGGTAGGAATGAGAATTAATACAAACTTTATTGAAATCATTATGAATCAAGAACCTAAAAATATTTATACCTTTTGACTCAGTGATTCCACTTCCAGGAATCTTTCTAAAGGAATTAATCAGAAATAGGAATAAAGATTTAGCTATAAAGATGTTAATCATCCCACACCTATACCATGTTTATAAAAACAAAATAAAAATATGGAGATAACCCTGAATACCCACTGCAGGGAATATGGCTAAACAAATTTATATCCATGAAGTCAGGTGCCACATTTATCTTATTCAAGAGTGACCAGTGTGTATCTGGTGAGATCATAGGCTCTTAGTAAATATTTATTAAATGATTGACTACTCTGTAACTATTAAAGGTGTTGAAGAATTTTTCTTTACTTGGAGAAAGTTTCAAGATATTGAGTGAAAATGAAGCATATGATCCCTGCTGTATAAAAATAATTTATAAACACAGAGACAATTAAAGGGGAAAAAGTCATATTGTAAATGGTAGCTTATTTCTGGATTTGGGAATTATAGGCAATTCATGTTTTCTTCTTTATACTTTTCTGAATTTTGCTACCTACAATAAAAATAATTCATTTTTAACTAAAATAACTTAATTTTTAATGGCATAAAAATGCTATAATAAATTGTTAAGTGAAAATGTACAATATGAAACAAATATGATCACAAAGCAGACACGAAATAAATAAATGGACAAAAAGACCAAATGAAATGTACCATAGAAGTAATTATTTCTGGCCAATGGCATCAAGCAAACAATAATTTTCTTCCTTTCACTTTATATCTTATAGAATTTTAAAAATTATTCTGTAATAAATATGCATTACTTTTATTGTCAGACAAAATGAAGTTTTATTCTTAAGGAAGAAAATTACGGAGTTATTTGCAAGGAAAGGTAACAGAGGTGATAGACTAGTTAGTGGACTAGTTAGGTGTAGACGCAGGGAGATATTAGAGAATCTAATATCCAACTAACCAATTGCTAACCAATTGCTCCGTGGCCTGAGAGAGATTCTGAGGAAGGCAGTGAGCTACTAGGAGAGATGGCACATTAACAGAAATCAGGAAATTAGAAGAATGGGAGTGATTATAGAGTAGGTATAGGCTTTAAGTAAAGGTTCTAAGTCTTTTGAAAAACAAATTCTTTAGTATTATATAAATCTCTAACTCCTATCACCTATTAGACACTCTTAAATCAAGAACAACCTCCAAATGTGGAGTAGGTGGCGAGGCATTTCTAGAAAACCTTTCTTTTCCTGACAGCTCAGAGAGAGAAAGTGCTGTAATTAAGCACTAATTGTGTTGTGTGAAGTGTATTTTCGTGTACATGACCACATGAGCTTTTGAATATGCTGTGTCAGGTCCCCACACTGCCAGCCTCTAACACCCTTCAGGCCTCCTCAATGGCCATAAAACCCAAGCCTCATTCCCTCATTATCACACCTGTGTGCTCAAGGATACTCAGTAAATATGAATGAAATGATTACTGTTTTACATACTGCTCCATAAATAATCTATTTCTGTATGATGCTCTTCTGTTACCTAATTTGCTGCTCTTATTATTTTCAAAGGAAAAAATTAAAAATGTTCTGAAACCTGGGTGTCTGCGAGATACAAAAAGTAAGAATGACTTAAAAGAATGTTCAAAACATGTCACCATCTCAAACATCACACTAACTTTTGAAGGTGAAAAATGTTTTCATACGACCTTGACTCCAGAAGAAAATGAGACAAAAACATCCACAGAGATGAGTGCTAGAACCTCTGAAATAAGGACAAGTGATTTTAAGAGCACCGGTCTCAAGGCTGACTCTGAAATAAGGACAAGTGATTTTAAGAGCACAGGTCTCAAGGCTGAAGAATCCAGGTATGTGAGGCAGGGAAATGCGAGGTATGAAGATGTGAAAAATGTAAATAAGTGTTTAAACTCCCTGCTACTTGAGCATTTGTTGTTAAAAGATTCTCAGACCTAGATACAATATAATCAAATGATGATACAGTCAACTCTTAATTATCCACATTAGTCTGATTTTTATTTTCACACTCACACCATTCATTTTGCATTCTAGGCTGTGTGCCTAGTGTCAGCTGTGTGTGCTGAAGAAAATAGAATAGAATCATAGAGTCCACACTTTGGGAGTTAAAAGAAAAAGCAGTCATCATCACCTAACTCTCACTATTGGTGTCACCGTAAAATGGTAGGAGCTGTCTCCAAAGTCACTTGGCAATCCACACTACAGACGATTATACCCTTTGACTCATAGGAACACGTGTCAAAGAAATAATTTAAAAAGGAAAAATAATATATTTGAATATAGCATTTTGTAGTAAAAAAGAAAAAAAAGCTGTAAGTAATTTACAGGACCATAGGTAGAAGAATAGCTAGTGAGGAAATAGCTTGTTAATTTAGTGAAACTGCAGATAGAAAAAGCAGTTGGAGAATTTCAATAAAAGGAGCTATATGACTAAAAGGAATTATAAACTAGAAAAGTAAAATTCCCAAAAGTATATGTACAATGATATTTTATTTCCACAAAGAGGATGGTAAGAAACCACAGAGTTTAGTTGGTGCTTAAAGAAATTGGTATTTGTTGTAGCTATTAATAGATGTTCCTATTAAACTTTTATACAGTTGATTACATATATAATTTAAAAATCAAATTGATGCTAGGATGCATTAATTGGAAAACATAGCAGCTAGAAAAAGAGTTTTGGGGTCAGACAACTCTAGTTCTAAATCCTGGCTTTCCTGTTCTTATTAGCTGAGTAATCTTGGGTAGGTTATTTAATGTCTTCAGGTCTCAATTTTCTCACTTGTAAAATGGAAATAACACCTACCATGTAGAGTTGTTGTAGGGATTCAATAAACTGATATTAAGAGTTCATAATGCCAGGAACATGGTAATTGCTCCAAAAAAAAAAAAAAGACAAAATGGGAAGAGGGGGGCAGAGGGGATAGAAGGAAGGAGAGAATTAAGGGAGGAAGAAAGGGAGAGAGGGAGAGAGGGCAGAAGGGAGGAAGGGAAGGTTCAGATTCTATATTAGACTAAACAAATCTAATGTAGGTTTGACTCAAATTGAATATACTACAAAGATGATACTATACCAAACAAACCTCCTAAGTAATGTTTCCACTGTACTGCCTAATATACTGAACCTAGAGAAGAACTGGAGGAAAAAAGCACAAATTTATGCAGTAACAAAACTGAAGTTATTTAAACTGCAGAGGAAAATGCTAACAGGCAACAATTACCATCTTCCTGGGAAGTTCACAGAAGGCTAAATTTTAAAAGTGGATTTAAAATGAAAATTATTTTAACTAAACACAAAGAAAAATTGAATTATATACAATATATACATAGAAGACAGCCAACTAGTCAATAAAAACAATAAATTAATACATACCATTGATTAGATATTAAAAACAACAGAACTGGTTTCTGAAGATTGTAGAGTTTTTGTCCCTGGAAACTTCTCAAAAACAAACATGAAGACATTTGTCCTGACAAGATTTTAGGCATTCTCCTGTGGGGGTTCAAGACCTGTTCTTGTTTCTTATGTAATTTTAATCTACTGCTAAATAAATGATAGACTGCATGATGAAGTCAAATGTAAGTGTGCTCTGGGGAGTCCTTACAGAAGTATACTGGACTAGAAACAGAAAACACACCAGTTTGTATAGCGTTCTAAGAAGTAGAGCGATAAAAGTTTGTAAAGGGCTTGGGACATATTAGGTGCTCAGTAAATGGTCACAATTGTGACTAATAATTCATTTCCAATCATGCACATTAAAGAAAGTTGGCTAGCCAGTCAAAGAAAACCTTATTTAAAAATATCTCAGTCAACTGAGGATTCAGTACTCAAAGCTGGTTTGTTTTTTTTTAACCTTCTTTCCCAGCTAAGCAGGGGTCAAGGGAAACAAAGGGATATGGGGGTCCTTAGGAGATTCACAGAGCTGGAAATCAGAGCAATGTTTACTTCAGCTCCTTGGGCTGCACATTTCTAGCAGTTCTAGAGCTTCTAGGTCCAAATGCTGATACAGTCAAGGTGTCAGTAGGTCTTTATTACAATTTCAGTACTTTTGGTTGTCTGCTCAAGTAAAGCATCAGTTAACATCTGGAGTTTCTATACCAGTCAATCTCAGTGTGTGGCCGATCAACGGCATCATCTGGGAACGTGTTAAAGATACAAATTCTTGGGCCCACCACCCCATCCTACTGAATCTAAACTCAGCATTCTGTGCTGTTATAGACATCCAAGTGATTCTAATACTTGCCCCATTGTTAGCACCATTGCTTTATGAGATGTCAGTCCTAGGTACAAAGTGGAGTGCAGCAGGGATTCTTCTCTCTGAAGGGCTTATCCTCAGGCCTGATCTCCAAAATAAGGATCCCCCTTTATAGCCGTAGGGGCTCAAACTCAAGTAAGGCTTCTTCAGGAATTGTCCCTATATGACTAGAAATTCTGAAATTTGAATTCAAAAAGAAAAAAAATGTATAAAAAAACTGGTTCAATGTTCAAGAAATTTTCCTGATTCAGATTGAAGGTAGAAAAGTAGCTGAAATAGAGAAAATTCCCCCAAGAACATTGAACAATTATTTCTTGCTGAGTTCTTTCAGTGGAACTAAAAGATGTGTCTGAGGAGAAATAAAGGCAAAGATAAAGAAAAAAACAGGAGAGAGGAAGAGTAAGGAAGGGGGATATAGAAACAACAACAGGTTAGAAGCGGTGAGAGACAGGAGAAAGAAATATAAGTTGCGGTAGGATAGAAGCAGGTTTTCATAGAAAAGTGTAAGATTGCTAAAAATAAAAGTAAAAATGAATTCAGCAATTTATCAATTTGTCCTGAAAATTGATCAGGTCTGATTAGGTCTTCCTTCAGCTTTATTTCATTCAGAAGTCTCAATCCTATGCCCTGCCCTTGTCTATGGCTTCAGAAACACTACAATTCAAAATCTCACAAGGTTGACAGTTTAAATCATTTCAACTTCTTTCCTTGCCCTTTGCACATAATAAATGCCCTGAAGCATTAGATTAGCTTTTAGTGCTTTTTAATAATACTTCAAAAAATAATTAAGACCTTTTTTAAGTACAGTTTTAGATTTATAAAATAATTGAGCAGACAGAGCCAATATACCCACCCCACTGCCCCCTCTCCTCACTCTTCTCCCACCCCTAGTTTCCCATTATTAATACCTTGCATTAATGTGGTACATTTGTTATAATTAATAAATAATATTGACATATTATTATTGACTATAGTCCCTAGTTTATGGTTCACTCTGTTGTACAGTTCTATGGGTTTTGACATATGCATTAGTGACATGTATCCACCATTACATGCAGAATAGTCTCACTACCCTAAAATACTCTGAGCATTAGATTAGCATTAACAGCTTTTTAAAATATTAAAATTGTAAGTATAAAAAATTTTTAGATGAAAAAAGCTCTGCAGATGCAAAGGTTTGTTAGTTTCAGTATTATGATCACTATTAGAAATGATGAGAAAATTAATCCCTATATAAACAGCAAAAATCATAGAATTTTAAAGATAAAAGATGTTGAAGGTTAGCAAATCCCAAATTATTCAAAGCCCTGCCCTCCAGTTTCTCAGCTTCCTGTGTCATTTATCTGATGGCTTTACTGGAAAGAGAAATAGGTAAATTTAAAAAACAAAGCAAAGAAATTCTGGTTCTAAATAATCCTCTTAAATCCAGTTTAATAAAGCATGGATTCTTTTTTTATTGCCAATTTGCATCAGAAACATAATTACTAACTAGAACCTAATTTGAAAATATTCATTATGATTCATAGATTCATAATATCTAAGAACAGAATAGAATTCACCAGAGCTTTATTCCTGGGACATTTGTAGGATTCTGTCGGATTAAGTCAGGACACTGTAAGAGATTAGTAAATTCTATATAATTTCTTCTCTAAGACCATGGGTTTCAGTGACACTTTATAATCAGGTACTTTGGAATAATGAAAAAAATTAAACAATGACCTTGTTAAATATTTTGTCTTTGAATTCATTACTCTTTAAAATGTAAATTTATCAATTTAAGTCTAGATGCATGAAAGACTATGGAGACATCTAAGTCACTTTAGAAGTGAAGGATTTATTTTATAAAGCATTTATATTCCTTCTCATACCCTAACAATAGTGCTACTGTGACTCTTCTCTTTGTTTTAAAGAGGATATTTATTTTAATTTGAATCTATTTAAAGTACATTTACTTGATATTTCTCAGTCTCTTGAAAACTTTTATCATTAAGGTTAATGTTCATTTAAATCACCAGACCTATTTAGTGAAGGCTACATGAGTACTTATTTTCAAACTCCTCAGAAAATTACTAATTTAACCTTTACTTTGGAAAGATCCATTATTAGAATTTAAACTGGATATATTTGCCAGGACCCTTAAAATGAATTATAATTATGTCTTTGTACTTATCTGGGAAGATATTACCTAAGGGTAGTTATTTTTCTCAAACACTTTCTTTTAGTCAAACACCAATACTCCCAAAATATTTATTAAAAATGTGGTGAAGAAACAAAGATTTGGTGAAAATTAAGTGACTTAATTTATGTTTTAGTGTGCCAGTGAGGTTAAGAATGTAACTATTTTAATTATTGTTATTAATTTTAAAAATCAGGAATGCAGAAAACAACTTTCTTTACGTCTAAAGACATTTCTGAAAGTGAAATAGTATGAAAAACAGCTTGTCTCCTGTTTTATCTACCAGACCATAAAAAAAATATAATAATTTGGGCAAATACTTGAGTATGTTATTCACCTGTGTGAAGGAGGAAAATAATTTTCCTTCTACCCTTCAAGTTCATCTGTCTGACTAATAATCAAATTAACATGAAACAGATTAACAAGAGAAAATAACCAAACTATTACATATGTATATACAGAAGCTAAGAATATATTTCCAAAGGACACATTTAGTAGTTGAGGATTATATGCCAATCTCAAATAAGGAGAGAGGGAGGCTGGGGTCTGGGACTTCAAAGGGAAAGCAGGCGATTCACAGGTAGATGAGAAGGAGCAAACATTGTATAGGCAAATTCTTGCTGGGCCTCAGAGAAACAATGGGACACAGAGGGGAGTTTAATAAACAGAATTTACCTGGCTTCTCCTTACCACCACACTTGGATCATATCAACACTAACATAATAGCTCCCTTCCTTCAGGTTTTTCTATCTGAATTATTTTAGGCAGATAAGGGGGAGAGTCAAAGTTTCTTTCTGAGTCATTTGTTTCTTTCAAATAATCAGTTTAAAATAATATCCTAAAAAGGTTTATTTTGGGGTGACAAACTCTGCTTCCCCTTACCTGCAAGATTCCCAAGCACTGTCAAGAGGGCCATAGAGACTGTGAAGAAGAAGCTAGCAGAGGTGGGCAACTTCTTATCCCAGATACTCATCCATTTCAGGATTTACCCAACCTGGTCTCTAAGAGAGCCTATATTCCCAACACAATTAACTCTATGTAAGCATCTGAGCTTCTTTCAGTCTCAGCCCCAAATAAGTTTTCAGGGGCTGGAGAGGCAACAGGATAGGGATGCCCCAGCCTCATTTAGAGACAGGTAATAGATACAATAAAAATAGATTATATGTTATTACGTACAACTCACTTTTATGGCTTTTAGGTTTGGATAGCTTGCATGGAGAAATTTAGGTAATTTTACTCTATGTTTTATAATCGATAATGCTCTAGACTTGCTAAACATGTTCATTACTACCTACAAAGAATTTAGAGAATGGCCAGTTATCTCATACTCAGTAATTCTTTTCTAAATATTTGTGGTTACACTGGCAAAATTTTTGAAATGTTCTATTTATTTTTATAGGAGCAAGAGAACTGTTTCAGACACTTCAGGTATGGAACAAATTCCACTACATTGCTTTGTGATCCCTGGTATTTGGTAGTCACCTCTGGGTCCTGAAACGGAGTAGTTAAGAGCAAAGGAATCCAGAGAGATGTTTTGATGCATTCCCTTTCCCGTCTTTGTTCCATTCTGAGAGTACTACACTGCAGAAACTCTTTCTCAGAGCCTATCCTCATGCTGTCATTCAAGTGTTGGCATCATCTCACGTTTTTCTGTGCCGGTAGAGTTTGGTTTCCTAGTTCCCAGAATGTAACTCCCTGGGCATGAACCACTTCCAGGCTGGCTCTACAGGCAGAACCCAAACAATAAGGCCCCTTGTTTCTGCTGATTTGGAAAGGAAGTTATCACAGCTAAATTTCTTGGCGAATCTAAAATAATTTGCCCTTCTTTTCTTTCTGCTTGCATCTTTGGCCTCTGCTGTGCTGTCAGGTGATACCACTTAATGTTTTCTTCTGGCAGTTTTTTTTTTTTTTTTACATATTCCCTTGTCTCAGGATTTTAAAATTGTAACAACAAGCTTTTGACATGGAGGTTGTCTAACAGGCACTAGTGGAGATTCTCTTCCCTTGCTGGCTGCTGACCCAGTTCTAAGTTACTGTCTAACCTGGAGGAGGCGGGGGGTATAGACCTCAGCTCCAGTCATGCACATAAAAATACGTCATGGAAGGAACATAGAGGCACATTCCAATGGACCTAAGTGGAGAGAGAAAAAAACACTTCTACTTTAAAAACCAACACTTACAGGCATTTTCAGTCACATTTGAAAGAGTCCTCCAAAAAAAAAAAAATGATGAGAGGATAGGTGTTTATATAAATAGGATTTGTCTTTGGGCCTTCCCACTGAGCTTTATTGTCCAAAAGCACCAGATGAACATCACTGCAATGCGGTTTTATCTATTCTATTTTACAATCTGCAATATTGAACCTGAGAACATTGTAGGGGAATGCTATTGCAGTTTATAAGAAAAAATGCAAAAGCTCCTTTGCAGCACATGGAATTTTCATCTATCAATTTCTATCCCAAATTTTACTTCAAAAAGAAATCAAAGTGAGTTTGTAGAAATTTCAGAGATGTCCAATAGGCAAATATTTTCCTCTTATTTTCTAAAGGCAAGGATCAATCTTGCCGCAGCCTTATTCACTAATACGTAGTACATTAACACACAATTAACACATTCTACATACATGCTGAAGCACTCATTATCTAAGTCATGAAAATTTAAAATTAATGTAGGACACTGATACTTTTATCTTCATCCTATACGTGACTGACTCACCTGTCTTCTGGCACAAACTCATTTAATTCAACTGAACAAGCATTCGATGCCTATTTATTATATATGAGGAACTGGCAGGGTCTGGGAGAGATTAAGAATAAATAAATAACACAACATATTACCTGGCCTCAAGACATGTGCACAAATAACATAAATGGTAATGGTATAAGTGCTTTAAGAGAAAAGTGGAGGACCTAGTTTTAGCTTGAGAGAAAATCATGACAGATTCAATGAAGGAGGAAATCTTTGAGTTAAGAAAGAGAAAACGAATATCATGGATATAGGGAATAATGTGAGCAAAATCAAAGGGATGGGAAAATGCTAAGTATGTTCAGTTGAGGAGTAGTGAGTGACAGAACTGGAAAGCAAGATGGGAGCCAGACTATAGAGGTCTCAGGCCATGCTCAGGAGTTTGGATAATATTGTTTGGTAGGTAAGGTGGAATCACTGAAAGACAGAGAAATGACAAAATTAGTGTTATGTTTTAGGACAATTACTCTGGCTGAAATCTCAAGAGAAGCTAGAGGAGGCTAGAGGTAGGAAGTCATTATAATAGTCCAGGTAAAGGATGCCAAAGTCTTGAACCAGGTAAGAAGCAGTTAGATGGAAACAAGGACATGAATACACAGTCAACAAAATGTATTGACGGACTATCCGTGGGAATAAGAGAGGAAAGAAAAAACTGAGGATGACAGAGTTTGGGAGGCAACATGACTAGACAGTTGTGAGTCCATGAAACAAAGTGGGAAGAGGAATGGGACGAATTTTGGAAAGTGAAAAAATCAACTACGAAACACTAAACTTAGAATCAAAAGCCCTAGGTTTGACTTCTAACTGCACTTCTTCTGTTTCCCTGGATGTTATATTTAATCTCTCTGGGCCTTACTTCTTCAACTGTCAAATGCGTGTGCATATGGGTTGAGAATGAGGGGGGCATGACTAGCTGTCTCAAGTCCCTTTCAGCTGTTATGATTTTATAAGCTGATATTTGTGGTCCTGGTGGCCCATCTTTGTAAATGTAGCAGGCAGCTTGAAATGGGACTCTGGAAATGAGGAGCAAAGCAAAGAACAAATGTTAAATTGCAAGGATGGTACAAGATACAAATTTGGCATGCAGTTTTCACAAAGTATTAATTATTTTCCCTGTTTCTTTTCTTTCGTGTACTTTCTCATTCTTTCTACTTTTCTCTCATATATCTTCCCATTTTTCCCTAGGATTGTATAGTTTTTCAGTTTTCCCTCTGATTAGCATTTCTTTCCCCCTTTTCACACTCCTCTGAATCACTTCTTTTTTCCTTTTTCATACTCTTACACTTAACACTCTTTAACCCAAGAAAAACAAAGATTGATAAAATCTTAATCCCTTGTCCCATTGAATTTATTGAGTCTATATTAAAAATGAGTCTGTAGATCTGATTTCTAGACAGAAGCCAGGACAGTAAGTGCTCCCACTGCAATAGAACAAATCTCTGGTAGCATTAACCTCATCAGATCCACATTAGCCCACCTCCCCAGCAATGCTAGTTGGGGGCATGGTCTCTAATTCTCCTCTCAAACTTTTCAGAAGTTTGAAAGAATCCTTTCTGAGTTAACATTTTGGGTATAGTAGCACTTCAAATATACTCTCTCTGAGTCTGGATCCATCTCTCTGAGTCTGGATCCATCTCTCTCCTTTCTTGACTTTCAATTTCTTATCTTTCTAAACTTTATTCTCCTTAACTCTGCTGATATATTTACAATGAGCCAAAACAGTAGGTTTATCTATGATCCTACAGTATTTTTCCAAGATAAAAAGAATTGAGACAAACAATAGATACTCAAGAAAAGGAGAGAGGGGGAAATACTTAAGAAATACTGGGAGTGTCCTCCTTCCTCCTACTCATCTTTCTTTTCTGATTGCAAATAAAATTCCTTGGAATCCTAAGCAGCCAGGTTCATTCTCTATTAATAAAACCTGAGCTAAAAAGAGAAAAGGTGGGAGGACTCTAAAGGGAACCTGTTTGTGAAATTTAACAATGGGCTCCATGGGAAAGAATAAAGACCTTTTTGATGAGATGGCTAGAACATCATTTGAATTTAAGACCCCAAATAAGTTCTCTCTCTTTCTGTGCCTTATTTCTCTTGCTTTGGGCTTTTTTTCTTTATTCCTTACTTGCCCTCTCTCTTCTACTTTCCCCACTATTTTTCTTTATGCTCTCTGACTCTTCTAATTTCCTAGAGTCTTCTTCTAATTTCCTCAATCTTGTGCCTCATCTGTCTCCCCCTTTCTCAGGGGGAATGGATGTGAGAAAAATAAAACAGAAAAAGGAAAGGCCAATGGAAAAAAAACATATAGGACAACCTAAAGGTAATTTTTTACAACTATAAATCTCTATAGATATAAAGGACAGACATGACACTTTCACAAAAAGTTGTCAGTATGTCATATCTTTTAACCTTGAATCTTATTACTTCTATTGTAGTAACAATAGAGGTGGGCTAAACTGTTAAGGGTGTGTTGTGGTTTTCCTTCTAGAATCTATTTCATGGGTCAAAATGTAACCTCAGCACAGGGAGGAAAGGGAGCTTCAGATAAGGCACTGGAAGAAAATTACTTGCTGCTGCTTTTATAAGTGATTCCTTTCATTCTCATTCCTACCTTTCCCCTGTGCTCCCTCATCATACTCTTTCTCAACCTGCTTTCTTAGATTAGCCAACATAGCCAAGGCCTCTTTTTTTCATACCAAAATTAAATAAAATATTATAGAGTACCTACAGAGCTGCCAAGGACAGTTGTGCAGATTCTATACTGCACAGTGTGGGACACCCCATTCACATCATAGTCTGTGTACAGTGCATTACTTGCACAGCTGTATGTGGTGTCTTTGAGAAACCAGCTTGGCAGTGAGTTACTTAAGAATGAAACTTTTCATCTATGGCCATGCAACCATGAACAAACTCGATCCTGTCTGATCTCAGAAGCCAAGCAGGGTCAGGGCTGGTTAGTACTTGGATGGGAGACCACCTAGGAAGACCAGGTGCTGTGGGCGTAAAACATAAGGGATTGTAAGCTGACAAGGTCCTTGCAATCTGTAAGGTCAACCAAGGGTTGCCTCATCTAAAAAAAAAAAAATGAATGAAACTTCTCAGCTGCCTTTCCCAATATAGTTAATGCTCTGTGTGTGTGTGTGTGTGTGTGTGTGTGTGTGTGTGTGTGTGTGTGTACACTTATAGGCTAAGTCTGCAGAACCAGAAATGACCTTAGCAGGAGCCATATCCCATTCCATTAGAGCTCTGATGATGGAATTGAGGTGCCTACCCCTCTTTTCACCTTTCTGTCACTCTGCCACCAAATCATCCAGCTTAGCACTTGAGCACTTAGTTTAATATACAGATGCACACTGTGGGCCAGAGGTCATGCACCAGAGGAAAACAGTGTGGCCCCAAAATAACAGCTGCACATGCATAATAATCTACTACCCTCCACATATACTTTTGTCTGTGACTATTCTTCTGTCACTTCCTTTTCCCTTTAAGTATGCTCTTAATATTTTTCTATGGTAGTGGTGGATAGTGAAGTGGTGGTACTCAGGGTGACATATGCTGGTTCCATCATCCACCTAGGGAGAGTCCCAAGCCCTGCCATCTCTCAAAATATTATAGAATTTAGAGAGAGGAATGTCCTTAAAGATAATCCAATATCCTATAATGATTTCTTCTTTTGACTGACATTCTATAACAATGAAATTCAAATATTGAGGCCTCATTAAGAGAGATCTGCAAATACAAAGAAGGGCAGAAATGATGACATACATACTACATTTAACTCTTCTAAAACTTAAAAAAGTATTCCCCAAGTATTAAAACTATGAATTGCTTATATATGAGAAAAGGTAGAAGATTTTTTTAAATGGTGAAAAAGTTTTGTTACTAATAAAGACCAAATTATTACAACTGAAGTAATGTGAAAGTTACTTGGCCCCTTCTTTCAATATGTATGTGTGTAAATGTCACATACATATGACTTAAGACTCAATTTAGCATACATCAAGAACTTGCAAATAATTCAATGACATGCATATGTATTAAAAAATAAAAGCCCATGATCTTAATCTTGATATCTTGATTTATTAGATTCTTAGATATAGCTTAAAATGAAAATTTTAAGAACTTAAGAGGTTCCTTTAACATTGCTTCAAACTCTAGATTTAAAAAATGAGAATTTATCTGTTCGAATGATCTTTGCTGTTTTATTAAGAAGAAAAGCAGTATTATAAATGTAATTTTACTTATTTCTACCACTTATTTTACTCATATTTAGTATTTTTAAGTTTTTTACCATAAATAACTCACTCTGAATTAATTGAACTGACTTCTCCATCTTTTTTTTTTTAGATAAACACAAACTACTAAAGTAAAAAACAAGCACAGCTCAAGAAATAACACATATTACATGGAGAAAACAAAGCAGTGTCTTCCATATGGCAGAAATAAAAGCTACTACTGATCATTAAGCATTTAAAACTATGTCAATTTAATTTCTTGAATCTTAATAACTGTGGAGAGGGAGGGGGAGGGGAGAGGAAGATGGGGAAAAATTTAAATCATTTCTTCAACTAAATAAATAATAATAACTGTAGATATTGATTTTAAAGGAAAGTAGAGAACTACACAAAACTATAAGGTTTTCGATTCATAAACTCAGTTGTTATCTATGGGGCTTCTTTTCTTTGTGGTTGTTCAATAAATTTATTATTGTCTTTCATTTTACTTTTCTCATCTGGACATTAGCCCGACACTGTTATTTCTAACACTGGGCACTCTGGGGTCCATGAAAAGGCGAGGGGACCATGTTCTTTCTGTGTTTGTGTTCTAGCTGAGTACCTGGAATGAGACAGTATTTGTGGAATCAATGAATGCCATTTTCAACCAAGTTTTTAAAAAATCTCCATACTTTTAAATAATAAGAAGGAAACTATAGACAGTTCCCATCGAAAAAATAGTTTGAATTTTAAAAGCCACCACTTACTCATTCTCAAAAAGCTGCCAGCCATTCTATAATGCGAGCTTTGCTTGCATTCGTAATCTTCACAATAATCTGAGGGGTATTCTTACTTTCCTGTTTAACAGATAGATGGTGAAAGTGAAGCTTAGTGAGGTTCTATTAATTGTTCAAAAATCATATAACTAGAAAAAAATATATATATATATATATATGCACACACACACATAGGATCGCTGTGGCTACAGTATTGAGAAGGGAAAATATGGTGGGAAAGAGTAATATTACAGTAATATGGGCGAAAGATGAAAATGTCTTGTAGTAGGGTGGTAGGAATGGGGTTGGTGAGAAGTGTTTAGATTCTGGGTATGTTTTAAAGGTAGAAATAATAGGATTTCCTAATTAATTGGATGTGCAGTGTGAAAGAAAGCCTGAGCAATTAGAATAGTGATACTACCATATACTAAAATGAAGAAAACTAAAGTTCTGATATGTTAAGTTTTTAATGCTCATTAGAAATTCAAATGGAGGTATTTAGCTAAAATTTGATTACAGGATTCTGAAATTACAGTAGAAGTTCGGGCTAGAGATAAATTTAGAGATGACAGTGTATAGATGAAATTTAAAGCCACTGAAACTAGATGTAATCACATAGGGAGTGAGTGATAAAGAACATGATGTTAGGAATAAAGACAAATAATTAACATATAGAGTGCCTGGCATGTTAGCACTTTACATATATAGATTCATTTAACCTTCACAACCACTGTAAGAAGCTATTTCTATTATCCTCAACTTATAGATGATGAAACTGAATCTTGGAGAAATTAAGTGCTTTTCTTCTGATTAGCTAGCAAGTGGTGGAGCTGGGATTCAAACCCAGGCAGAGAACTAAAATATTGAATGTTAGAGCTCTGGGACTCTCCAACTTTCAGCATCAGGAGATAAAGAAGAACCAGCAAAGGTGACTGAGAATGAGATTCCAGTGTGTAGGAAGAGAAGTTAGAGTGGTATTTCAGCCACCCAGGGGGACAAAAGGAAAAACATGCTCAATGGTATCAAATGCTTGCTGGCAGGTCACAGACGAGGAGGACCGAACACAAACCTTTGCATTTAACACAGTTGCGTTAACAGGTGACCTTGAAGCAGTGGTGGAGTTAAACCCTAGTCAGAGTGAGTCCAGGACAGGATAGAAGAGACATTAGAGTTCATCTCTTTGGAGTTCAGCACAGATATCACCTCAGACTGAGTCACAGGTATTCGCATATAAATATAAATTAAGGCAGCAGCTGAGATATGTTACACAAACAAAATAGAAATTTGGTTAGGAACTTAGAAAAATATGAGTAATTTTATAGCTCCTTTTAGGAGAACAAACTTGATTTCCTTTCTCTTGGCATTCAGTCTTGGTCTTCATTAGGAAAATTTCCGAGCTCCAAATTTGTCTCCTCCCCTCTTCAAAATAAAAATTCTCCTGGATCATGTGTTTTTTTTTTTAATGGTGACATTGGTTAACAAAATCCAGTAAGTTTCAGGTGTACAATTCCACAGTAAGGCATATACATTGCAATGTGTGTTTGCCACCCATAGTTGGATTTCTTTCTGCCATCACATATTTGACCCCTTTTACTCTATCTACCTCCCTCCTCTGGTAACCTCTAGTCTACAGTCTCTGCTTATTTTCCCTGTTCATTTGTTGCTTTTAGGTTTATATTCCACATATAAGTGATATCATGGGGTTTTCACCTTTTTCTATTTGGCTTATTTCACTTAGCATGATTATCTCAAGGTCCATCTATATTGTTGCAAATGGCAGTATTTCATCTCTTCTTATGGCTGAGTAATATTGTATATATGTCCCACAGCTTCTTTATTCAATCATCTATCATAGGACACCAGTTGCTTCTACGTCCTGGCCACCGTAATATCCTCAGCCTAGCACAGGGTCACCTAAGAAGGGTACAAATAAAAGTGTGGTGAATAATATTATTAAATGTTAAATATGCTACTATGATATTATTGTTGATTACTTGCTATCCCCATAATAAGCCCACGCTTTTCTCTGTGTACTTCCCTCAGTCATTTAAATTGATAAAAAGTTTTATGTTTATGTTTTTAAAGCCATTTAAAGTTTTATGTTTATATTTTTAAAGCCATTTATAAGATCTTGGTTTTCCATTTATTGTGTATATTTTCCTAGTAGTTTATTCTCTGTCACTCTTTTTCCCTCCTCATTAGATGGTAAAGCTTCTCATAGCATAATGCTTATTTTTCCTTGTGTCCAAAGAGCACCTTATTTTCATTACTATATTGTGTTTTACCTATATGGACTTGTTTTATCTTGTCCCTCTCCTCCACCTTACTTAATTCCTCCAGAACATGGACTACCATATATTTCAGTTCCCTACAACATGGTCCTTAGCACATAAGAAGTACTTGGTATATTATTTTTTTAATTAATGAGTGAATATTTATTAAAATCAGTTGAATATACTGAGCTGTACTGAATGACACTGATGCAAACTACCACTTCACATGGCAACAATTACATAATGTTCTTAGCTTAGGGACATAATAATTTTAGCTAGATTTGTGAAAGGTTAAAAAGTACTACAAATCATCGAAATAATAACTAAATCCAATTAAATTAGAAAAATTCATGTTTTTTTTGTTTTTTGTTTTGTTTTGGTTTTTGGTATTTAAATTTTTAAAATATTTAATTTATGTACCTACTAACTTGTTTTATAACTTCTTTATATGTGAATCAGTGAATATTATTCTTTTAATTTACATTATTTCTGATTATCTGGTTCATACCATTATATGTGATTAGGCTACTAATTCAATTATAAAAACTTTGGCTTTCACTTGTATACAGAAATGATAAAACCAAAGGGATATAATAGTCTTAGTTAAAGATTTCACAATTAATGCTGAAAGGTAGAATCTTGAAAATTGAGATTTCAGACCTGCTGCAAATGACTGAAATGCAATATTTCCCCCCAAATATTTAATGAAATAAAATAGCACAACATTTTATTACATAAACTTATAATTGAGGCTATTGGCAGATGATGGGTTAAGCAGATTCCCAGATGAGGAAGGAAAAAGGATATTTACTATGGTTACTCTCCACTGCACACTTGATTTTACAGTTTGGCTTTCACTACTAACCCAAAACACTTAGTTACAAATTTATCAGGGTGACTCAGTGGGTGGACTGCCTTGTGAGAAGGCATTTCTCACAATTCTTCTAATAGGGCGTCTAAACCTATTAAATTACTCATTTCATTTTATTTTGGGATAGATATCATATTTTCTTAACTCCCTTTGCTGTCCATGTTAGATTCCATATGCAGAGACTACGAGAATCTTAAAACTAGAAAAAAAAAGTAGTTTTCTCATCTGTTATGTTACAGATGAGAAATTTAGGCCTAGGAAACTTGTCACACATCCAAATCACAAAACTAATTAGCATAAAAGCTAAAACTCAAATACAATCACTTTACCTCCAGTTTCGATATTTTCCACTCTTACAGCTACCCTTCATTTTTGGCACGCAAGGCCAATAATTTCAGTGATTTGGGAATTTGGGAATGGCTCTATTCACCAGAAAAAAAACATTTTTTATTTGGCATAGGTCTAACCTCTTTTAAAATGAAAATACTTTAGGAAGTAAAAAAAAAAAAAAATAGTGTTTTTATACTACTTTACAAAGAAATTTCCACATAATTTGAGATCAGTTGCTGCTATCTCACAGATAGT
Organism: Macroglossus sobrinus; assembly: GCA_004027375.1. Classification (NCBI taxonomy): domain Eukaryota; kingdom Metazoa; phylum Chordata; class Mammalia; order Chiroptera; family Pteropodidae; genus Macroglossus; species Macroglossus sobrinus. Next base: position 118,254 of record PVKZ01002313.1, on the reverse strand, counting down.
GATTATCTTTTTATTGGGGTGCGGTCCTGTGACGGAGGAGTCCAAGTAGCTGGGGAAGCAGGGCTAGGTAGCTGGAAGGCTTGTTTGGGTAGGGGTATTATGCAAAATAGCTTGGGTCTAGACAAATGGAATCTGTGGGTAATGGAAGACTCTCTGAAGAGGCCGTTTCTTTGAACAACTAATTAGTGATTCTTTTTTTTCTTTTTTCGTCGTTTTTATATCTGCAAAGTCTTCAGTGACATCCTCTGTTTTAGATTAGTGGTTCTTAACTGGAGGTAATCCCCTCCCCCGCCCGGCCCCCGCTTCCCGCCAAGGGACTTTTAGCAATGTCTAGGGACATTTTTTGATGGGGTAGTGACACTACTGGCACCTAGAGGGTAGAAACCAGGGATGCTGCTAAACATCTTACAATGTGTAGGACAGCTCCCACAACAAAAAATGAGGGCCCAAATTTCAATAGCCCTGAGGTTGAGAAATTCTGAGGTAGAGGAAGAAAAATTCATTGAGGAGCTAGAGGAAGCTTCTTGAATTATTATTTTACACATTTAAGAATTTAGAAAAGGAAACAGGTCACACGATTTTCCCCTCCTTTTGGATAAGGCTACCAGTGTCTAGGGAATTCTGGAGACTGTTTTATCTGGATTTCCATGCACTAGATGTGAGTTGGCCCAGGAAACTAAATCCATTCGCTCGAGTTTTGTGAAACAGCTGTGGCCCTTGGCATCCTTCTTTTCTGGTGTTCAGAACTCGGTCCTAGCTGGCTAGCTTTCTGGTATCTTCTGCGGTAGCAGAGAATTCTGTGGAACAGTACACATTCAGCATGTTTCTTTTTAAAACAAATGTTAAGACTGTGCTTCACAGGACATGAGGAGTCGCTTCACGGGGAATGAGGTTATCTTCAGGAACAGATGGTCACCCAAGTAGAGAAGAGTCAAGGGCTGTAAACATTAGCCTACTCCCGACTGACTTTCAGACAAACCTCGCGTCCCTATACAACATCGCCCGCAAGATCAGCCCTAAAGCGATTTTCGAGCGCCAGTGAGCCCAAGGCAGTACGCCTTTTATACTCGAGGTGCGCAAGTGCGCGCGACCGGCCCCTGGGGTGCTGCAGAGCCGACCAATGAACAGGCGCTCTCTCCGCGCGGGCTCGGGATTGGGCGAGCCGAGCCAGCCTCCCTGCCTAGCAGCGGGCGGGGCACACTCAAGAGCGACTGGGATAGGCGCGTCCGCTGCGCCAGAGGCCCGGGGGCGCGTGCGCGGACTCGCGGCGGCCGCGGGGGCCGGTCTCGCGCGGTCTCGAGGTGGAGTTGCTGGCGGCGGCGACGGCGGCGACTGGCCGTGGGGTAGGGGCGGAGACTAAGGATTGCGAGGTGGGGAATAGGGAGTTTCGGGATTCTTTATCCGGTATTTTAAGTGCCGTTGGGGAACTGTCGTTTCTGCAGTATTTAGGAGCGGCTGGGGTGGGAGGATCGGCGGCTGCTGTGGCGCAGAGGTAAGAGGCGGACCCGCGGCGGCTCGGTGCGGAGGTCGTAATCAACAGGTCTCCCGGAGCGCGGCTGGGGAGGGTCTGCCGGGCGAGCCCCCTCCCCCACACGCCGCACGCTGGGCCCAGGCGGGACCTGCGGCTACTCGGAGGGCTGCCCCAGGCAGCGGGAGGCACAGCCAGCCGGGGAGGGCGTGAGCCCAACCTTTGTCCCTTGGAGGAACGCTGCCCTCCCTCTCTTGAAGAAGAACCCACCTTGGCGGGTCCTCCTGGCCTGAGTTGTAGGGGGCGCGGCAAGGAGTCGCCTGTCTTCTGCATCCTGGTCCCCTAGTTGGGGACTCCCAGGACTCCCTCCAGGCCGGGTCGGGGAAATCGGCTGGGCGAACACTTTCCTTGAGAAGACGGAATGTAGTCAGCGTTCCTCTGCCTGACTCAGCTCCTGGTATTCGGCTGCTCGTTGCGCTCTTTAAACAAATAAACAGTTCTTACTTCCTTGTGACTACTTTAAAGAAAAGCCTAATCTCGTAAATAGTTTCTCATAATTTACTCTAAATTTGTAAGGTGAACTTTGAAGCCAGTAAATTGTTGTAAGCTGCATTTAATGAAAGGCGCTTTAAACAGTTTTAGGTGCAAATTATGTAACTTCCTAATAATAACTCACCTTATGTTTAGTTGATTGACATACAGTAATGTGTGCGGAATTTAGGTTTCGGTCGAAAGGTTTTTGTTGGCAGTTGGCGCTAAACTTAAAATCTGATAGCTAGGATTTTTTAGTAGTATACAGTGTGTTTTGTCTTAGTTGTTTAGAATTGTAAAAATTTAGATTTGGAAAGCCTCTAAAACAATTTTGAAATATTATACTTACTGACAAGGTAAAAGGCGTTGATATTTCTGATTTTTCAAAAGGTAATATCTTGTTTTAACGATTGTATCCTAATTATACTTTTGGATTATACTAGAAGTTAATAACCTATTAAATTCTGGAACAAATGGAACAAATGACATGTTGGTTATTGGTGTCTTTGAAGTGAAAATATTGGTGGTAATGAAATTGTTAAATAAGCTTTTTTGGATTATGAACTGTTTTTTTTTTTTTTTACTAGATCCCCGTGGACATGGCATATTACAAGTTTTAAAGGCTCTTTAAATTATTGTAGCACGCTGAAGCTATTGTAATGTAAGATCTTTATAGATGAAACAGGCAAAAATATGAAAAGCTATTCATCACTTTACCTTTGTTTTTAAAAAAGTAAGTGCATCTTACCATGTACTTGAATGACTTTTGGCTAGACAGACTTAACAGGTAAAGATGGACTCAATGATATTAACTTGTTTTAGAAAGTCAAAATGAGAGATCAGGATGTATGTTTTACCTGAGGGCGACCCAAGTCAACACAGTGGATTTAGTTCATTATGTTCTTTTTGAATTATAATCTTGATTAAAAAGCTTATCAAAGACATACCAGGAAATTTGGTCCATTTTATATATCAGTATACTAAGATGTCCTATTGCTCTGGTAGTTTCTGATTTCAAGGTGTCTGGGAAAAAGTTTCTCGACATAGGTGCTTTAGAATATAATTTTTTATTATAAACTTATTGAATCATAAAATTGTTGAGCTGGAAATAATTTTAGTGGTTGTATAGCCTAACCTCTTCATTTTCCAGGAAAATGTTAAGTAGTCCACAGTCTGACTGCTAGTTAGTGGCAGAGTAGAAACTAAATGCCAGGATGCTTGTTTCCAGATTCCAACTATGGTCTTTTCACTAAATACTGTTGTTAAATAAGCAGACCAGTAAGTTACCTTTCTCAGAATTGTAGCTAGCAGGGTTGATTCTTTCCCTTACACATTTTTTCCTTTATTTTTTAATAACTACTAGCCACAATTAATAATTCCTCTACCAAAGGATTTTCAGTTTTTCAGTTTTCAAATGTTTAATGAATATCTTTAGGTGTGTCTCCTCGAATATATGAATGAAGGTTTCCCTAGAGTGTATACGTACCTGTAAGTGGAATTGCTGGGCTATAGGTTGATGAACATTTTCAATTTTGCTAGCTGCAGCCAGTTATCCTCTAAAATTGTAACAATTTACATTCCTGCCAACAGTATCTGAGTCATGCCACACTTGGAATTGGCAGTGTCATATTTTTAAATTTCTGCTGATTGAAAGAATGAGAAATGATGTATTTGTGTTCTTTATTTCAACAAGACTTTATTTTTCATTTACAAGAAATGAAATTAACTTTTTTATATTGTACAGTTGTTTTGACAAATACATAAAGCTGCGCAGCTACCAAAATCAAGATGCAGAACAATTCCAGCATCCAGAATTGAGCCTGTCTTTGTAGTCAACCTTTCTCTGCCCTTAACCCTTGGCTGCTAATAATCTGTTGTCTTTCTATGTAGTTTTTTCTAGAATATCATAAAAAAGAAATCGTACAGTATTTAAGCCTTTTGAGTTTGATTTCTTTCATTTAGCATAATACATTTGTGTTCATGTTGACTATCAGCTGTTTCTTCTGTTTTATTGCTGAATATAGTATTCTGTTGTATACAGATGTACCACAGGTTGTTTATCCATCCACCAATTGAAGAACATCTGAGTTATTTTCAGTTGCTGCTGTTGTTTTACTATGCATAAAACTGCTATATATCTTTGCAAACAGGTTTTTGTGTGAACATAAGTCTTCATTTCTCTTGGGTGAGCACCTTGAAGTGGAATTGCTGGGTCATACAGTAATTCTATGTTTATCTTTAAAATTGACTGTGGTAGGCCGAGTAATCCCTGGAACCTGTGAATAAATTAGGTTTCATGGCAAAGTTGAATTAAATTTAGAGATGGAATTAAGGATGCTGATTAACTGCCTTTAAAATATGGAGAGTGTCCTGGATTTTTCAGGTGGGTCCAGTGTATCATTGAGGTCCTTAAAAGGGGAAGAGAAGCTGTAGAGTCAGGAAAAAAAAGATGTAACAATGGAAGCAAGGCCAGAGTTCTTGGTTTTGAGGATGGAGGAGGGCGGGGCATAAACTGAGGAATGTAGTGGCCTGTTGAAAAAGCCAGGAAATGGATTAACTTTAGAGCCCCCAGAAAAGAATGCTGCTGCCCTGCCAACACCTTGATATTAGCCCAGGGAGTCGAGTCAGACTTTTAACCTACAGAAATGTAAAATGATAAATTTGTGTTATTTTAAGCTACTGAGTTTTTGGTTAATTTGTTATAGCAGTATAGGAAACTGTATGATATGAAACTTTTCCAAAGAGGCTGAATGACTTTGTATTTCCATTAGCAATATATGAGTGTTCCAGTTATTTTATTTACTCACCAGCACTTGGTATGGTAAATCTTGTTTAGTTTGGTCATTCTAATAGGTATGTAGCAGTATTTCATTGTGATTTTTATTGGCATTTTTCTCATGACTGATGATGCTGAGCATCTTTTCATGTGCTTATTTGCCATTTATATATCTTTGTTGAAGTGTTCAACTCTTTTGCCCAGTTTAAAATTGGTTTGTCTTATTGTTATGTTTTAAGAGTTCTGCAAGTCTTTGTCAGATTTGTGATTTGCAAAGATTTTCTCCCAATTGTGGCTGCCTTTTCCATTCTCAACAGTATCTTTCGAAGTGCAGACCTTTAAATTTTGATGAAGTCCAAAGTATCAGTATTTTCTTTTATGGTTCTTATTTTTAGTATTGTGTCTAGGAACTCTGCCTAACCCAAGGTCGCAAAGATTTTTCTCCTTCGTTTTCTTCCACAAGTTTTGTAATTTTATGTTTTACATTTAGATTTATGTTCCATGTTGAGCAAAATTTTGTATAGAGAGGTTTGAGTTGAGTTTCATTTATTTGTCCCATTGTTACAATACCATTTGTTAAAAAGACTGTCCTTTCTCCATTGAATTGCCTTTGTCTCTTGGTCAAAAACCATTTGACTACATTTGTTTGGGTCTTTTTCTAGATTATTCCATTGATCTATTTATCAGTAATCTTGTAATTGGGCTGTTTAATTTTATCATTTTTATAAATTTGGGCTTATATGATAACCTATTATAAAAATTCAAGCAATTTGGCCTTTGACTCATAATGTTAAAGTTCTTTCATAAGTTTAATAGTTGTCTCAAAAACCCTAAACATTAACATTTTAAGGCTTCTCAGGTTCTTGGAATTTTTGATCTTTTAAGTCAGAGATCAGCAATTTCCTATAAAGGGCCAGATAATATATATTTTAAGCTTTGCAGACCATATCATTTCTGTTGCAAGTATTCAACTCTGCTGTTATAGTGCAAAGTGCAAATGAATGTGACTGTTCTAATAAAACTCTTTATAAAAACAGGGTATTCTTGATTTAGTCTGTGGGCTTAGTTTGCCTACATTTGTTTTGGGCAAAAAGCAGGAGAAATGAATATTGTAGTAATGTGGTGGAAAGAGCCTCAGGGTCAGCTGAGTTGTGAAGTTACTTCATGTTGTAATTCCCAGCCAGGCTTTCACTTTCCTCATTGATAAGATGTAGCCACCTGAGAAGATGTTTGAAAAGGTTAAAATAAGGTTCAGAAGTCACTGAGCAAAATATTTTAACATATAGTAGATATTTAATAAGTATTTACTCCTCCCCCAGCCTTGTTTTATGGCCGCACAATGCTTTGTGACAGATCAACAAATGTGAAATAACTAAAGATATTCATTCAGGTTTTTGCCAATTTTTAGTATATCTAATTAGTTATTCTAAATATTAGAAATTATACCATTTATATATATAGCTAAAGTGTCTTTTGAATTATACTTTTTTTTGATGAAAGTTGTAACTCCTTGGCTTCACAATAGTATCAGAAACTTTACATCAAAAAACGGAGAATTCATTTTAAAATATAATTGCATATTTTGAGGGTTTACAGTGTCACAGAAAATGATCGATGATGTCACTTAAAATGTATTACAGTACTTTGATTTGACCTAACTAGGCTTTCTGTATTTTGCTTATGTGTTTCAGAAGTGCCTTTAAGACCGCATTTATTTAAAATAATTTATTGCCTTCTATGAGTACACTGAACTGGGTGCTCTGCTAGGATTTAAGTACACTTAAAAAGTACCTACATTTAGGTACTCGTTTTTGTGTAATGTTTGGGATATATATATATGAAGCTTCAGAAAGTAGTTTTTCTTCCCTTCTGAATTTCTGTCAAGGTGGAGCTGGATTTGAGATTTTTAACTTACTTCTTCTCCAAAATAAATAACCAATCTGCTGGATTTGAGATTTTTAACTTCCCTCTTCTAAACAAACAATCAATCAATTAATCAGTCAGTCTGTGTGCCTTCACAGATCAGAGGCAGAGGTGGCAGGTGGGTGGCTCTTGGAATCATCTTGCGCTAGTAGTTAGGGTTGGATCTCAAGTACCAGATTCATAGTCTGTTCAGTACTCTTTCCAGTGCACCTGGTTTGTTAGCTATGTTATTACCTACCTCTGGACTCCCAGAAATCTGGTTTTCTTGTTCCACGTTCTCCATTTTACCCCTAAAGCTTAAACAGAAGCTGTTGCAAAGTATTACTAAATTTTACTGATAAAACTTTGTGTTTTTTTCAAATGCAGTTAGAACTTAGAAGTATTATATTTAATGTGAAAGAAAACTTGCTGTTTTTAAGCAGATCTTTAAAATTCTGCTTTACATTGGTTATATTTGTATATTTATATGTAAAGAATTGTTTTTTTCTTTTTCTACAAGTAATTATCATTCACTTTAGCATGTTTTGTCTGCCCCAATTTTCCTGACTACTGCTCATAGAAAATTATAGGTAATTATTGAACATATACAATGTGAAGACTTTGGGCATAATATAAAGAAGTGTTGGATGAAGTCACTGTCCTGAAAAGTCTGGCTTTTGAAATAAGTATGAACAATCCCATAAAGATGAGGCTGTATTAAGAGAATTTATTGGTTGTTTGAGCAGAATCACAGAATTGCTCAGATAATATCAAATACATTTTAGGACTGTATTTATGTTATAGAATTGTGACAGTTTATTTTTAAAAAATAATATGCCACAATTTATTTAACAATACTGTTGGTAAATCTGTGAGTTTTGTTGTTGTTGTTATGAATAATGTTACTATGAATGTTCCTATACATTTATCATGGTGCATAGGTACATGTGTTTCTCTAGGGCTGTGCTCACCAGTGTGGTAGCCACTAGCCACATATGACATTAAATTTAAATTAAGTAAAATTAACAAATTGAGAATTCAGTCCTCAGTTTTAGTGCTTGATGGCCATATATTGCCAGAGGGTATGTGCAGTTACGGAATATTTCCATTATTGCCAAAGGTTCTGTTGGACATTACTGCTCTAAAGTATAAATAAGAATGAAATTACTAGATGATAGACTGTGGGTATGGTCAGTTTATTAGATAATGCCAATTTCAATGTGGTTTGTTTTACTGATATATACTTCCAGCAGCAAATTGTTGAGCTTCTTCAAATTGTCTCAATACTGGACACGCAAAGTTAACTGTATTCACTCCTTTAGTGAATTTGATGGTCTTTTGGGTCCTTCCCCTGCAACACACACTGTTGTGCATATAGTTTCACAGGATTCATGGAATCCTCTGAAATTAAGTCATGAACCCCAGATTTAAATATCTGATTCAGCTGATTATACAAGTGACCTGCAGATATTTTTTAAAATAATGATTCACTTAAGAGTAACCAATAGATGCTTAAGAGTTTTTGAAAGGAAAATTGATCATTATTTACAGGCATCTTAAAGGGACAGTGTTCCTTTCATACTTTACTCTTTTATACTTTATACTTTATCCTTAAATTTTATAGCTAAGAGTAGTAGTTCATTTGGTGAAATCACAATACTTTTGCTTTTCCTACCCCAAAACTCTATCCCTTGCCCCATCTGTTGATGTATTATGCAGTAAATCTTCTGTATTTTTTTGTATGTATTTCTAAATACTAACAACCACATTGCAATGTATTTTTAATCAGTAGTTTCCTTTTTACAATTGAGAAAACGGGAGTTTAGAGAGATTAAATATTTTTCTAAAGTACTATTAAGTATTTTATCCAAGGTGATAAGACAAAGGAAGAGAGATGTAGGCTTTTAAGGGCTGTAAGTGGGATCAAGGATTTGAATTCTGTTTGACTCCAAAGTTCTTGGATTTTTCTAGTTTGTATTTTGCCTGCCTTAAGACTTTGTTTAACATTGTCTTTTTGGTAAGATTAAAATATTTCTGAGAAAGCCATCTTTGATTTAATATTTAAGATGTACTTGAATTCAAATGAAGAACCTTAAACTTGTAAACTTCTCAAGGGTAGGGACTGTGTCTTTTTATCTTAGTACCTCTCTGCTTAACATAGCACATGGTAGATGCATGTTATCAGTTTGTGCTTTTATCATTTACTTGTTTAAACTTTAGCCTTGTTTGTGAACTTAATATCAGAGACTTTTCTAACCTAATCACCTCCTATAACCTGTTAGAATTTGAGATTCAAACAATTCCATTTATCCTATGTCTGCCATAAATGTATTTAATGGTGGTTTGGTGGGGGATGTCTCACTTTCACATGTACTTGATTAACTTTCTCTTCAAAGATATAAATACAAACAGGAATTTGCTAATGGCTTTTTCTTGCTTTTCCCAGACCCTTACTAACTGGCATGATAGTGCAGTTATAGTGTGCTCCAATTAAATAATTAGACTGTAGAGTCAGACTTATGCTGAAATACCTTCTTGTTTTGTATGTGAATCTGGGCAAGTTACTTATCAAAGTCTGACTCCTTAGATGCAGAATGGGGATTGTATTAGTGCCTGATTCAGAGGGTTGTAGGCAAGAAAAAAACCTTTTACTCTATCCTCTTAGTTTCACTGTCTGGGGCCCTGCAAATTAAACTGACAAAAGACAGATTAATGAGAAATACATGTGCGGAGATCTTCATAGAGAAGAATTAAAGACCCAGAGAAGCAATGAGATTGAGCAATACAATATGGAAAAATGACAAGACAAAGGAAAAGAGGTTTAGGCTTGTAGGGGCTATAAATTGTGAGAGGGTAAATATGTGGGGAAGCTAATGGAGGATAATGGTTATTTTAGCAAGGTTTGTTATACACATTTAAATTGGTGTCTTCATTGGTAAGAATCAACTCTCAGGATTAAGACTACTTTTCTAGTGTAAATGGAAATTTATGTTACCTTTACAAAGGGAAATTTATGCCTTGCTTTTTCACCTGGTAGGGGAAGGACAGTGTGTATATGTGTATGTGTGCATGCACACTCATTGCCTTTAGCTTAATAATCCTTAAGCCAAAGTGTCACATTTTGGGGTAGTGTATTCTTATCCCCTTCAGAGCCTTATTTTGAGGGTTAATTGAGATGCTGTGTCAAGAATGATTAGTGCCTGTATATTAAGCACTCCATAAATGTTAGATAAGAAGTAGAGAGAATACAAACCTAGTTTTTGACATTCACATGAGATAGCAATAAATTGCATTATGTTTTAATAAATGTATTTTGAATAGATAATGTGATTATCAGTAATTCGATTAGGCAATTTTACAGGAATTGTGCGAATCAGTTGTTATAGAATGAGTCAGTGATGAATAATTGTAATTGTGAGTTGAGGTAAAGTTTTTTAATCTCTGAAATAATAGTGAAAGTCAGTGGGAGAAAACAATTTTTGTTGCCCTACTTATAAACAGGCGACGCATGTAGTGTGATCATGTACTCAGCTTTGTCATTTTCTCTTATTAACTCTCAAGCATTACTTTAGGGTGTTTTTCACTAGGTTATTTTTACTACACATTTTAAAATAGGCTTAAGAAATGACATAGATTGCAGTCTCGAGTTGCATTACGGTATTTTAAATCTTATGTTTAAATAAAGCATTTATTTAATTTTATGGATGTCGGTGTGTTTGTGTTAATATTTTGCTTTTTTCCCCTTTTCTGTAATGGATGCTTTTCATATCTGTCTTGGATCTTATATTCTTTGCCATTTCTACAAATTTTCTTAAAGTACTCTTACTCTAAAGGTAGCATTTTCTGCAGTTTTAGTACAGCACTTATTAAATAGCATTGCAGTTGTATAAGGGTTTTGTTTGTTTGCTTGTTTACTTATCTGTTTCATTTTCTTGCCAATGACTGAAGTTTTGTACCAAGTAGATACTTACACTATTGAAAGTATAGTTTAGTAAACTTTTTAACTGTAGAACTTGCAGTACAGTGCAAAAAAAAAACCCACTACACCCCATCCATGGTTTCTTTCACTTTAAGCAATTTTAGTTACCTGTGGTCAACTGTGGTTCGAAAATAAATGGAAAATTCCAGAAATAAACAGTTCATAAGTTTTAAATTGTGTGTTGTTCTGAGTAGTGTGATTCACATTTTCACCCAGGATGTGAATTATTCCTTTGTCCAGTGTATCCCAGCTGTATGTGCTTTCTGCTCATTGGTCACTTAGTAGCTATCTCTGTTATCAGATCCACCGTTGGGGTATCACAGTGCTTATGTTCAAGTAACCCTTATTTTACTTAGTAATGGCCCCAAAGTGCAACAGTACTGATGGTGGCAGTTTGGCTATGCCATAGAGAAGCTGTAAAGTGCTTCCTCTAAGTGAAAAGGCAAGTATAGTACAATTTATTAGACATTTTGAGAGAGAGAACACATTCCCATAATTTTTATTACAGTATATTGTTATAATTGTCCTATTTTATTATTAGTAATTGTTGTTAATCTATTACTGTGTCTAATTAATAAATTAAACTTTATCATAGGTATGTATAGGGTTGGGTGCTATCTGTGGTTTCAGGTATCCACTGGTGGACTTGAAACATATACCCAAGGATAAGAGGTATCTGCTGTACAGTAATCTTTAAGATTGACTATTTGTTCCTGTTTCTTGCTGCACAATATCCCCCTTATGTTTTTCTGCCTTGTAAGACTGTCTGGTCACGATCAGAACATGGCTTATACCCTCAAGTCAGCAATATTATAGTACTAAAAGTTCAGTGGTTTCTAAACTTGTTGACATTTGTATCCTTATCAGTCTTCTCAGTTTCTTCTGTTCCGATGACACAACTCTGTTTCTGGTCCTGAAGATACTCTCTACTGTCACCTCTTTAGTCTAATTTATAAATAACAATAAGTATGAACCTTTATTATTAATTTTTCTTAATGCTTCTGTTCTGGTAACTCTGAAATGGCTATTTGGTATTCAATGAGGAGGCAAACTATTTTCTCTCTTTCTTTTTTTTAATGGCAAGTTGTTGAATTGCATACCAGCAAGCCATCTAGGTTGAGGTAATCATCTACTAATTCGCTGACCTTTGGAGCATATGGTTTTCTCTAGTAAGCTATGAATCACCTGAGGTCAAAAATTGGAATTTATTATAATGTGTTTTTAGAAACCTGAAACTTGTGACAAGTAATTGACTAAAGGATTGAAACTCATGAGTAAAAGGAGTAGAGAAAATCTGTATGGAATAGGCATAGTAATAGGCATCTGGAAGACAAAGCAGTAGCTATGCGAGTTTGTAATTAGGATTCTTTGAGAGTTGTCGTTGTGAGTTACTAACATAATGAAAGAATAGATGCAATCAAAATTATGACAGGGCTCTGGACCTTCTACTATAGGAAAGACTCAAAGGCAGCAATTTCATTACTATGTTTTAAAGTATTGGTGGTAACTTTTCTTATAATTAAAGCCCGTATTCCTTTAGTAAACTGATTTCCTATCATTTTAAAATTAAAGATGTAGTGTATTCATTTTTATGTGGTAGAAGAAGTTCTGACTACTGGAGAATCATGATTCTAATGATTGCTTAAGTGCTTCATTAAGAAATTCTTAGTTTATTGTTGCATTGTTTATGAAATTGTTTAGGACCTTAGGGATAGTATTTTGATAACTAAGGTTCTGGAACTCTTGAAAATGGCTTTGTTGCTGCTACTGATTTTTATAGAATTTTAGAAGGTAGTTGTAATTTAAAGTTTCTGTTTTTCAAAATTGTAATGTCTTTGAGTTTTCCGCCCATATTATAAAACTAACATTTTTTGTGTGTTTTGTGAGATAGCCAAATAATACAGAAGTATAAGTAGAAAATAAGGCCTGAGAGGTCTGTTATCCTTATAGTTCATTAATAGTAAATGAAAACAGTATTGTATGTATTCTTCCAGATTTTTGGCTAATAACTTTATAAACACATCTTTTATGTGCATTTTGAAAAATGGAATGATATGTAAACACCATTTTGAAGCTTGCTTTATTCACTTGCCTTTGTTTCATGTCAGTTCACATAGAGCTTCATGCTTTAGTAGCCACATAAAAAATTTTTAAACAGCTGAAATTTTTTTAATAGTATATTTTATTTAATTCAATTTATAAAAATATTACCTTGTCCACATGTATTAGATACAAAAAAATAATGAAATGTTTTACATTGATTTCTTCCCATCTTGAGTTGTCAGAATTCAGTATGTATTTTACACTGATGGCACATCTCAGTTAGAGTAATTTTTTGTTGGAAATATTTATCTTTATTTAGATTTAATTAAATTTGCAGTTGAAGAAGTAAAATTAACATACCCAAATTGTTCCAAACATACTTTCTGGGATAAATTTCTAGAAAAGGAATTGGTAGATCAAAGTTTTATTTCAAAATTTTGGTAAATATAAATCAGGACATAACATTGCAGTGATTTATAGAGTCAACAGTACATAATTTCCTGTATCATTTTCAGTACTGTACGTGATTGGTCACTCAAACAGACACAGACAAATTTTATACTAAGGTAAATATTTTAAAATATTTATGCTATTTTTTCCTTTCCTATTCTAAAGAAAAGGGCTACTCTCACTATATTTTATTGGGGAGAGCAAAAAAGTTAGAGGTCATGAGAAGCTGTGAGGAATTAAGGTTGGGAGCAAGGATGCAAAAGAACTCAAAGAGGATGTGATCTGCTCTAGTACCACGTAAATCAAGGTCTTACCATTTAGCTTTGACATTGGACAGGTCACTTGTCTTTGCTAAAGCCAAGTTACTAAATTGAATGAGATGGTTGTGAGGGTTAATGAGATAATGCATGCCAGGTACTTAGTACAGTAAATGGATGATATAGTAGCTTAAAGGAGGGGAAAGGCAACAAAAATGTTGGAAAAGGGACATTGTCATGATATTTATTAGATGTGCTTCAGGAAAGTTAATCTGACAGTATTGTGTAGAATTATTGGCCACTAGAAGGATGGGTGACTATGAAAAAGTTCATAGAAAAACCCATGAAAGAGATGTGTGTATAGGATTTAAGGTGGTGGTATGAAATGGGAGAAACTGGGGTAATATGTGAGATATTATTGAGGGAGAATTGACAGGAGTTAATATTGTTATTAGCATATTTAGGGGTATTACAGTTATGATTTTCAATGCTTAAATTTAACCCCAGGGGAATAGCTACTTTATCTTATAGGGGCTAGTCTCTTGCATTTTTATGATATTCACTTTTTAGGGATAAATTAATATTTTATTAAAAAGTTTGTCAGGGTAGGATATGTGGCTTGATTGGCAGCACATACCTAAATTGGAGCAATACAGAGTGGAGAATAACATTTTTTAAATGATGTTACCAGGGAACTAGAATGTTGGTAACTCAGTTTCACTTTTCAGATGAGTAGGAATATTCACATGCATTCTACCATTTCTCCACTTGACTATATCCGCTGTTTGGCTGAGTATTTAAAATTTTTGAGCAATAGGTTTCATAGGATTGCAATCTAGTGCTATAGTAACCTTTTAGTCTGTTAACATATATAACAATGAAATTAATTATTGTATTAAAGTTCATTTTATGAAGTAGGAAGTTGAGAAAAGATGCATTTTCTCTAATTATATCTTAAAGCTAAAAGAATGATATACAGCTAGTTGACCCTTGAACAATGCAGGGCTTGGGGAGCCCACCCCTCATGCAGTCAAAAATCCTTGTATAACTTTTGACTCCCCAGAAACTTAAGTTGTCCTTCAGTATCCTAAAGGGATTGCTATCAAGACCCCCATGGGTACCCAAATGCTTTGATTGCTCAAGGCCCTTATATAAAAAGCATAGGTCAATATATACAGTCTGCCTTCCTCATCCGTAGACTCCCAACTGCAAATCGAAAACAATACAGGTACTTACTGAGAAAAATCTGCATATAAGTGGAGCTGCTCATTTTAAACCTTTGTTTTTCAAGGGCCAACTGTAATGTATGTGATTTTTGAAAAGTGTGTAGTCAGTATGGTATCATCGTACAAAGATGTAACTACCATAGCACTCTGGATCCTCAAGGGTTCACTGATCTGTATTTTAGTGTCTGTTATATTAGCTTCTACCTCTGTGACTTGACTTGCAATGCCTAGAGATCTCCTAGAAAAAAGGGCAACTGTGGAGATTAAATAGATAATGTGCTTGAATTTACTGTAGAAGCTGAAAAGATTTACTAATGTAAGATATGAATATGTAAGTTACTTACAGATTTCATTTCTAGCCTGCCCTCTTTGTTTTTCCTGTTCAGCAGTTAACAATCTGCCAACATTCTCAATTTAAATGTAATACTTTTAAAATGGAATTTATTATATCCCCCCTTCACTCCCTCCTGTGGAGAAAAACTTTAATCTCTGAGTTTTCCTATTTTAGGGTTTTATAATTTCTGCCAGGTGCAATTGTTATGCTAAATATTTTAGAATTATATTTGGCTCCTGGTCTCTAAATCTTATCAAATCATCCTTTGTAATATCCATTGTTTGAAATTATCCCTTTTCATTCCTTCCTTTATCTTCTCATGCATAAAGTAGTAAAACATTGTCTCTCTTGGCTGCTCTACTTACATTTCCCCCTTTCAACTCTGGTTACAATGTAGAGTAGATTTAACTTTCTAAAAAGCTTTTTTTTTTTTTTTTTTTTTAACCGAAACCCATAGTCTCTCATTGCTTGCAGGAGAAAATTCAAACAATTTAGCTTAGCATTCAGTCAACTGTGGCTTTATCTTCTATCTCTTACATTGGCTCTGTTCCTTATCAAGACTGTTCCTGTTCTCCAACTAGGCCATATATATTCTTGATTGGTAGCAATATACCGAAAAGCCATATCTCAAGTAATTTTATCCCACGTGTTTAAAAATCTAGTGCTAGTTAGTTTGAAATATTAAAAATTACCTTTTGTCCTCGTGCCTTTTTCAAAAACTTCACTAACCTGTTGGATGTATTTAATCCTTTATTACTAAGTTGTTGAAGGTGATAATGGGGCAGTTCAAGTAACCAACCATTTGATATCTTTGATACTGTTTGGCTTGTAACCAATTCCTACTATGAGTATGTGGTCTTGAATATCTCCAGAGACGTTTAACTTTGTGTTTGATATAAACAAATGGAAAATTTTCTCACTTAATTAAAGAAAAAAAAAGCAATATTTTTCATTTCAGAGATTATTACATATAATATATAGGGAGCTTAATTATCTGGTTTCAAAAAATGATCTCGTGTTCTCCCAGCTCTTCTTTATATTGCAGAATGTAGCTATAACAAAATATCAGCCAGATTTGTAGAGTTGAATAATGATTAATTATGCAGTCCCATTGGTCCTTTGGAATACTTGTGGCCATAGCTAAATTTTAGGCAAAAGAAGGCAAGAGGCTATTAGGTATTTGGATTTGCAAATGTATTTTTCATAGAATTTCATTGTTTAAAAGAGAGAATATCTTTGTATAAGTGAACAAAAATCTTAGGAATTTACCCTTCAAAACACTAAACTGACAGCTAATTGTCATAATCAATAGGAGTTTTTCTTTTAGTATTGGGTAAACTAAAAATAATGGCAAAAGTAAAGTGCAGAGCTTCTATTCTGAAGTCATACAGACTTGGTATAAGCCTTGGCTCTTCTGTTTAGATTTATGACCTTGGGAAGCAACTTAACCTCTCTGTACTTATTTTCCACATCTGTAAACTGAGGATAACTTTGAGAAGTTGAAAGGATTGAATGAGATGATATATGTGAAATTCTTGGCACTCTGCCTTGCAAGTAGTGCTGTTGCTTTTACTTCTACTACTATTAACCACTATCACCGTCACTGTCTACCAAAACCACTTAATTATTCTATTTGTGTCCTCTGTAAAATGCCATACAAGGATATTGTAAGAATTATATGATGTGAAACTATATACATAGGAGTACCTGTTATAACTGTTGAATGTTTATTTTGATGTGTTTTGGGGGCAAATACTTTGCTTCTTTAAACGTGTCTTCATCTGTCATTGGGGATAACAATAGTATTTAACTTGTAGGATTGTTTGAGTATTAACTAAGTACAGCAGCACAGTGTTCAGCACACAGAGTCAGTAAATAATATGACTGTTATATTTTGTTTATACTTTTTTTATTTTTTCTTTGTTTTGGTCACTCTTAATGCAACTAATTGTTTTATATACAAGTTTTATCTAATTTGATTGTAAGCATTTGATGGTGGGGAATGTATCAGATGCTGGAGTATATTACTAAAATTGAGTTTGCTTTCCCACTCAGGTTTCAGTATACAGTGTAAGGCAATTTATTGGGCAGTAGCTTTTATTCCATTAACTCTGTTGCTATTCTGTTGGCAATCATTACCTTGTTGACTTTCTGGGTTTATTGATTTCTGCCACTAAGTTTTTGTATAACTGTAGCAAGTAACTTAAATTTTCTGGACCTTTTTTGTCATTTGTAAAATAAGAGGAACTCATCAGATCCAAGTTTTGTTATTTAAACATTTAAGTTAGCAGAACTTTGTTTTCCCTTGAACCTTAAAAAAAAAGGTAAAAGTGAGTTTCTGCTCATATCTTCCTATCCAAATGAACATTATAACCCTCTGAGTTTATTTCTTATTGAACATTTTGAAAAATACTGGATCAGATGCTATTTAAGGATCTTTCAGCCTTGATATTTATTAATTATTTGGAAACCAACAGTACTTGAAAGAGTTGAAACACAATAAGCAAAAATGCCGTTAGGTGGTTAGTAAGGAAACTTGGCTATTTAAATTTTTGGCTAGAATGTGTGAAAAACTTTTTGAATATTACTGAATGAGTGACTGCCTCAATTTTGAATTAATTAATATTCCATTGTTTGTTTAACTCAGGGTTTCTCAGCTTTGGCATTATTGACATTTTGGACTAGATAATTCCTCATGGGAGGCTGTCCTGTGCATGTTTAGCAGCATCTCTGGCCTCTGCTAAGTAGGTGCCAGTAGTACCCCTCAACCCAGTCCTGACAATAAAGAATATGTCTGGACATTGCCAAAATTCTCCTTAAGGGGATGGGTGGAAGGCAAAACAACTGTTGGTTAAGAACCTCTAGAATCCAAAAATGTTTAAGAAGAGTTAAGGTGATATTTCTAAATAAATCTTTGATAAATTTTGGTAAATGAACATTTTAAAATATAGATGTTTAACAGAATGTAAACATAGCAGTATTTTTCCAGTTCTTTTTCCTTTTTTCCTTTTTTTTTTTTTTTTTTTGCAGGGGGTCGGGGGAATCTCAAAGCAATTAATTGTATGGCCCAGCAACGTAAGGTCGAGAGTAAGAACTTGTAAATTAAATCTTCCTGTTGCAGATGCATTTTATATACATACAGTTTTTGCCAGGAATGTTCAAAGCTGCTCAGACTCTGAAAGTTTATATCCGAGAAAGGTGTGTTTTCAAAGTTATAGCTTTGCCATATTCATATCCAGTTGAATTGAATGTCAGGAATCATACCATTCTTTTTATGTCTGTGTGGGCACATGATTTATGTAGCTTAAGTTATCATATATGTTATCCTTACTTCCCTTTGAAATCTTTACATATTTGATTTTTTACTTTGAAGTTTTTTCAATTAAGGGAATTTTGCTTCCATTCTTGACAAATTTATCTGGCATAGTATATTCTAAATACAGTTAGTTTTAAAGTTATGAGGATAGCAATGATTTCTTTCAAATGCAGTTATCAGGATGATAAATAAGTTCTATCTGAAATCTAAACCATGAACCAGGTAGAATTTTAGAAATACCCTTATAGGACTCATCAAGATGTTTCATTAAAGTAAACCCAGGACATTTTGCATGTGGTCTTTTTCTTAAATTGAAATGCTTGGTTTGTCAGTTGTTTAAATCTGTTTAATAGCTTTAAAAATATTTTTTACATTGCCCTATTGAGTTAAACAAATTTAGTTTACTTCAAATAGGTATGATTTTTCTATTTAAAAATGTTTAAATATAATTTTCTTAGTTCTCTATAATTTAAATCTTTGGTGAATCTATATATTTTTGTTTAAATTGTCATCAGTAATCATTTCTCACCTAATATTTTGCATGATTAGCCCAAATATATTTGGGTTTTGACTTGTACTTATTTAGTTTTAGATATAACTAAGTTCTTTCTCTCTGAAGATGATGCTTGTGCCATTCATTGTTGAAAACTGAAATTTATGCATTGAGTTAACGTATATTGTCAGTATGTGACTTGTTTTTGGAATATATAATTTTTTTAAAATTGATTTTGTTGAGATATAATTTACATTTAGTAAGATGAAATTTTAAGTGTATAATTTAAAATTGGCTCAGGTATAACTTACATTAAAATTTACTAACTTTAAGTGTTCCATTTGATGAGTTTTAAAAATGACTTTATTGAGATATAATTTATATTCCATAAAATTCATGTTTTGTAGGTACATTTTGAGTTTTATTAAATTTATATCATCATGCAGATATCACTTAAATCTAATTTTATTATACTTATATCACCTAAAAAAATTCTCTCATGTCCTTTTGTAGTCAGTTTCTGCCCCCACCCCACTTTGCTAGTTTCACTTTTCCTAGAATTTTCATATATACTCTTGCACCTGACATGTTTTTGAGGCTATCCATGTTGTTGCCTATATCAGTAGTTCATTCTTTTTTGTTATTGAATAGTATTCCATGATTATCTATTCAGCTGAAGGATATTTAGATTGTGTCCAATTTTAAGTTAATAATGCTTCTATGAATATTCCATTTAAATCTTCCTGATTTTTACAAATAATATGTTTTTATTTTTCTTGCATGGAATAGCTAAATAATAGCATGTATATGTTTAACTTTTTAAGAAACTGCCAAACTGACTACCGTTTTATATTTTCACCGGTATTGTTTGAGGGTTTCACTTTCTCTATAACCTCTCCAATGCTTCGTATTGTCTGTCTTTTTAATTTTAGCCATGTGTTTTTAATATTATTTCATTGTTTTTCAATAGCTTTATTGAGACACAATCCAGATATTATATAATTCATCCATTTCACATGTACAATTCAATGGCTTTTGGTATATTCAGAGTCGTATAACCATCACAATTAATTTTAAAACATTTTCATCACCTCCCAAAATCTACACCTCTTAGCCATAATTCCTGCCCCCCCCCATACACACACACACGCACAGCCGCAACACTGGACAACCACTAATCTACTTTCTGTCTGTAGATCTACCTATTCTGGACATTTCATAAATGGAATCTATACAGTCTGTGGTCCTTTGTGATTGGCTTCTTTCAATTCCGTTCTCAAGGTTCATCAATGTTGTATGTATCAGTACTTTATTTCTTTTTATTGCCCAATAATATTTCATTATGGACATACTGCATTTTATTTATTTATTCATCAGTTGATGGACATTTGGATTTCTTCCCAATTTTGGGTTTTATGAATAGTGCTGCTATGAACATTTTTGTGCAAGTTTTCATATTACATATGCTTTTATTTCTCTTGGAAATATATTGAGGCATAGAATTGCTGGAGCATATGGTAACTCTATGGTTAGACTTTTGAGAAATTGCCAGACTGTTTTCCACTGTGGCTGTAGCATTTGACATTCCCAACAGCAGTGTTTGAAGGTTCCAGTTTCTCTACATCCTCATCAATACTTAATGTGTCAATTTGTATCTAGCCATCCTAGTAGATATTAAGTGGTATCTCATTGTTTGTTTGTTTTTGAGGTATAATTGACATACAATATTACATTAGTTTCAGGTAACAACTTAATGATTTGAAATTTGTATACATTTCAAAATGATCATAATAAATCTGGTTACCGTCTTTCCCCATACAGTTATAAAATTTGGGTATGTTGAAGACTTTTAAGATTGACTTTCTTAGGAATTTTCAAATTTATGATATATTATTGTTGATTATAGTAACCATGCTGCATATATTATCCCCATAACTTATCCATTTTACAATTAAAGTTTGTACCTCTTTATCCCCTGCACCTATTTGCTCTTTACACAACCCTCCTTCCCTCTGGCAACTGTGAATCTGTTCTCTATATCTATGAGTTTTGTTTTGTTCTATTTGTTTGCTGTTGGTTTTTTTTTTTGTTAAGATTCCACTTATTAAGTGAAATTGCACAGTATTTGTCTTTCTGTCTGACTTATTTCACTTAGCATAATTCCCTTAAGGTTCATCCATGTTATTGTAAATGGCAAGATTTTTTTTTAATGGTAGAATAGTATTTCATTGTGTGTGTGCCATCACGTTTTCTTTATCCACTCATCCATTGATAGACATATTTAGGTTGTTTACATATCTTGGCTCTTGTAAATAATGCTGCAGTTAACATAGGAGTGCATATCTTTTTGAATTTGTGTTTTTGTTTTCTTTGGATAAATACCCAGAAGTAGAATTGCTGGATGATGATGTAGTTCTATTTTTAATTTTTTGAAGTCCCTCCATACTGTTTTCCATAGTGGCTGCACCAAGTTGCATTCTCACCAACAATGCACGAGGGTTCCTTTTTCTTTATATCCTCACCAGCACTTATTTCTTTTCCTTTTGATAAAACCATTCTGACAGGTGTCATTTTGGTTTTGATTTTCTTTTCTCTGATGGCTAATAATGTTAAATTCCTTTTTGTGTGCTTTTTTAAGGCCATTTGTTTATCTTTTTTTGGAGAACTGTTTTCAGGTCCTCTTCCCATTTTTAAATCAGACTATTCATCTTTTTATTATAGAAATGTAAGTGTTTGTTATATATTCAAGATATAAGTCCCCTATCAGATATGATTTGCACAAGTTTTCTATTCTATGGGTTATCTTTTAATTTTCTTGATGGTATCATTTGAAGCACAAAGTTTTTAATTTTAGTGTCTAATTTATCTATTTTTGTTGTTGCTGCTTGTGCTTTTCATGTCCTATCTTAAGAAACCATTGCCTAATCCCAGGTCATGAAGATTTACACATATGTTTTTTTCTAAGAGTTTTATAGTTTTAGTTCTTACATTTGTGTCTTTGATCCATATGGAGTTCATTTTTGTACGTGATATGAGGGAAGAGTCCAGCCTCATTCTTTTGAATGTGGATATCTAGTTGTCCTACCACCATTTGTTGAAGACACTGTTTTTTCCCCCCCTCATTTAATTGTCTTGGCATTCTTTTAATAATTCAGTTGCCTATAAATGTGAAGGTTTATTTCTGCACTCTCAGTTCTATTCCATGGATTTCTGTCTATGCTGCTATCTCTCTGTGGTTTTAATTTGCGTTTCCTGAATGATTAATAATATTGAGTATCTTTTCAAATGATTATTTTTGCCATTTGTGTATCTTCTTTGGTAAAGTGGTCAAATTTCTTGCATTATTTTTAAAAATTAGATTGTTTGACTTCAGTCATAAGTAGTTACAGCAGGCAGGTGTTTTGCAAATATTCCCCTCACACATTTTTTTTTGCTTTGTCTTTCCATTTTCTTAAGTTTCTTTTAGTGGCATAATTTGTGGTGGCATATTCTGCTACCATTCAGTGGATTCTAAAAGCTTGGCAACTGACAGACTAATAGGAAGATAAATGTCTTGGAGATGGTGGTATAATTAACAATAGTAGGGAAGAAGATGAGGTCAGTGTGGGCTACAGATGGTCCCCTACCTATGATTGTTCAACTTATGATTTTTCAGCTTTACAATGCTGCAAAAGTGATACACACATAGTAGAAACTGTACTTTGAATTTTAAATTTTGATTTTTTTTCCCCAGGCTAACAATATATGCAGAACTATACTCCCTTGTATTGGTGGTCAGTGGCAGTGAGCTGCAGATCACAGCCAGCCATGTGATCATGAGAATAAACATTTGATTCTCTACAGTGTAGTAGTAAATTCATTTTCAACCTATAGTGGATTTATCAGTATGTAACCTCATCTTAAGCCAAGAAGTATCTGTATATTGAAATTGAGATTCCTGGTGATATCCATATAGAAATGTACTTTTTGTTTCTTCAATCTGGAACCCTTTATTTCTGGATCTTCCCTTAGATCATTTTTCTTTCTTTCTTTCTTTCTTTCTTTCTTTCTTTCTTTCTTTCTTTCTTTCTTTCTTTCTTTCTTTCTTTCTTTCTTTCTTTCTTCCTTCCTTCCTTCCTTCCTTCCTTCCTTCCTTCCTTCCTTCCTTCCTTCCTTCCTTCCTTCCTTCCTTCCTTTTTTTTTTTGTCATTCAAGTCCCAAATATCAGCTTCAATATCACCTCCTAACATAGGACTTCCCTAACCATCATCATATCTAATGTTGCCACTTCCAAACATCACTGTTATATTTCCCTGTTTTTCTTTCTATATATCCTTTTATCCGAAGTCATCTTATTGTGTTTGTTTTTTTTTATTATCTGTTACTCTACTAGAATGTAAGCTCCATTGGGACAGGATCCTCTTCTGTCTTGGTCTCCAGTATAACATGAACTTTTCCCCCTCTGAATTAGTTGTGGTTCTTATCTGTCAAATTCTTTTTGGATTCTAAACTTCTCATTTTCTTGGCATCATAAACTATTTATAGTGTTTAAAATTAACCCCAAAATTGTAGTTAAAACAAAGAAAAAAAAAAAGAAACTGCATTTCTATTTGAACCTTAACCTAGAAGTCAAAAAGTAGTATTAAAAATAATCTGCAAAAGGATCTTATTCTTTTTTAAAAGCTTTTAAACCAATTATGTTTACCTCTTTCTCAACACTAATTTCAGGTAATTTGTATTGATTTTAATTTATGTCCATTAGAGATGGGGGGATGTATTTTTACTACTTCATACTAAGAAATCCTCACCATCTACAAACCGATTTGAATATCATATTGAATTAACCTTTCTCTCCCATTTTCTCCCTATAAAAAACACTGCAGACTTTCATACTTAGTTGTCTCTTTTCTGTTTTACAGAGTAAGAAAGTTAGACTGAGTTCTTGAAAATCCAGAGAAGAGAAACTAAGAGGATAGTAGACAGAGTCTTTCCAATTTACATGATGTAAGTTCTTTTCACTATTCTTGGCCTGAATCTTGTGTTAGCTGACAAAGCTGTTTCTATGGGAACAAATAGTCCAACTTCTTAGAATGTCAGAGGAATGCTGATCATTTAAAATGAGACTTCCCAGCTGCTGCTCAAAAGACATCGCTTGTGGGAAAAGGGGAGGAAGGATGTATTGAAAAAAAAAATCTAGAGTTTTGGACACTAGCTTAGACCAACCATGGTATGCATATGAAGTATATGTTTTACAGATTCCTCTGTCTAAAAATTAGAGTACTGATTATATAGGAAATTGTTTTCCTGGAAACCTGTCATGTTCCCAACTCTCACACTAATGGTTCTGTTTCTTGGTGTGGAGTTTTCAGTGAACCTCTATTCCTCAAGCTGTTTCAGCCCATCCCCTCCCCGCCCCTCTGCTCCCATTCTTAATCATTTGTACTACTGAAGCTTATTTAGCTTCATTTTTACACCCCCCACCTGCTTTTCCTATAGCCAGTTTACATAGACAAAGCCCTTTTCCCCTACTAGTTTGAAGTTAGCATTGAAACAGCTGTGGCCTTTCTACCTGGAAATTCATTTTCTTGTGGACTCTGTAAAGGGTTTTGATTGATTCTTTCTTTCTTTATTTATTTTTCCTATTGGTGAGGGGTATGATCTGGGACTCTGATGAGGATTTGAAATGTGAGTTTTTGAGGCATTTTAAAAACAATTTATTTACAATTAGAAGATTGAGAAGAGAGGAATACTCTCAGACTCAGCAACATTTAAAAATATTATCTGCATAAAGTGGTCTTTTATTTACATATTTACTAAACTAGAGGTAATTCTCTAGTCATTTACCAGCTTCTGAATTATCAAAGGACTTTTTTCTCTTTTTGTTGTTTGGAGAGGGAGACTATAATTCTTTTGAACTGGAACTCTTGTTATGTATTGATTACATATATGGTTTGCCTGTTTAAAAATTATGATGATCTTAGTGCTAAAACTGTAGGACACAGCATAAAGTTTCTGATTCTGGAAAAACTTTTTTACTCTTTCATGGCCCTCATGAATTAACTTGTGAGCTTTACCATTTGTAGTGTTGCATGCTTTTTTAACCGAGATGGTCTGGAAAAAACTTCTTGAAGGAATAGGGACTTGTGATAGTTTTTGAACGTAGAAGAGGAAAGGAAAAGCAGTTCATATTTCTTAGTTCATTAAGGCATTGAGCAGGAAGAAAAAATATATAGGATACATACAAACAAAAAAGCTGACTTAGAAAGCTAGTACAGGTAAGTCGTAAAAGATGCAGTTATCAAGTTTGGGTTTACCTTGTGAGTTTGGACTCTATTCTCCAGGCAATATGAAAGCCAATAGAGGTTCTAAACAGGAGTGATTTGCTCATATACTTAATTAAGCATTTATCTCTTACTTGATATCAGAGCCATAGAGATGCATAAGACAGATCCTGCTAATTAGACCATTACCATTGGGACCATTAATGTGTCCCAAACTAAACTCATGTAATTTCTTACCTGTTTTATCTAATTCTCCTTTTCCTATATTCTCCATCTTAATGACATTGCCAGCTACCTGCTGATCCAAGAATAGTGGCCCTGGAGTCACACTGCCTGATTCCTATTCTGAAGCATCCTGTCTGTTTGGCCCTGTGCTGGGCAGTGCCACAGATCCAGATATGAATTAGCCTGGTTCCTGGCCTCCAAGGGTTTCTAGTCAGCAAACCAACAGAGACACAAGTAGTTATGGTCCAGTTTGATAGATGTGACAGGGATTGTGAGACTCCAGTGGAGGCACTTACCCAGTTTGAAGAGTAATGGAAATCCAGCATGTATTTGAGCTGAGACTTAAAAGGAGAGTAGGCAAGGATTAGAGTCTGGGCAGTCTGATTCTGGAGCCTGTTCTTTAAATATTCTGTTGTCTTGGGTAACTGGGTAGATAATGGTGGCATTAATTAGGATTGAGAATGGAGAAAGAAAGGAGAATATGAGGGAATTAAAGGGAAATAAAATTTTAATTGTGGGCATATTAATTTCTAGATCCCTGTAGGACATTTTGGTAGATAGGCTAATAGACAGAGATCCTGTCCCTATAGCCCTAGCTAAGGATAAATGCTTAATTAAATGTATGTACAAATCATCGCTCTTTTCTAATGTTTGATGGTTTTCGTGCTGCCTTGAGAATTAAAGACTTACATTTAAGACCTTTAATCAGTTGGCCCCAAACTTCCTAGCTACTGTCCTGTTGTATAGGCTGACTTGCACTGTTCTCTTATACACATTGACTGCTTTAGTTCAATTAGCCCTATTTGTACTTTCCCACTCCATTTATCTCCTCCTGCCTTTTGGTTCATACTGCCTCTTCCTTATTCCTCCATTCTATCGTCAGGGCCTTCACTCCTCATTCCTAATCTACAAAATGAGCAGATTGAATGTATTCTCCCTCTGCAAAGAAAAGAAGAAGGTCTTTTGACAATTCAGAAGCTAGGAAATGACTGAACTAGGGAATTACCTCCTTTTTATGTAAATAAAAGACTACCTTATGCAGAGTTAAATGAGAGTTAAATGAATAAATGTTTAAAGTGCTCAGTAAATGTAAAAATTACTACTTCTACCACTACTACTACTATTACTACTACCTTTTTCTCCTCTTCCTCTCCTCCTCTTGCCCTATTTTATGAGCCAAAGACACCAAGTTCTAGTATTTCTATAGCCAGTGTTTTTCTTTAATATAACTTCATTTCACTGTCTACACAGTTCCAGGATCCCATTTCTTAGAGTTGCCTTAAACTGGTCTCATTGCCACCCTCAGTCAGTCTTCTATACTTATACCAGAGTGTATTTCTCTAAAAGTGAATGTGATCATGTCATCGTTGCTTTAAGTCCTGTAATGATTCTTACTACTTTGAGGATAAAGGTCACAGTCTTTAGCTATTAAACTCTTCTCAGTCTGGTGTCCTGCTGGCCTTTCCAGTTTATCCTTATTCATGTATGACATGCTGTCATTGTCTCATCCAGACTTACTGTGTTCTAGACTGTTTTTCTGAAAGAGCAGTGCTCTCACACTTTTTTTTTTTTCTTAATTGATCATATGGTTCTCTCTGCCTGGAACAGACTATTCGGTTTAGCTAATATTTCATTCTTTGAAATGCTTCTCAAAGAAATTCATCTTTATATTTTTAGTGTTTGCTATGACTCCTTACCACAGACTAAGTTTCAGAGTCCATCATCTGTACATCCTCTATGAATTTAGGACATTTCTAAGTTCAGATGAACAAATATTTTATGTATATTTCTATAGTACATGTATTGTGTTAAGTACTGGGGGCTACAAATATCCGACATTACCCCTATCTTTAACAAGTTTAAATTCTAATGAGGAGAAACCAACTGGGGAAGCATAATCTCTCTCTCTCTCTTTTTTTTTTTTTTTTCTGTCTTTCCCAGTAGATTGTGAATACTCCTAGGGAGATGACCAAAATGGAATTTTAAGCAGATTAATATCAAGTTGCATAAATTTTTCTGGGAGTAAAAGACTACATCCAGATAGACAAGTGTGATAGTAATTCAAGCATGAGAACGCTTACCCAAATTGCCTGGCCTAGACTCTCTTACATAATCTATAACCCCCCACCCCCCAAAGATCTAGTATAGTGAATATAGACATAGCCTTACAGTTTTTAAGCTGACAGTTTTAATTTCAGGTCATAATATTTTTAGACTTACCATCTAAAGTATAACATACATTATTCATTATTAAATTTGATGTTTAGTATTCAGTAAATATTTCAAATAAAGTTGAGAGTTTTAATTTTCTGGAAATATGTACACTCCTAGATTTTTACAACTAAAATTATGCCCAGCACTACAGTAACTCCTACACAAATTTCGGTTTACTTGTAATGAAAATATCAAATAAGCTGACTGTGTATTTGCATATTATTAATATATAAACTTAAGAATTGCCTAATACCATTCTAATAGCTGTTATTTTGATGAAAAAAGAAGGCAGTCTAATGATAAATAAGGTATTAATGTGTAGTTCACATAGTTATAAATAAAGAAAGAAGCTAAGATTTGGATAAAAGACAGAAAAATCTCCCAAAATTCTTGCAAAATGTAATTCTGGTGGCTTATGTAGCTTGCATCTATTCATTTCCCTGGTTGTTGGTCTAGTGGCTCTTTTAGTAGTCTAGGTGGATTTGGTAAGTAGTCTATGACAAGATGTTTGTTTGAGAGATTGGCTGGGATTAGGAATTTGAAAACTCAGCTTTTGCTTAGTTGGCATGTGCTCTAACCTGTTTTCTAAAAGGATGCTCAATTCAAGGAGGTAGTAGGATTATTATTGTAAATATTTTTAAAGTCTTGAGCAAAAGAAGACTAATTAGATTTAATGTGTGGGTTTTCACATATATAAACAATCTGTCTTTTTTGTGTAAAATATATTGGATTTTTAAGCTATGAGAATCAAATTATTACTAAAAATTAACATAAATATATTTTTTAATCTTAAAATTTGCATACATTATCTCATTTAAAACTCAGAACAATCCTATGAATAAATTTTCCAAAGGAATCTAAGACGAGAGAAACTGACTTGTCTTAAATCATAAAGCTAGAGGAAGTGTCACAGCCAGAATTCACATTCAGTTTTCTGGTTTCCAAGTATAATATATTCTTATTTACTTACAGTATGACTTAAAGATTTTTTGGACTGGTAACAGTTACCATTTTCTCTGAATGAATCCTCATAAAGAATTAACCTTAATTCTTTTGTTCACATAACCAGTTATAGAAACTAATAACCCACGTAGTCTTTTTTTCACTTAATGTAGTTTTATTCTGTAAATGCCTTAGCTGCTCATTAAAATTTCTTCGTTATTGGGTATCTTTTTCATTTTGTAAATTCCTGATGTTAATTGTTCTGAGAATACTAACTTTACCTCAAGTGAGCCACCAACATAGCATGCATGCTATGTGCCAGTTTCTTTAGTGGTTAATAAGGAAATTATTTCAATATCATTTGATTGAGTGTACTGTGTTGAAACAACTGTACAAAGATTATTAAAATATCTTTATGTCATAAGCAACCTGTTCTCTACTAAATTAGTAGGCAGAACTTTCCTACTTTCCCACTTTGCCACACTTTCTAATATTTCATTTTTCTCTAGCTATAAAATAACAGTATGCTACCAATTCTTGGGAGGGACCGTTTTTTTGGTAGGGACTGGGGAGGGCACCTTGATTTCCTTAGCATTATCTCTAAAATGAAAGTACTTAACCTATACAGCAAAATAATATGTAGTTATGGGATATTTTCTATATTGTGTAGAGATTAGAAATGAGCTATGTAAAATTTTTTATATTGTAATTCTTGTATTTTTTTTCCTCCATCTTTCCCCTTAGATTTCCTTCATGGATACATTTTCATAGCATTATTATATGATGTAAGAAGTTTTGTGTTTTTTTTTGAAGTAACATGGATTTTATACTACAAAATCAAGATATTGGCTTTATAGGAAAAATTGATTTATAAAAGTGGTTCAGGTTTTTATAGATAACCATGACAACATCCCATATGAATGGGCATGTTACTGAGGAATCAGACAGCGAAGTAAAAAATGTTGGTCTTGCATCACCAGAGGAACACCAGAAGCACCGAGAGATGGCTGTTGACTGCCCTGGAGATTTGGGCACCAGAATGATGCCAGTCCGGCGAAGTGCACAGTTGGAGCGTATTCGGCAGCAACAGGAGGACATGAGGCGTAGGCGAGAAGAAGAAGGGAAAAAACAAGAACTCGACCTTAATTCTTCCATGAGACTTAAGAAACTAGCCCAAATTCCTCCCAAAACTGGAATAGATAACCCTATATTTGATACCGAAGAAGGCATTGTCTTAGAAAGTCCTCATTATGCTGTGAAAATACTAGGTAAGTTAAAACAGTAGAATAGTAAAACAGTAGAATAGTAAAACATGTTTTGCTTTTATTTCTCTTTCCTTAATATAAATGTATCTAGGAAGGAAGAGGAGTATAAGAGAATATAAATACTAGCATTTTGAATTCAAACCAGGATCATTTCTTATCTTGGAAAGGTCATATAACCATCATTGTTTGCTGCTAGCCATGTAGCACTAAAGCATTAATGTTCCAATCTCTACAATATGATTTTTAGATGTAGTCTTGGAATTAAAAATTTCTACATGTGGCCTAACATGTAAAACCTTGAAATTCACCTTTTATTTGAAACTCAACTTTTTTATCTCAAAATTATTCAAAAGCATTTTTCAGATTTTGAATTTTTGATTTCATTAAGTTTTGTAAAATAGTAATAATATTAATATCTGTAGCTTAAAATCTAGTTGATTATTTTTAATGTCATTAAAAAGAAATGGTGCTGTTTATATGACATCATACACATAAAACATGGCTCAAAATTCCCTATACTATTTATTCTTACTTCCATTCTGTGAAAAAAAAAAAAAACTAGTGCTATGAGATTTTAATAGATGTAAACCAAAAATAAAGTTCTGTGATCAAATACATTTTGAGAATAGTGGGTTATGTAAGTTAAACAGCTTCTTACTACAGGACTTCTCAGAGTCTTTAGAATGCTAATAGGCATTATGAATCTATAATAGAGATTAATGTCAAATGTAAATTTACAAACAGAATATTTGATCATTGAATTTACTGCTCTTTCGTCCTGCACACACACAAGTGATCACTGAACTCATGTTAGGAGTATACATTAATTTATGTTCCCATAAAACTAGGCTAACTTAGGAGTATTTTATTTCTTGGCAGTTAATTATTTATAGATGTGAAAAGAAAGAGACCTCTACTTTTCTGTGGAAGGAGAGAGTTTTTATTTTTGCCATTCATTTGTCTATTGAGCTCAGTACTAGGTGCTATAGCAAACACCATTCTATGTACTATCCACAATAATCCTATTAATAGGGCTCTATAATATCCATTTTCAAGATAAAGAAATTGAACCTCAGTTAAATCTCTTAAGACTCCAGTCTGTCTAATAAGTGGTAGAGCCAAGTTTGAATTTGCTTGGTCTGCATATGCAGTTGGTATACTATACAGAGCAGAGGGTTTAAGTGGAAACTGACATCTAACTTGTGCTTTACTCACTGGACCAGGGCTCTGGCTACCAAGAATGTAACACCTTTTAATGTTTTGCCCAAAGGTACCATGTATACTAGATTTGCACCTCACTCAATCTATGTTCTAAGTCTCAAGCAGCTTCTACTACTTCACATCATCTGCTTTTTAAAAAAATACACTTATCAAGGATCCACATTTCTTGACAGAAAGCAATGTACATGCTTCTCTAGTGTTTTAAGAAATCATAAATGTGTTCAGTGATAGTGATGTCTGCCAAATGCCTTCAGATGTTATAGTGAAGGGGAAAAGATTACATATTTTTTTACAACTTTATTGAAATGTAATAGACAGTTTCTCATATTTACATTGTATATTCAATGAGTTTTTTTCAATTACAGTTGGTATACAATAACAGATTTTGGTTGTACAGCATAGTGGAGATTACATACTTTTAATACATTTATCTGAAGGAATTTTATGCTCTTTTTTTTTTTTGAGAGTTTTGTTAGACTAAAAATATTTCATTCCGAGCTGCCTCTTACTGGCCCTCATATTCTACAACCTCATTTTTTTTTTAATTAAAATATTCTGTAAATATTCTCTGTGACTTGGAAAAAATTTACATTATAGTGTATCCATTCCAAGCCTGAATGATTCTTCTGTTTTTCTGTTTAAATTTCTTTAAGATTAAAGTATTTGTTTATTTGCTTTACTTATATCAGGCATAAATGTTTATATAATAGGTAAGATTTACATAATCAAAATAAACAAAGATAGCTTAAGCCAGATTCACTTAAGGAATATATAAGCATGGAAAATTGGAGACCATTTCTCAGATTTTTTGCTTTTTTTTATTTCTGTTTTTTTTTTTTTTTTTTTGTCGAGTGGCTAACTTATCTACAAATATAGGTTAAAGGACAGCTATATATTTTTCCAACTTACAATCCACTGTGGTTTGCAAAAATACTTCTTTCCAATCCTTGAACTTAAGACTATTTTACATATTTCATTTTAAAGTAATTTGAAATGTACCAGATATCTGTAATTCATTTTTTTGATAGAATATTTAATATGTTGAGAAATAAGTGATAGCTTTAATGTTAATACACGCAACACAAATGTATTAATTGTAGGAAACATGGAAAGTTAGTGTAAGTTATAAAGTTGTTATTGTCAGTCAAAGCTTCAGTTTTTTTTTATATACTCAGTTGTAAGTTTTCCTTTTAATCGCTTTGTACCAAACATTATTTTCCCTGTTCATAATTTGCGAACACATCATATTATGAAGGAAGTACTCCCTTAAAGTTGTATGTGTCTCCCTGCCAGTATTTTAATACACACATGCTGGGAGACAACTTCTCAGCCTTTTTCACAGCCAGAAAGAGCAACCTCGTTTTAAATGAGAAAAGGATGGGGCAGCTGATTTCTTTCTTTCAGAGGGAGACTTCAGTTTCCAAGTGATATATCATCTATCTGTGAGTAGAGAAAATATTCTTTTAAGAATTAAAAATGTGATTAGAAAGGTTAGATACTTTAATTGTCTGGTTGGTTTTAGTCTTGATTAGTGTCTGCATATTTTTTTGCCAGATGTCTGGCAAAAATATTCAAACTATTAAGAGTACTTCTGTATTTGATATTGTAAAGTAAAATATCTCTCTATATCTCTGATGATATTTGACTTTTGATTGACCATGGGATATTCTGGAATATTGCTGAATTACGATGAACTTAATTTTAAGATTGGCTTTTAAAACAAAGTTCATTTAAAGACAACAGACAAAATTCCAGTGCCAATAAACCTTGAGGTCAGCCTACTTCTGATAAATTAATTATTCTTGCTAGTAAATTTATGCTCAATTTCTATAGATATTTCCAGACTTTATTAGCCATTCTTTAAGGGACTTTTTTTTTTCCAGAAGTGAACTTATTAGAACTATTGGTACTAAGTTTAATGTTTGAAATGTTGGCACCATTTAAAAGTTTTCTGATTTCTTAAGATTGCTAAAATTAGAGCTAACCTAAAATAAGATTTTAAAAATTCTTTAGAATATGGGTATGTATGTAATATTTGGTTGTTAAATATTTCTAATTCTATTGAAAAATAATTGCTACACCATTCAGCCTTTGACACAACGTCATTCCACCTATTAAGAATAATACATTTTAACTTTTTCCCTCTTTCAGAGAGTTACATCATTATGTTATGTTCAGAAATGCATGACATCATTGCATATTTACTAGTGCAGGGTATCCAGTCAGATGTAGAGTTTAAATACTTTTTATCTTCACTTAATTGCTATTGACCTTAGACAAATTAGTTTTTAGGATTTTCTTGAGGACCAAGAGAGAGAATGTTTTTTTAAGCAGGTGACAGAGTGTAGGTTTCACTAAAATCTAACTTTTGTAAGAACCAGAAGCCTCCAGAGAGATCATCTGATTTTCTTGTCTGTGAAATTAATTTCTGGATCTTAACAGAAATTATTTTATTTTATTTTTAAACATAAGTTTAATTAAGATATAACTATTTTAAAGTATACAGTTTATGAGTATTTAGTATATTCACAAAATTGTGCAACAGTCAGCATTATATAATTCCAGAGTACTTTTGTTAACCCAAAAAAGAAAAGAAAAATTATACCTGTTAGAAATCACTTCCTATTCTCCCCTCCCCCTAACCCCTTACAACACTAATCCACCTTCTGTCTGTGAATTTGTTTGTTCAGGGCATTCATATATCAGGATCATACAGTACGTGACCTTTTGTGACTGGCTTTTTTTCCACATGGCATAATGTTTTAAAGGTTTATTCACACTGTAGCATGAAGCAATTCTTCATTACTTTTTATGGGTGGATAATAGTCCATTGTAGAGATATGCCACATTTTGTTTATTCATCTCTTGATGGAACATTTGGATTGTTTCTACCTTTTGGCTAGTAATGTTAGGAATAGTACTGTTATGAAATTTATGTACAAGTTTTTGTTTGAACACCTGTTTTTAATTCTTTTGGATATACAATTAGGAATAGAATTGCTGGGTCACATGGTAATTCTGTTTTTAACTTACTGGCGAACTGCCATATCTTCCACAGTATCTGCACTGTTTTACATTCTCACCAGCAATGTGTGGGAGTTCCCGTTTCTCTATATCCTTGCTTCTACTTGTTATTATGAGCCTTAATTTTAGCCATGGTATCAACCAGTATTTTTTAAGTACAAGAATAAAATAGAAAATATTAAACTATATTATATTGCACATAAGTATTCATAAATCTTATTTCAAGTAGGTGTGTATACTGGTTTGAGAAATTTCAAAATATGTATTTTTTTAATAGATCACCAAAAAAAGTTTGAGAAATGCTATCCTAGTCAAACCCACTCATTTTATTAAAAGGCTCAGAGACTTTAAGTATGTTATCCAGTTACGTATTGCTACTCCAAATTTGCAGCTTTTTTTCCTCTCATCAAACCCCTTTCAGTTTCATCCAGAGAAAAATCATGAAACACTTGTTCTGAAGTCACTTCAATGGCTTATTTTCATTGTCTTCTCATATTTAGGGGTAAAGTGTCCCTCTCAACTATCTTTGCTTATATACTTGTCTAGTATTTCTTTTTAATTTGTAACCCAATTAGTTAATGAGTAATTATTGTTCAGGACCTTTCATGAGCTACTGATTGTTTTAACAAATTCATTTTGACCTAGTCTGCTGAAAACCAAAAAATTCAGAGTTCTAAATTTTATGTTTTTAAATTTAAAAAGAAAAAAAAGATAAGACTACCCCTATTTAAGCAAAGATTTCGTGAATGAAAGATCTCATTTTGATTCAGCAAATAGATATACTGGAAACTGATATACTTTCCTCATACTAAATAATGTTAAATTTCTCATCTCAATATTTAATTTGACCATAAAGTTTAGGGGGAAAAGAAATCTTAAAAAGCTTCAGAAAAAAAAATTATGAAGTTGGTTGAAATCTAGAAATTTCTGAGGATAGGTTAAAAGAATTGGTATTTAAATAATGGAATGGAAGTTCTTAATGCTGAATAGCTCTCTGGACAGTCTGTTTCATGTAGGTTAAATGATAGTAATGAGTTAAAGTAAGCAGAGCTAATCCAGGATAGATGGTTATCTCCACTGCTATGAAAGAACTCTAGAGAGAGAGATTCCTC
Organism: Macroglossus sobrinus; assembly: GCA_004027375.1. Taxonomy (NCBI): domain Eukaryota; kingdom Metazoa; phylum Chordata; class Mammalia; order Chiroptera; family Pteropodidae; genus Macroglossus; species Macroglossus sobrinus. Next base: position 83,216 of record PVKZ01002313.1, on the reverse strand, counting down.
AGCTTCCTTGGATAATTTTTGTTTACCCTTACAGCCAAAAAATTCCCCCATATGGCTTCCCAGAGTCTTGGGTGTTTGAAGATGGAATTTTCAGATAGAGCAACTCTTGGCGATTGCTTTCTGTTTCCTCTTTTAGTCTTCATTCTTTTATCTTTTAGACATCCTGAAGAGGGCCAGAGGGAGAGGGGAGAGTTGGGGGGATAGGTTGTGGACTTAGATGTATGTTTGTATTTATCTGATTAATTGTATCCTAAAACCAAACATAAGTGATTTTTCTTACTCTTACATAAATATATTCTCTTTTTTAAAACAGGTAATCACAATTTAAGTGTTACATGAAATGTTAAGAGAAGGTGATGGGAACTTAAAACCATTTCTACTAGCCATCAGGTTAGAGGAAATAGATCAAACTGTAGGACAAGGAATATGAACTAGATATTAAGAACATCCTTGAAAGGACATTGTTACAGACTAGAATTTATCGCCAAAACCAGATTTGCTATGCCTGCCTTTGCCTTCTCCCCTGCAGTGCCCTCATTTCTACCTTCCCTCCATCCTGCCTTGCTCTTGGTGCCCATCTACCTCAGTACTCCCTTCTTTGTTTACTCCTATTCTGCACCCCTATCATTCTTTCTTGCTAGCTCTGTGATTTTTCTCTTTTTCTCTTCATATGGTTCTTTCTTTTTGTGTCTTGTGTCTCTGTATATGGAAGTGGGAAGGGAGCCTCTGATTTTTGTATATAGAAAGTCTCCTCTGTTCGCTATTTTGTACTCTCCTTATTGCCTGTCTTGTCTTCTTTGTTATTACAGAAGAGAGTACATATTTGATAGGACTGATTTAGTTGCCTTTGATTGGATTTTAAAAATTCCCTCTGGAATTACACAGAATATTGAAGAACTTGTGGCTTTTGTTTTAAATAAGATAGAACCTAATTGCTGCATCAGACAATGAGACATTTTCTTTAAGTAGAAAATGAACAGTTCTTGAATAATAGCTATTTGTAAAGTGCTTTTAAAGATGTACCATATATGAACAAGGTGTTTTTAAACCTATAACTAAATATTTTGACCTTTGAAGTTAATAATTTTTATATGAAACTAAAGTATAAATAATGTCAAAATAAGAATCCCTGAGTTGATGTTGCCAACAGTTATTTTTATTATGATGTCAGAAAAGACCCTTTATCAGAATTCCATTCAGAATTTCTAATAAAGAGTAAAGAACTCATTTGTCATAATCAGTATTTTAAAACTAATGCTGTAGGTATTTGTTGCTTTGTGATCTTAAAACTTACTGGACAGAGGGAACATCATTTTCAATGTTCTTTAAATTAATAAACTTGCTTGTAAATACATACTAATTTTATCTAAGGGTTTGTATCATTTCATATTTCTTGTTTTCTCTTAAATGCTCATTTGTTTCAGCTGCATATAGTTTAGTCCATATCTTGTCAAGCTACATATAATTAATGACGTTTAAAAAACTTCTGAGTGTCTAGTAACTTAATCTATTCTGCCTATTCATTAAACATGTTTAATGAAAACATTTGAACTTGAGTGATGAAAGAACTTTGGGCAGCTTTCCCGCCTAAGAATGCTTTCTGGAAACTTTCCGAGCTAAATTGGTCATGAAAACAGATATGGAATTTATCTGAAAAGGACCCATGTAAATCATAGTTACCAATTTTGCCATCCTACTTGGCTACCCAGGCTAGTGCAGTACTGTCAAAGATACTTTACAACATTTCTCATAAAGATACGTAGCTTTGCATTCACAGAAATTACAGTTTGGGTTTGTTTTGCTGAACTTTTCCTAATATGCCACCTGCCATACTACTGTAATGTTAGAGATGAAACAAAATACTTAGAAAATATTTAAAGAGTAAAATACTTGGAGAAGTAAAATAGGAGAAGTAAAAGGCAAAAACATTATAAAAGTAGCAACAGTATTACAAAAAGTATATGAAAGAATTAAAACATGTATTATATGTGTAAATATGCATAAATGCAGTTGAAAGGCAATTCTCCTACAGATACATAGTAAAATAGCTAAAACATATAAGCTCCTTTAAATACTAGTCAGTGTGTATTACATGCTACTGTATTAGGCAAAAAGAAATCTCAGGGCAGCTTTTCCAAAACAGAAAAATGACATAACACAATCAAGTTCTAGAACCAGCCAAAAAAAGTATCTTTTATTATTACCCTAGTGTGGCAGGAAAAGCACTGCCTTAGAAGTTGAAGAGATGGGTTCTTCATCCAGGTGCCATTTTTGTGGATGACATAATTTTCTCCATCTGTAGAGATTTGTTCTGAATTATGTATGTCTCAGGGTTTGGTGTTTTGTTTTGTTTTGTTTTTTAATTGGGTAAAGTTACTCAGGGTTTTTATAAGGATTACATAAATAACGTATATGCATATAATAAGGAATTCTTTATCACTATTCAGTAATGGTGATAATTAATATGTAATTTGAGATAAATACACATTTGTGGTTTTTCAGTAATGATGATATTTAATTGTAAAACAGCTTAAGTGCAAGTGATTTTAGTGTAGTCTGGCAACATTGATTGACATAAGTCTGGAGATAACTCTTAAAAAAGATAATTTCAGTGAAAACAGTTTTACTAATTAAAATGTGAATGGGACTTAATAGAGATGAGTGAAGTTCTAAAGGATGATAATTAAAAAGCTTAAATTGGAATTGATGCTAACCTAAAATATTTGAACCTTAAGCCCATTTAATTTTGTTGATATTTCTAGCATTGGCATGGTCCTTATGTTCTCAGAACTCATTATTATGTACTAGGTCATCAGCTTCTTTGGGATTCAGTTGTAATATTCTTCTTTACAGCCTTCCTATTCCTATATATCTTATCTTGATCCCTGACCGCATGAGTGAAAGCCATTTCCACTTTGACCCTGAGATTTTTTTCCCCCTGGATTTTAAACTGTCATAGATGGTCTTTATGGTTTTAGAACTTCTCAGTACAAACCCAATATTAACAAATCAATCAGATTTCATTTCCTTGGAACTTGTATTTCTTACCTCAGTTTCTAACAACATGAGAAGCCTACCTATTTCTTAGAACTTAAAAGCTATCATTACTTTTGGACTAACCACAAAATTTTTTATTTCCTCTCTGAGTAGTCTCAACTGTTGAATGATTTCATGAATAAGGTATTTGATCTCAAGTTGTATCTCTTATTAAGCCATTTCTAGTTTGGGTTACCCTACCTTTCTGTAGTTTTTCATGCTAGCTTATGACTAGAGTATCTTAATTGTACTTAAAATAGTCTAAATATGAAAATTATATGCTGTGTTTATAACAGAAGCAAGAAGAGGGCAACAAAAGGAAACAGTCCTCAAGAAATAGAATAAATATTAAAGCAGACACAAAAATCTAATATAGCAATCAAGGTTATTTAAAAGAATATCAGGTCTTAAAATATTGCAATAACCAGTGTTTAGTAAAGCCTTAAGTCAGTGGTCCTTAAATATATATATATATATATATATCATAAAGAAGACATAGGAGATTCTGATTGTGTTTGATATAGAACTCAGGGTAATATATCTTTGTAAATTTCTTTAGTAATTCTCATAAATATCCTTGATTAAAAACTATTGTTCTGAAATAGCAAGAAGAGATAAAATTATATTCATTAAGCTTTGTTTAAGACTACAGAGATATTTATATAATCAATATAATTCCACTCATTAAGGAGAAAAAAAACCACTACTATAAAAATCAGCAAAAGATGAGCAGAAAGTAGATGAAAGAAGAAATACAAATGACTATTAACAGTGTGAAAATGTATTCACCCTCACTACCAGATGAAGAAATATGTTTTTTCCCAAGCATGTCACCCAAACTAAAAAGATTTATAAGCCTTCATTTGGTCTGTATTTGTAGAAACAGGCACTCAAGTTCATTGCTGGTAGGACTATGTACAAATCTGGAAGGCACTTCGGCAATATGTATCAAACTTTTAAATGTTTTTATTATCTGATCAGTAATTTTCTACTAGGAATTATTCAAAAGAAATTGGAAAATATCAGATTGCAAAACAACATTGCCAATGTAACCTAAATGGTTAGGTCAGCATTTAAAAAAAAGTCTGAAAGGCTATATAATATAACGAAATAACAGCAGTAGTTTTACCTGGAAGTTACAACTACAGATAATTATTTTTTATAATGCCAGAATTTTAGTGTTATTGGGTGGTTTTGGTACACAGAAGTGATTGTGCAGAAGTTTCTTTGTCTTTATAAATTTAAATATCCCTGAGATTAAAGAGATGCAATAGGGAGGTGGTTACTTTCTGGACTGACTAAAGCTGCTTATTGATTTCAGTCAGTCCGAGTTTATACAGGAATCTCACTATACACTCAGGGAAGTCTATAGTACCTATATAATTGTATCTAATTACCTTAACTATTTTGTTAGTTTTGGAGGGTTTTTAAAATATTTTTTGCTGCAGTTTAAGTTACTAAAGAGCATACATATTTCTTAAAAGGAGGGCTAATGCTGTTTTGATTTTTTGGGAAACAGGGAACCTCAAAAAACCGAAGAACTATTAAAATCTATAAAATATTTAACTACCTTTAATTAGTGAAATACAAGATAAATGTACAGAAAGGCCTTATATGCAGAAAACTAACAAAAAGACTTAAATTTACACTTTCTTTTCACATGTGACTATGTATAAGACAGATTGTACCCACTATAAGTTTTTCCAGTTTCATTTACAGGTTTAATTTTAGGCAGAATCTCATTCAGATTTTTCTTTTTGGAAGAATAGGAAAGAGTGGGAGATACCATGAAAAAATTATTCTGTAATTTATTTTGAATAGTCAGTACACTTTTGAAAAAAGTAATGAACAAGGACTTGCCATGTGAATGTGAGCAGAGACTATACTGCTACTATGATAAGACATTGTGCTTCTAATAGACCAATGGACTAGAAACACCCTGATGTATTTTAAGAATTTGATAGTATTATAGATCAGTGGAAACAGAAGGATTATTCAACAAATGGTGGTAGAACAATTGGTTAACCACTTAGAAGAAAAGAAATGAAGTTAAAATTTCCCTTCAAATCTATACCAAAATAAATTCCAAATGGATTACAGTTTATTTTGAAATAGAAGCCACAAAAAGCTCGAAGAAATGTAGGTAAGTATTTATTGATCTAGAGGAAGGAGTTTATAAGCATAGAAACAGTGAAGGAAATCACACAGGGAAAGGTGGATCATCCTTAATACATAAGATTTCAAAACTTCTACAATAAAAGATCTATAATAAAATTCTGGCATTATAATACGATGAACATACAAATGGAAAAATTAGAAAATAATTTATAACAAATCTACCTGTTTTGGGGGCAGGAGAGAAACAACCTCTGGTTCTTAACCATTTCAGGTAACTCCCAGAAAATATATGTGCTACATATGCACACTAACAGGCATGCACACATGTATACATGCCACAACTTTCAATATAATTTTATGAGATTCATGTATTCATTTAAAAAATGGTTATGTCGGATATTGGTGAAAATATAGCTAATGGATAGTAAAACTGCTCTGAAAAGCTGTGTGACTTTTAAAATATCGGAATCTTATTTTAAAATTCTATTTATAGGAATTATTTTAAGAAAACATCAAAATCTTAGACAAATTTTTATGCAGAAGTCGTCATTATGTGCCAAAGTGCTTGTTATTACTCATAGTAGTAAACAATTGGAAGTAACCTGAAAGCTCCACTTTAACAGTTATTATAAATTATGGGTTAGCCATATAATAGAATATTATGGAGCCATTATAATGTTTTTTAAAGATTGTGTGGTGATTTGGGAAAACAATTAAAATGGACTATTAAATGAAAAATGGAAATGCTGTAAGATGTTTAAAATAAAGTTATTTCCAGGTAATGGGACTGTTGATGATTTTAAATGTTTTTATTTCTGTATCTTTATAGTATGTATTAGTTTTATCACTAAAACACTTGGAAAATGTTATCCTATTCTGTTGTATAATTTTTAGAGTTTTTAAAATCGGTAAAATGACGATTTGACACTCAAAAATATAGGCAGTTGTTTTTTTTTTTTTTTGAAAACATAATTTGTTCCAGAAATTTTATTTTAAATGTTGAATTAAGACAAAATTAATTTTTGGATGCCTTTTCCTTCTCCTACAGAAGTAGAAGACTTGTTTTCTTCACTTAAACACATCCAACATACTTTGGTAGATTCTCAAAGCCAGGAGGATATTTCACTGCTTTTACAACTTGTACAAAATAAAGATTTCCAGAATGCGTTTAAGATACACAATGCCGTCACAGCACACATGAACAAAGCCAGTCCTCCATTTCCTCTCATCTCCAGTGCACAAGAGCTTGCTCAAGAGGTATGTGTTCTGAAGATCTCGGTTGTTAGAGTAAGGCAGTATTATTGGAAAATACTAGTGAATATGTCTTGTTTGAGTTAATTACTACTGATCACATAATTTATTGTTAGGAAAAATTTGTTACATGCCTTTTATACTGAAAAAAATATATACTTATTTCAGATTGAGAATTCAGTTTCATGAAAGAAGAGAATTTTGTATATAAAATGTGTATATTTGCATAGTAAGAGAAATATTTGTCTAAATTACTACAGGGGAAAGTTTTTTGATGCTTTTGGTATAGTTTTATTTTAAGCATTATACATTATAAACTTATATAAATGAATACTGATAAAATTATATTTGATAATCAGTTATAATAAATATATAACTTCTAAGATTTGTGACTCGTAGATACAGCAATGCACAGCATGACGATGTTTCAGTCAATGACAGACCACGTGACTATGGTCCCATAAGTTCATAGTGGAGCTGAAAAATGCCTGTCACCTAGTGACATTGTACTGTTCTAATGTAATACATTACTCACACATTTGTGGTGATGCTGGTGTAAACCAACTGCACTGCCAGTACTATAAAAGCTTACTATTGTGTTACAGTTGCCTATGATATTCAGTATAGCAACATGCTGTACAGGTTTGTAGTCTAGGGGCAGTAGGCTATATTATATAGCCTAGCTGTATAGTAGCCTATACCATCTAGATTTGTATATGTGCACTCTATGATATTTGCATGATGAAATCAGCTAGTGATGTATTTCTTAGAAGGTATTGTTGTCAAGTGGTACGTAACTGTATTTTGAAGTTTTTCCTCTATAAAAACGGTGTAGAAGCTCCAAAATAATTAAATTTTAACATGCAGTGAGAGTTCCTCTTGTTAACCTGCTGATATTTAAGTTCTAGTTTCTGCTGCATATTAATGTTCATTGTTTAATGTGTTCTGCAGATATCTTTTAAATTGAAAGTTTTAAAAAGATATAAATAAGCCATCTCCTATTATTAGGGTAGATGTGCTGTCATTATTATATGATTTTTAAGTTATTTTGATGTTATAAAAACTAATAATTCTGGAAGCCCATCAAGTTGACTGAGGCAGTAGACAGAATGGGCCAGGGTGAGGGGGAGGACCTCCAAAGCCACAGAACTGCACAGTAGTTTAGGAGGCGCTTTTTAGATTAGCACAGAATGTATTTTCTTCATTTAGTTGTCAACTGTGGGCAAAGATCTCATGTGTTAAGAGTGGCCAAGTCTAGTGTTGCCCACGATAGGAAACTGTGACCTAAGGACCTCTTCCTAGAAAGGAGATTTACCATCTCCTGGAGTTTAAAAGAGCAAGTTGAAACCTATTCTTTGTGCTCATCTTTTCTTATTAAAATAAAATGTGTAAAATAAAAATTTTTATTAAGTTATCCCTATAGTTTTGCTTATCACAATTTAAATGGTTTTTCTGAAAATTACTTTCCTTACAGAGATTGTAATAACAATAACTTCTATTGTATAGAATTGGGAGTAATGCATAATAAGTTATTGTAATTATCTTCCCTATCTTTAGGAGGAAGGTTTGTCCAGGTAGCTATTGGGTCTTTGTTTTGTTGAATAGAATAATGCGTGGAAAAGAAAATGAGATAAGCAAGAGAGATCAAAATTGCTCTTGTTGAAGAACATGACAGAGACAACAGAAAGAGTGTAAAGAAAGGTTAAAAGCAGCAACATAGCTTACAGAGTTTTAGTATTGAGAGAGGCAAAGAACTAGAATTGGCTTAAACAGTAAAAGCTTTGGGAAATAAGTGGTTGTAAAGGACTTGAAAATCAATTTTGAATATTAGTTTTAGGATGGTTACTATATTGATATGGTTCACAATTTTGGAAGTACCACATCAAGGAGGATTTCTGAAGGTTTGCTTTCACATCCTTAAATATCTTCAATAATACTTGAGAATTGTATTGCTTTGGTGGTGGTGAGATATGTGGGTGTTAGTGACCTTAGGCCAAGACTGATCTTAAAATGAGTGCAGCATAATGAACCTAGTTGGCCACCATGTTTGGCTGGACCGCAGCGTGAATGATTTCCCATGGAGTTGTTCATGCTCAATTGTGTGAAAGCCCAGACTTACAGTGCATACCACTTAAGAAAAATAGATACTCAGAGTTCATCAAAGAAGAGTGTTAAATCTGATAACAGAACTCTGAACATTAAATACAGGCAGTACCTTTATTTGACAGCTGGAAAAACCTTAGTAATTATCTAATGCAATTTTTCTGTTTTATATTTCTAGATACTGAAGTCAGGTGAGGTTTTGTGACTGGCATAAGACTAACTAGGCTGCTCATATGCCCATTGCCTAATGTTCTGTTGTTTAGCATTCATAATTCCTGCTATTTTATTATTCAGTATTTAAAAGAAGAAATTACCAATGCTTCAGTTGCATTATTTTTAAGTGGAAATTTAATTTGAGTAAGTAAAAATTCAACTCTTTGAATTTAGTGAAAGAATGTCTTAAAACAGTGAGAAGTGTTCTTTGTTTTATAATTTAAAATATCAGTTAAATACGAACTATATAATAGGTAATGAATCCTATGAAAACACTAAATTTTGAGATCCAGATTAAATCTTTGACAGTCTAGGATATTTATTAATAAACACAAAATTTTTTTGGTCATTAAAATGATTTTTTATCAAGAAAAGATTAAGAACTTGGGTTTCATTGAATGAACTTTTGCTTATTCAGTAAAAATGCAAGCCAACAGATTAGCAATGGTATTTAATTATATGATTCTGAGATAATGAGGTCTATATGTGGGAATGTGTGTATAAGTCAATATGACAAAAACTTATTTCCAAAAGAACTCACAAATTAGTAAGAAAAAGACTACTCAGTTTTTAAAGAATGGGCAAAGGAATTGAACAGATACTTGACAAAAGCAGGAAATCCAAATGGCCAGTAATTATGAAAGGATGTTTAGCATCATTAGCCAATAGAGAAATGCAAATTAAAACAAAGTGAGATACCACTGCATGGGCACCAGAATGAGACTTAAAAAAAAAAAAAAAAAGACTGGCAATATCAAATGTTGGTCAAATTATGGAGCATCTGAAACTCTCATATGTTACTTCTGGAGTAGAATTTGGTACTACCACTTTTGAAAATGTTTGGAAATATCTACTAAAGCTGATATACCATATATACTATGACCCAGCAATTCTACTTCTGGGCATGTAACTGAGAGGAATGAAAACATCCGTACAGAGGCTTATGCACAAACGTTCATAGCAGTCAGATAATAGAAACTAGAAACAACTCAAATGTCCATCAACCAGTCCATAAAAGTTGAGTTGGGCTGTCACTATGGAAGAACAATGAAATAATTACAGTCTAATGAAAAGTACTCTGATGGCAGTATGAGAAAGGTACCAAGCACAGGTTGAGATGTACCTATTCTGTGTGTGTTGAGCGGGGGAGGAGTGATGAGAAAAAGAATAAATCTTAATTTGGTGAGTCTTGAAGGATGATTGGGAATTTACCAAGAAGCCCCCAAAGGAGAAAAAGCCATTTCATTGTTAAAGAGTACAAAGACAGTAGTGACTGAGGAAGCCTGCAGTTTCTTTAACAATGAGTAAGGGATAGGATATGGTCTTAGAAGTTTCTAGATTGTGAAGGCCAGATAAACCCTACTAATAATTTTAAATTAATCTTATGATAGATCCATGTTGGTAAATGTTTTTAAATAAATTAACTAATGTGAGTAGATGAAAGGAGAAAATTTAATACCTTTTCCTTGATGATGAAAATTCTTAGAAAACCAGGCACATTCTGTTAACTTGGTGAAAATAATATCAGAAACCAATAGGGAACATTTACCTAATGTGAAACACCCAACACATCGCTTTTTAACCAATGATTAAGACAGAGACTACAGAGTCTCACCACTAGTAGTCAGCATTTTTCTAGAGTTACTAGCTAGTGCAATAAAATAGGAAAAAGTAATTGAATACAAAGTTTTAGAGGAACAGGGAAAATATGAGTTTGTTTCTAATTTGAATAGGTTGAATTAGTTACTTTGAGAACAAAAACTTAGACTCATTTGATATTCAACAAGTTGCCTATTAAAATATAGATACTACTTGTACACAGGCAAACATATATCCTATTCAACCATGCATGTAAGAGATATTGGAAGAAATTATTAAGCTATCTCTGGATCGTGCATAGGAAATTTTAGATGTTTATGTGTTTCTCAAATTTAATACCAAAAAAATGCTCTAAAGAAATGTTTAAAGCAGGAAGTTTATTCTATAAGTGATTATAGAGGTATGGGAAGATTTTAAACAAGAGTTTGATATAAATAGGCTTTTAATTTAAAGTATTATTCTGATAACATTGTGGAAGATGTGTGAGGTCAAGACTGGAGGCATAGAATGTGGAGGCTATTGTAATTGTCCAGATGTAAGATTTTGAATAGCAATTGAACATGAAGTGAAATATTTAAATAGAAAATTAATATGGTATATTGCCTCTACTTGGAGAATAAAAGTAAAGGAGACATCAGGGATGACTTCCTGCCCTCTCCTCCTTTTATTGAATTCATCAAACATTGCTGTTTGCCAGGCATTCTGCCAATAGCTGGATACAAAGCTAAATAAGATACAGCTCCATATTTAATGAGCTTAGTCTGGTAGGGATACAGTCCCATTAACAATTTTAAATCACATGTGTTCAGACTTACAAGATGAGCATTGATATCTAGGAATATTTAGAATAAGTCAATTCAGGTAGCTGGGACAGTCTAGCATAATCAGTCTTCATGGAGAGACAGCATGGCATATGCTGGGAACAACAAGCAGTTATGACTGGAAAAAAATGATTAAGGAATGATGAATGCCAGGAGATAGGACTGGCAAAGAGGAAAAATGCTAAGGAGCTTGGGCTTGATCCTGTAAGTTGACAGCCAGAGAGAACTACAATGGTTATGTTTCCGTTGAAGTATAAAATTGGAAAGGATATTTAGTTACATCGAAAAACAAAATATTTTAATAAGTATCAAACTGAAATAGTTATAACCTGAAATAGTTATAACCGTCCTATAAAATAGCATGATCTCATTTGGGTCAAAGTGTAAAGTAAAAGATATGTATGTAAAAGGTCTCAATAGTGTTTGAAGTATGGGCATATTTTCTTTTTTTTTGTAACTAACTTTATTGAGATAACTTATACAAATTAAGTATTTCATTGTATAGCTCAATATATTTTGACACATGTAACACCTGTGTAATCTGCCACCACAATCAAGTTATAGAAGCGTTTGTTACTCCACAAAGCTCCCTCTGCAGACCCTATGCAGACAATAACCACCTTAGTCCCACTCCCTAGGCCAGAGGCATCCACTCTTTTTATTTATTTATTTATTTTTTACATATTTGTGTTTCCTGGACATTTCATATAAGTGGAATAAGATAATATATAGTTTTATGTATCTGACTTATTTTGCTCAGCATACTGCTTTTCAAATTATCCATGTTTTGCATGTATCAGTAGTTTGTAACTTCTTGCTGAGTAGTATTCCATTGTGTGAATATCACACAATTTGTTTAGCCACTTACCTATTGGATATTTGGATTGTTTCCTGTTTATCATTCTAGCAGATGTGTGATGGTATATTATTTTAGTTTGCATTTCTGCATTGAGCATTTTTTCATAGGCTTTTTTACTATCTCCTTTGTAAAATATCCTGCTTAGAGGAAAATAAAGGAAAGTAGTGTAGCTAAAGAAGAGTACAAGATCAGGAGAGATCTTTTTAAGGTAAGAGATTAGAGACCATCTTTATAGGCCAATGCAAAGAAGCCAGTACGATGTAGGAATAGCTGTTTAATTTTTAGGCCTTTGTAGAAAGTAGCTGCTGATGTGTGCTGAAACTAAAATAGGTACCATCTTGATTAATAGGAGAAGGAAATGAATAACAGAAGTTCTTAATTTCTTTTAAGGGATGATCTCAGAGATATTTAGGAACTGATTTACAAATAAAAAATAGGAAACAATGTCTATACACAAAATTATTGGTTGACTTTAGTACATTTTGTACACCCTTGGTACATTTCTAATTGAAAATTTCTTTTTCCCTCAGAATTACTTTCTCCAGCTAGCAAAAGGTATATGACCAGAGAGTATAAATTCTATTTTAAATTACCTTAGATTTGATCTATTTTAAAAAGAAAAATGCTCTATTTTAAAAAATAAGTATTTAATTACAGTTTTGGATTACTGCAGTTGTCCATTAGTAAAATTTTAATGGAATTCTTGAAGAAGATAATTGCTATGCCATCTTGTTTATACATATGGAGCTTTACAATTAGAAACCTGTTTTTCTGGGTACCAAAACCAGAAGACAGGCTGGTTTTTGTTACTGTTATTACTTTGATCCACTTGTGGTCAAATTAGTTAATCCCAAAATTATCTCTCAGGTTTGTTCGGGGAATTATTAATAAAATGATTTAAAATAGCCATAAGAAGTATTAGAGAATTACTGAATTCTTATTTTAATCATGAGTTACTTTTGTAAAAAAATTCTACATGTAAATTTCTATGTTTTCATTAATGGTGACAATTTGGGTTTTGTTATCTGCATTATTGCAAAGTACTCTTTTTTGGTGGGTAATTGAGTTTGGAAATAAAAAAGGGAAGAAAATCAGAGGTATTGACAACGAGAACATACATGGTATAATATTTGGGGCAAAGTAGTCTACAGAGCAAAATTTGTACCTTTAAATATTAATGGTAAAAAAAAAAGATTGAAAATAAATGAACTGAACATACAGCTCAAGTGATTAGAAATTGCAAGGGGAAATAAAGCAGAAGAAAGAAATTAAATTATTTAAATGGAAAGAACAATAGATTTAACATTAGAAACTAATTCTTTGGAAAGTATAATAGAGAAAAGTTTGACAAGTTAGATGGAAAAAAAAATACCAAAAACATTAGGGAAGAAAAGAACATGAATGCAGGAGATTAAAAATTATAACATAAAACAGTTACAGCTTTATGTTACTAACTGTGAAGTTGCTATCAAGTGGGTGGTTTTCTAAGAAAATATAAATTTTGTACAGGTTCTGTCAAAACATCCAGGAACATACAATTCTTATGTTAAATAAACTGTATTAACACATAAATCTAGACTATTTCCCAACTCATTGTATTAGGATAGTATGACCTAGATAGTAAAACTCAACAGTACTTTTGTAAAATTGCACATGAACCCACTCACCAAGTAGAGGCCAGTACAATTTATGAACACTAATGTAGAAATCTTAAAATTTGAATAACTCATCTAAAAATATATTAAGTAATAATTTGTTATGTGCTCGGTACTGTGCCTAAGCAGTTTATATTGATTACCTGAATCTTTTAAGTACCTTAAGTGGTAGATGCCATTCTATAGATCAGGAAACGAAAGCTTTAAAGAAATTCATCATAGTCAATTGGAATTTATCCTAGAAATGCAAGAAGTGCTCAATTTTAGGAAGTTTTTTAATGTAATTCACTATAGTATGGTGGTGGTTCTATTATTCTTCATATAAGTTTATCTTGTTAGGCTGTAACTCTTGAAAGTGTTATCTCTGATTTAAAATATAGTTGCATAAACATGATTTAAAAAACTATAAAATAGCAAAATAACTGTTAGAACAGTTTTTCTTCCCTTATGTGGAATATTTTATAGTATGTTGGGAGAAAGTTTGAAGAAGGAAATCATTCATTCATATGTATGAATAACAAAATCTTATTTAGTTGTTTTAAATAGAATGCTATTGTTAATCATGATAACAAGACTGAAAACTCTATGAGAAAAAAAAAAAACATTTTTTCCTTATTCTTTTTAGTGCCTTATAAGTGGTTTTTACAATTATAAAATATATTAAAAATACTTATGTAGATCCTGGCCATATTTCCTACAATCTAGGAAGAATAATCTCTTTTTATTTCTTAGGTACAAACTGTTTTGAAGCCAATCCACCAAAAAGAAGGACAAGAATTAACTGCTTTGCTGAATGCTCCACATATTCAGGTAGAAAATGGAAAAAGCATTATATATGTGGTTTTTCCAATATTCAGATTCTCTGAATCAAAGTTTCTTTGGGCTAGTAGAGACTTCCAACATTATCTAAACTGTTTTGGTTGTTTACAACTCCTACTGCAAAATAATTACTTTTGGATTATATGTTTTTGTATTTAAAATTAACTGCATTATTTTTTAAACAACTTATTTTTTTACCAAAAATCTTCTTTTTGGTTATATTTTTTGTAAATTTATTTATGGTGTCAGGCTTTTAAATTGATTTTGTTTTCATGAAGTAATAAGCATTTTAGACTTTCATAACCCATCCCAGGATATACCCTATTATACCTAACACATTCTTAGATATTATTAGCTATAAAAAACATAGAGTTGCATCTGTGCTACAGCTGGAAAATTTGGAAACATCTGAATATATTATTAATTATATCACTTTTTTTAAAAGTTTAATGATCAGAATACCGGCTATATGATTAGATTAAAATCTACAGAAATAAATCATACTGTTGCCTTAAATGCTATGGATTTCTTTGAAACAGGCACTTTTACTGGCCCATGATAAGGTCGCTGAGCAGGAAATGCAGCTCGAGCCCATTACAGATGAGAGAGTTTATGAAAGCATTGGCCAGTATGGAGGAGAAACTGTGAAAATAGTTCGTATAGAAAAGGCTCGAGATATTCCATTGGTAAGTGTTCCACACCTCTGATCTGAAATCCTTTCTACACAGGGATCTTTTGTATGGCAAGCAGATAGTTGAAGACCCCTTTACATTTCTGCTAGTTTTTCTTTTTTGTAGTTATTTGCTGGAGTTCTTTTATGTTATTCTTTATACTCCTTATTCAACTGAGAAAAAATTGTTTGTTTCACCATAATTTGATGAAAATATAGTAGCTTGTGAAGTAACCGTTGAGAACAAAGACAAGTAATCTGCTTCATTATTCTCCCAGCTTTAAAAAAAAAGCATAATTAGAAAATCTTATCTCTTGAAACACATTTGCATACTTCACATATACTTAAAAGTATGTATTCCTTAATGTTAATATTTGTTTTATAGTTTTTAGTAAAAACTTTCTCTTAGTCTGCTATTATTGCCTTATTTTTTTCCCTTTATTTTCAGGGCATATTCTTAAATCCTTATGTCTCAAATTATGTCTTGAATATTGTGGTACATGAAATAGGGACCAAATTTTATGGGCAGTTTATATTATTTTTTTTTCTGATGCTACCAGGAAAAAGAAATTGGGAAAGCTATGACAAAAGTTTAGGAGAAAAATGTTACAAACTCTGTCTACTTTCAAACTTTTTCTGTATCTCATATTTCAATTTTTAAAATGTATATATTTCAGTAGTGCTTCCAATTTTTATAATAAATATTAATGTTTAATACATTTTAATTTGAACTAAGTGCAGCTATGTAATATTTAACATTTGAATAATCAGATTAGTCTTCATTCCTTCATGTATTGAATTTTAAAAGACATTTATAGTTATGTTATGTTCACTAATTAAATCTAAATATAATATAGCTTTTGACTAGTATTTAGCTTATAGAGAACAAATTTGATTATAGGTCTTAACATTGTTTTTAAGCAAGTGCATTTTTTAGTTCTTGTGTGCCTTCATAAGTCTGCTTGATTTTAGAATTTTAACAAAGAGAATGTTCTGAAGCAGAAAATGTGGAGAAACTGGTCAGCTTTCAAATCTAATTATCATAATTTCCCTAGATGGATAAGTAAATTTTTTCACAAGATAACTGAAGGCTAGTATTGTTGAATAGAAAAACATAAGAATTTAAAAATGAAGAAATGTTGAACCGAAAAATTGCATTTTTACTTTAAAATTGATGTTCCATTTTTTTTAGGGTGCTACAGTTCGTAATGAAATGGAGTCTGTCATCATTAGTCGGATAGTAAAAGGAGGTGCTGCAGAGAAAAGTGGTCTGTTACATGAAGGAGATGAAGTTTTGGAGATTAATGGCATTGAAATTCGAGGGAAAGATGTCAATGAGGTTTTTGACTTGTTGGTAAGCTGTCACAGGTGGAAGAATTAGTAGGTTCTTGAAAGCTGGGGGTTTTTTGTTGTTATTAAACTTCAGAAAAATATATTTTTAAAGCATTTTAAAAGTAATTGTTAAGAGTCCTAGACAATTTCTAATCTAAATTTTATATAACATTCTCACAATACTTATTAGAGTTTTATTTTGGGGTGGGTACCACTGATATTTCTTTTTGAGCTTTATTACTGCTAGTATATTTTATTTGCCTCTAAAATCACTAATAGAACTCGTGGTTTATTCAACATATATTTATTGACTGCCTGCTATATACTAGCTGCTAGGCAAACAGCAGTTTGCCTAAATTCAGTTTCTCATTTCTACTAGCTGTATTTCAGGTGCTCAAGAGCAGCAATAGGTAGCTAATGTCGCCCATATTAAAGAGTAGATATGTAACATTTCCATCAGCATATAAAGTTCTATTAGTGCTAGTATAATGAGAAAGTCATTTGTAGACAACTTTTGAGAGCAATTAATGATCACTTTATATGCACCCACAAACCAGATTTATATTCTTACTGATTTTACATTAGTTGTTAGATAGAATCTCTCCTATCTGCTGATGCCTGTTGAAGAATCTAGAAAGTATCTTTATATCCTTATTTTCTCCCAACTGCATTCAATGCTTTGGTAGAGCAAAGTGCCAATGGTAGTTGTTTTTTGCACTTGGTTTATTGAGTGCTCTCTCTAGGTCAAGCAATGCTCCCCACTCTCTCAGGGCCAGAAGTGTGATTACTATCTATGCTGGAGGTATCTGAACGATACAGTTAGTGGTATACTGGGAAATAACAGTGAACCTAGCACTAAGATTGTATACAGTTAAAAAATAGAATGGGAAGTGAGAATGTTTGTATACTTGTATCACTTTTCTAATCCTAGTCACAATTACTATTTCAAATTTTACTGTATTAAAATTGAAATGTGTCAGAGTAGATAACTAAGAATTGTTATAGCACTGTGTTATCACTCAACCATTCACTGTGGAATCTTCCTTAACTTAACACTGATGATGAGAAAAACCCAAGATTTATGAGCTAAATGGTTTTCCCCAGTGGACTAGAATTGCAGAATGCGATATTACTGGGTAACTCTAATGGGATCCATGAAAGGCATAATTTGTGCTTCCTGATGAAATGGGATTCACCTTTACTGATTTTTTAAAAGTCTCCTAAAAGTTCCAGAATAGTTCAGTTTAGGAAATATTGCTCATAAGATCATTGAATTATTTTCATAAATAATGGATTTTGAAAACAATCTAATCTCTCTATTACAGTCTGATATGCATGGTACTTTGACATTTGTTCTGATTCCCAGTCAACAGATCAAGCCACCTCCTACCAAGGAAACTGTAGTAAGTATTCTGTTGTTGTTCATTATTTATTGTCTGATGGTTACTGTTTACTTTTTAAAATAAATTTTATTTTTAGAGTAGTTTTAGGTTCATAGCAAAATGGAGCAGAAAGTCTAGAGTTTAACATGCCTCGTTACCCACACACATGCATAATCTCCCCCATTATCAACATCCTGCACCAGAATGGTACAGTTGTTACATCAATGAATTGATGGTTCCATTATTACACAAAGTTCATAGTTTTACAATAGGATTCCTTTTTGGTGTTGAATATCCTATGAGTTTTGACAAATGAATAATTACATGTATTCGCCATTGTATTGTACAGAATAGTTTTACTGCCCTAAAAATCATCTATGTTCTATCTGCTCATCACTTCCTCCCCCAACCCATGACAACCACTGATCTCTGTAGTTTTGCCTTTACCAGAATGTCACATAGTTAGAATCTTACAGTAGATAGACATTTTAAATTGGCTTTTTTCACTAGTGATAAGCATTTAAGTTTTTACCATGTCATTTCATAGCTTGATATAGCTCATTTCTTTATAACGTTGAATAATATTTCATTGTCTGAATATAGAACAGTTTATCCACTCACCTACTGAAGGACATCTTGATTGCTTCCAAGTATGAGTAGTTAAAAATAACATTGCTATGCAGGTTTTTGTGTGGACATGGTTTCAGTTCATTTGGGTGAATATTAAGGAATTAAAAACTTAAATCCAGAGACTTCCGGTTAAGATGACAGAATATGTTTAGAAAGAAGGAAATGACAAGTTATTTTCAAGTGAGAGCATCCGGGTGATTTTTACTTTCTTTTTATTTTTTACGACTATGTATTGTTAAAAATACGTACGTAAACATAGACACAACACTATGTCCACACAAGAACTTGCACATGAATGTTTGTTTGAATATCAGAAATGTAAAAACAAGGAAATTCAGTAGTTTTTTAAAATAAATTTGAATGTCAGTATTTCAAATTGAGTAAACTCTGAAAAGTAAAAAGTAGAACATACTTTTAGAATTTTTATGACTCATAACATTGAACTTTGCCTTTTTTGTCATTATAGGTGGATTTATTTAACTTAAATATACTTAGTATGGGGGGAATGTGCTTATACAAAGTATGCACAGCTCTTGTTTTAGAGTGTATATTGCTATTTATGTTAAACATTTACTCAACTAGTTATATTGAAAGACAGACTTTTTTACCCTATGACCCAGCAGTTTCACTCCTAAGTGTACATCCAAGAGAACTGAAAACATATATCCTCATAAAAACTTGTACATGAGTGTTCATAGCAGCATTATTATAATAGCCAGAAAGTAGAAATAACCCAAATGTCTGCCAGCTAATGAATGGAAAATGAAATATTTTATATTCAAAGAATAGGGTAGTATTTGGCAATAAAAAAGGAATAAAGTACTGATTAATATGTTTCAACATGAATGAACCTTGGTAAAATTATGCTGTGTCACAAAAGGCCATTTGTTGGTTCATTTATATGAAATGTCCAGAATAAGTAAATCCAGAGACAGAAAGTAGATCTGTAGTTCCTTAAGTATAGGGCTGGGGAGTTAACAGTATGGAGTTTCTTTTTGGGCTGATGAAGTGTTCTAAAAATGAATGTGGTTACACACCTCTGAATTTACTAAAAACCATCTAATTGTGTATACGGGTGATTTGTATAGTATTTGAATTTTATATCTCAAGAAAGCTGTTAAAAAATTACAGACTTCAAAGTGCTGGATTAACATGAAAGCCTGACGTATTACTTCTGTTGTTATTCTTCACCTTTATAAAAGCATAACAGTTTGAAAGAGCACAATTTTATTTTTTTCTTAATTACATTTATACTTTATATTTTAGCTATCATTCCATGTTTTTCCTTTATTCTTTATGGATATTGAAATTGATGTTGCATCTGCAACCTTCTTTCTGTATAATGCTCTTTGTAGGAGGAGAAATGGGAAAATATTTCATCTCTGAATTCTGACAGCCCGATTCTCTGTGCACTGTGCCTTTACACATATCTCCTGTGAACAAGCCCTGAACTTCAAAAGTAGCTCTGCACTCTGAAGAGACAGACACAGCAGAGGAGGGCTGGAATATACCTTTACTTATATGGCTTTAAAAAGAAAAGGAGAGAGAGAAAGGAAAAGTAAAGATTCCGGGTTTAACCCTTTTAAAATACAGTATTTGATGAGTAGATATCTATTAAAAATAGAGACAATGTTGTGCAGTGTTTTTCTTTTCCTTCATTTCCTCCTTCTGTTATGAAGAACTCTCAATTGCAATATCTCTTGCAAAGTTTTTATCAAACCTATCTGGCTTAAAATGAACTACTATTATTAAAGTTCACACTGAAAGTTTCCACAAAGAAAACAGTGATAGGAAGTCATAATTTTAGTTGGCATATGCAGGCTAATTATCTGTGGCATTAGTGATTTTAAGAAATTAAAACCAATTTATTGAGCATCATTATGGTACAGGTCAGGATCTAGTAAGAGCAACAAAAAGTATCTTGCTGATGTTATGTTTTGTATTGTTAGAAAAGAAACATGTATTTAAGATAAATAAATCAAATAGGTGTTATCTAAAACCTAGTTATAATCACTTACTGAATTATAACATCATAAATGGCAAGAGTAGACTGTGTCAGAAGCACTCCCTTATTTGTTAAGTTTCTTTTGCATGACATATAGCAACCAGTGGCTGCTCTTTCATTTGTGGAGGGCAAGAGTCTTGGCACTTTTGTAGTTTACTTCCAGAGTGACTGGCACATTTATCTGAGGAAACATATGCATTGTTTAAGCTGTGCCATTTCCTTTTCTCCATATCGACTTTAAAAAAATAAATAAATAAAAGTGGAGTTCCCAGACAAGTGTGTAAGACTTTAGATTTTCCACAGTATAATTGAAAGAATATGGAGGGAGAAAATAGAATACTTGAGTTGAAGGCACTTTTCTTCATTTAGTCCAATGCCCTAATCTGACAGAGGTATAAATCAAAATGTAGCAGGATCACACTACTTATTAGGGATGGAATATGTACTAGAAAATTCTATTTACTGATTGTTCAATAAATTTTAGCTATTATGATTACTTATTTCATGCCAGGTACGGTACTAGTCGCTCTATGTGTTTTATCTCATTTAATCCTCACAGTATCTCTGTGAACTATAAGTACCTTGATTATTTCCATTTAACAGGCATTGAATGGAACTTAGAAAGGTCGAGTTAATTACAAAAGCCTACTAATGGGAAGTGACTGAGTTAGGCTAAAACCTGTGCGTATTACAGAACCTGTGTTCTTAACTCTGTGTAGTGTAACAGGTAATGAATGTCCCACAAAGCCACTAAATATTAGGTTTCTGCATTAATGTTTATCATCAGTCCAAAGAAAATAATTAAAATACCATGATTGAAAATTCTAACTATAGATGAATTAACTTCTTAGTAGCTATGTATGTGATAGTCTGGATTCTGAGTACAACAAAAGCATAGCATGAGACTTTAGTATTTGAAAATGCTTTGGAGTCTCTTGCCTATAGAAGACTGCTAGCTCTAATAAGACAGGGAGCATGACTGAAGTCTCTTGTGGTGTCTGGGCTGGGAGGATAGAAGTGTTTTAAGGGGAACGTTAAGGCTTAGAATATAACGATGCTAAATCACAGCTCAGGAATACAAACCATAGTATTAGTCAGCCACTGGCCCAGTGATGTTAATAATCGAAATATACTCTTAAGGGTCCCAAATAACTTTTTTCCTTACAAAGAATACCTATTGGATCCCTGTGCTAATAAGCACTGGGTTTATGATCATGAACATAACATAAAATATAGCTTGTGGTTAAGTGATAGATAGAAATAAGCAGAATGTGAACATTGAGAATAAAAAGAGGTGGGGTAATTATACAAGATGGTCAGGAAAGACCTCTAGGGAAGGCAGCATGAAGCTGAGACCTGTAGGATGAGGGGAAACAAGACTTGTTAATTAGCTTTCACGTATCATTTCTAAAGAACTTTGTGTTTGGAAAGCCTGTGGACATGGAGCAAGGTAGAGGAGTAGAAAAGATGGGGTGGGGATTCTATGAGATGAGCCTGAAGAGGTAGGTAGATCCAAGTCAACTAGATCTCTTTGGCCATGGCAGGGAATTTGGATTTCAAATATAGTAACACCATCTAATTGGTATTTAAAAAAATTCTTCTGGCTGCTGTGTGGACATTTGATCAGTATAACCAATAATGGAAGCAAAGAGGAAACTATTGCTGAAGTCATTACAAAATATGATGACTTAAACTTGGATGATAGCAGTGGCAGTGGAGAACATAAATCAGGCTGTGTTCTGGAAGTAGAAATGACAGTGTCTTGTAATGAATGTGGAAGGTAAAAGAAAGGAAGTAAGGATACTTGAACAACTGCGTGATGGTGGTGTTATTTACTAAAGAGAAATCTGGAGGGAGAACAGATTTGGGGAGGAAAAAAGAGGTCCATTTTATAGGTTTATGGTACCTGAGGGGCATTTGGGTGGAGATACTTAGTACACAGAATTAAATATATTAGTCTGGAATTCTAGGAAGAGATCTGGGCTATAGTTATATATCTTATGGGGAGAGCAGGTCAGGGGTGAAATTTATATGTATTTTGTGTTTGTGAAAGGAATTCTGTGGATTTTTAAAAAATGATTGTTTCAAATGTTCATAGCCTATAAAGATAACTGAGTTAGAAGGAAAAGTTGAGAACCACTGTTGTCAGATGTATTTATTATTTTTGTTAGAAGTATAAACTACATTATATAATTTTTGTGTTAATTTTTTTCTGGGATTTTGTGATGCAATAAGATTTTTATGGACATCCCTTTTCAAGTTAGGGCAGCTCAATTAAGTTTGCTGTTACCCTATAGTTTGTATTTCCAGCTGCCTACTACTAAACATCAATCAGATGTCCCAGATACGCCAAAGTTCTCGTAAAAATGGAAGAGAACAAATAATAAAAATATTCTTTCTTAGGTGGGTGTCAGGGGAAGAGGAATCTCAAGGTTAGGGGGAGGAATTTGATAACTGTTACCTAACTCTATAAAGACTTTTCTTGATGCTGCCCTTAATCTTACAATCTGCCTGAGGGGTAATGTTTAGACCAAAGATAAGGGAAGACATACTTTGACTATTTTCTCTTCCATGAGTAATTCTAAAAGTTAAAGATAAATCTACTACAATAAGAGATACAAAAAATAAAAATTATAAAGAAAAATCATTTTGGACCTTTGAATCCCTTAGGAAAGATGTAAATAAACCGATCAATCATTATCCCGTTACAGTATTCCCATCATTAGGACTCAAATGTGAATAGCTTACAAATACTATTTTTTTTTAAAGGCAAAGAGGAAGATATCAGGCTGGAAAATAATTGTATCTAAACAATCCTGAAATTTAAAATTAAAATTTAAAATTTTAAGACAATTTGGTTTGGAAACCAACCACTGTTTTGATTAGATACACTGTATTGATATACCATTGTTAAACCCTGGAACTTTTCTATAGAGATAAGTGTCTTTCCTTCATTTAAAAGGTCTCTGTTTTTCCTTTATATGGGAAACAAAATAAATTAGTTGATAACAGAGCTAGAGAGGAAAGATTGGTGGAGATAACTTCAAGAACTGATAAGAATTGATCAGTGGAATATATGGATAGAAGTCATGTAGTACATGTTAAGTACAATGCTCAGACTTTGACTCAGGCAATTGGTTAATTTCTCTGATGCGAAATAAACTTTCTTCTGAATTTTAGGGTACATTTTAAACAGCACTAGATAAACTTGTCACATAAGCCGAGTATATTCTCTGTACTTTTCTCCCCAGCCTAAACAAAGAGGAGCCCCATTACAAACTGGCTAAATCCAAATAGTCAAGGGGCAAGACCTAGGCAAGGATAGAGAGAAAAGCATCTCTGGTGATTTTGTTGGCCTCTGGCAAAGCTCATAGACCTAGGTACAGCCTCCTCACTGATCTATTTAATTTCCCTTAGGGTAGATTTTAAGGTTCATTTTAAATGGCAGGTATATAGTAATTATCCAAGAATCTAATTAAAATGCAGAGTCTGAAAGTCTGAGATGTGGCATAAGAATTGATTATTTTAATAAACATCCCAGGCAGGTGATCTGAGCAAAACACTTTGAAAACAATGTGTTAGGTATTGCTTTCAGAAAGTGATTTCATAAAATCATCAATCAGGCTGACAAGTAGTCTGATTCCACAAGTCTCTAAAAAGCCTGCTACCATAAATGACCTCTCTACCACCTAAAATGATGCTTATAATTTCACACTTAGATTTCCAAGATTTTTATTATTTTATTTTATTTTATTTTTTTGGCTAAAAAGCAACAATTTAGGAAGGATTTGACAGAGATGATGCTCGAGAGATTTTTTTTTTGATCATTCTACACATTTGAGACATCTCATGCAAAGATTATAAAATTGTATATATAATATTTTTACCCAATATCTCAACTGTATTGATTGCTGCTACCTGCATAACTTTCTAAAATTCATTTTTGGTTTTTAACAAGTTTTCAAGATTGTAATAAAAACTTTTCATATTAAAAACAAGCCTCTTTCAGACACTCTAGTTGGAATGCAGCGGAACACTTTCAAATTGAATGGGGTATCTTAACTGTATTTAATCCAAAAGTATGTGCGATGTGATTCCATTTAAATGAAGTAAAATACAGGGGAAACTAATCTGTGCTTCTAAAAATCAGGATGCTGTTTACCCTTGGAGGGAGTAGGAAGGTTAAGACTGAAAGAGACATGAGGGCAAGGCTTCTGAGGCACTAGTGATATTCTGGTTCTAGATTTGGGTTCTGGCCACACAGATGTCTTTCATTTGTGAAAACTTATTGAGGTTTACACTTAGGTTTTTGTACTATTTGAACTTATATAATACGTCAATGAAAAGCTACCTCAAAAAAGCAGACTAGCATTTAAATTCTACATTTTTAAATGGATCCATCACTTGCTTTACCTTAGTGTTGCTGTTCGTATATTGAGACTTAGATATCCTCATTTCCTATTTACAGAAGTTAGTAAATGTCTGTATTACTGAAATTACTGTATTTTTCTGTAATTAAAAGAATATTTTTTATCTAATAACACCCTTATGTAAAATTTCTGAAAAAGGCCGTTGCTTTAATGAAAATTCTTGGTTATTATGCCTTATAATGGAGAGTGATCTATATATCTCTTTCCATTAGGTATATATCTTTATCACAGAGAAAATATTTTATCAAATATCATATAGTCCGTCATTGATTAAACTATTTTTTAAGTGTTTCAGGAGCTGAAAAAAAGTACTATCTTATAAAACAATTTTTGGTTTATAATAGGCAGCCTCAATTATGGTGAAGGTAAAAGACTTAAGGAAAGCCAAATAATAGTTGGATAGGAAAGGGCTTAGAATTATAAAATTCTTAATGCTGTCAATCCATTGCTTATTGAGCCAAAACCTAAAATTTAACCTACATGGGGCAGAAACATTCATTGCATGGAGATTTGGATTCGTTAGATGAAAGTTGGCTTTTTACAGATTTTGGAAATGCCATTTGCCCAAGTTAGGTAAAAATTACAGATGGAGACGTTAAAGAGAATATTTTTTCCTTCATTCCTTCTTAGAAGAAAGAATACTTTTTTATATCTTAGAAAAGTATATTGGAGGAAATTTCATAGGAAATGACTTGGCTTTCAATAAGGTTTATGTGAATTCTGACTTTTAATGCTAAAAGCATAACAGTTTTTGATATGCAAACACATTGTTAGTAAAAAATTTTAACTTGTACCACTAGTAGTATTTCAAAGCCTGTGTATAGATTATAACCTTGATCTAGAAAATTTTAGCAGTTTGGGGTGTGATTGTTTATAAATTTAAACTGAGTTGTGATTCTTTATGAACCTAAACACATTCCTTTAGAAGAAACACTGAAAGAGATTAAGGCACATTCAGACTGACAGTGTGGTCAAGAAGGGATGGTGGCACAGGGAAACTGACACTCACCTGCTTAGATGACAGATGCCAGGTTAAAGTCTGCCTTTGGTGGTAGTCATAGTTTAGAAATTGCATACCTTGTTGCGGAATTATTATTTACACAGGTCAGGAATTGAGGAGGAGGTGGAGGGTTTTATTACATTCCTTCTGCTTCTCTTAAGCCTTTGAGGCACCTTATCACTTCAGCTTGTTAGCAGCTAACAAGTACAGTGTTTTGCATACTCTTGTACATGTTTACAGTCAACACAGAGATGAACTTAATTTAAGAAAATATAAGCCTGAGTACAGTTTCCCAAATACTATTTACCTAATTAAACCTCCTTCTTTGTACTAATGAAAAATTATAACATTTTAATTATATTTATTAAAGTATTTTGTGTTGCCATTTCATTATTATTGTTTTTATTTTACCCTTTTTATTTTTTAGATCCATGTAAAAGCTCATTTCGACTATGACCCCTCAGATGACCCTTACGTTCCATGTCGTGAGTTAGGTTTGTCTTTTCAAAAGGGGGATATACTTCATGTGATCAGTCAAGAAGATCCAAATTGGTGGCAAGCCTATAGGGAAGGGGACGAAGATAATCAGCCTCTGGCTGGACTTGTTCCAGGTAAGCACAAGATAGCAGAAAGTACATAGTTAAAAGAATATTTAAAACACAAGCCTTCACAGAGAAAAACTCACTTTTTCATGCCTTTTAAAAAAGATGATGTAATTACTTTTTCATGCAATTGGGTTTTTATGTTGTATCTATAGCATAAGTATCTTGAATATAATAGTGACGAATTTGTTGGACTTTAGAGTGAAATTATGATATGATAATATAATAGTTACGTATGTTTTTTATGTGTATAATAAGGTCACAGAAAACCACAAGTGTCTGCTTTTAAACCCAAAAGCTAGAAACAAATTTTGTGTATACTTAGTCGTATTTCAAAGAAGGAGAAATGAGCTGCTTATAGTAAGTTTAGAGAGTGATGCTACACCCTTGGTTCTTCACAGTAATGGTTACAGGACATTCCTATAGAATCCAAGGGTATTACAGGCAGCTATCATGGTTCTCTTCTCAGTGCTTCTGCCAAATATCAATTTGATATCCTCTTACCATGCCAGCCTTAGCCCATATTTAAAACTGGTGTTTATTGACTTAGTATGTTGAGTTTTTGAAAGTATATAGATGAGTCAAGGAGATTTGAAAAATACTATTTGCAGGTCTTTTTATAGGACAAATAAATGGACCCACCTTAGTTTGTGTTAATGGTTTTCTGTTCAAAGGATTTTTAAGAGATTATAATGTCCATCTTGTATTAATGTCCACTTCTGTTTCAGGAACAGTCTGCATATATATGCGTACTATAAAAATGTGCCATAGAAATGTAACACCGTAATGTTTTTAAACATTTTAATATTTAAATTATTAAAATTATCTTATTTTTTAAAAAATCTGTTAAAGAAAAATACTTATTTTTTAATTTTAATGCTCTTAAAATTTTCCCTCTAGTCATAGTTGTTTCATTAGGAATACAATCTGTACAGCTTCTAGAGATAATCTGGTAGTTTCCTTTAATGCTTCTTATGTGTGTCAAACTCAGTATTAATATTTTTACTTGTAAGCTCTTATGAAATACAGTATGTTATACAGATTATCCCAATATAGATGGAAATTACTTATTGATTTTTAAGAATCCTGGCTTAAAATGGAAAGAATTAGATATAAGACTTAAATATAAAAGTAGAACTCTAATCCAGAATTTTCTAAGTAAAACCACTGTATCCTTCAGAAAAAATACATTCGATTTTAAGTAGATGTCTGAAAAGAAGATGAGGGTCACAGACATTGAAAGCTTAATCCTGAGAGGAAAAACATAATGTGTTTTTTACATATTTGTATTATTGGTAGCTTAAAAGTGGAAATAAAAATTATTAAAATATATACATACATGTGTATTACATACATACAAAGAAAAAGAGGGTTTGGAGTAATAAATTCAAGGGAATACGTTGAGTGTTGTCTTGGAATCAAAAAACGAAGCATGTTCATGTATTATTTTGGAAACTTAACACCTGGAATGAATTTGCTTGATTTGAGATAATTCTAAATGATCAGAACTATTGTAAGATCCAGCATAGTGCTTTCAACATACTAAATGTTCAATAAAAGATTTGTAAAAATTGAACTATTAAATCTTCTAACACTGGTTTATTAATCTTTCCTAACAGGAGGTATATTCAAGTAATGTCCTAGGCTTTGTTGAAAATGAGATTGAAACTTAATACTTTAAACATTTGGAGGTTTATACTCATAGCTGATACACTCATAGGTGGCAGAAAGAATTAGAATATGAAGAGTTACTTTGGATGTTTTCCCTTGATTCAAAAACAAATACTTCTATTCTTTTGTCTTAAATATTTTACTCTTTTTCCTTTCTGCTATCAAGGGAAAAGCTTTCAGCAGCAAAGGGAAGCCATGAAACAAACCATAGAAGAAGATAAGGAGCCAGAAAAATCAGGTTGGACACTTTTATTTGACATTAATGAGAGGTTTCTTGGTTCTCCATCTGGAATCATGTATACAGTTATGTATTAGAACTGTTAAAAAAAAAGATGTATTCGTGGAAGGGTGATGTGGGAGGCAGAATATTATCTTAGGGCTGTAAAGAAAGGACAAAATTTAGGTATTAAAGATTGTCTATAATACAAGATTAATGGAAAATTATAAATGCTTCCCTGGAAAAAAAATTTCTATGAGCAATGTAATAAATGTTTATAAATTTAAATTAAAAGCTATTTGAGTTCTTTAGTTGAAAAACATAGCTTTGTTCAAGGAAACAAATACCAAATTTATAGTTATGTTTATGATTTTTCAACAGGAAAACTATGGTGTGCAAAGAAAAATAAAAAGAAGAGAAAAAAGGTTTTATATAATGCCAATAAAAATGATGGTAAGTTCTACTCTCAGAAATAGCTGGATTTATAACTAAAACAGGTCCACTATCTAACACTTGAAAGAAATTAAACTGATATTTTCAGAGAGTTTTGGTTCTAGTTTTGCCTCCTAATGTGACTAATGTTCTTAAGAAAATCATGTAGCAGAAATTATTTTCTTTTGGAATCCTATGAATAATGCAGTGATTTGAATTCGGAGAAAAATTAAAAATTAAAAGTAGATATAGTGTTATATTAATATTCCTCTAATTTTGAGGAAATTGAATAGAAATTTTTCTAATTCTTTTTTGCTTAAACTATTTGTGAAATTAATACATGCTTCTAATAAGTTCTAACAATATAACTGTATTTTAAGTAAATAATGAATAATTTGTCTACAATAACTCCTGTCACTGAGGCAGCCCATTCCACATAACCTACTACCTACCTGCTGGTTGATTCAGGTACAAGAAGTTTTTTATTTTGTTTTAATTTATTGCTACGATTCAAATTTTTTAAGTTATAGTTTCTCTTAAAATCGTAAATTCTTATAACACTTGGGTCATATCCCAACTGGCAACAGTCTGCTAGACTTGAGTGATGGCTGTTGCCTTTATATTGGGCACCTACTTTCTTTGTTCCACAGTCCCCACCACATCTAATTTTTTATAAACCCAACCTGATTTACTGCTTTTAGTGCCTTCTTGGTTGGTCCTTATGGGCATTAGAATTTGCTGCTCCTGCTTTGGTTCATGTTAGAAACAAACCAAATAATAAAGGCAATCCTTAACCTCTTATTTATAAGGCTTATTCTCTTAACACCTTGAATTTTTTTTAAGTAGCATAAATTAAACTAATGAAAATACAATGTTATGTAAAACTAAATCTGAAATTCCATCTCCATTAATAAAATTTTTTTTCTAAAGTAAACATCCTTAATGGTAATTGATATACTATATAACTAAGAAGATTTATTGAGTTTTTAATTCTTTCTTCTGTACTCAGGTAAGTAATCAATATCTCTTTTTCATCTTTTGAAACACACTAACATTAGCTGATTCAGCTCTGATAGCAATTATTCTAGAGAAAACTTGAAAATTTGAAGTTTACATATATATAAACTAAGTCTGCAAATCATAATGCTGCCACAGTTTGTACATGTTAGAAGGAACTCAGATTTTTCAGAGGGAAAAGCATTCGGGGAAGGGAAGGAAATAAATTTCTGTTCACAATGGTGTCATCATAATTAATATTTTTATTATTAATAATTTCTTTATAGTAACTTCTATTTTAGGGGCAGTAACTATATGCCTTAGATACCTACATCTATTTAGTTCTCACAGTAAATTCCTTGCAACTACAGATTAATAAATTCTGGTTCAGATAGTAAAGTGACCTGCTTAAGTTTTTACAGTTAGTATGTGGTTGAGCTAAAATTTAAACAGATACAGTTTGAGTTTCTGATCTACTCTGTGCTAAGCACTGACAAGACTAAGATGGTTCCCTGCCCCCACGGAACTTAAAGCTGAGAGAGTCTGACTACACATCTGATGCTCTTTCCCAATCAGATGAAGTGGTATGAGTGAGAAGATGGCAGGGCTGCTAGTTCTCTGCCTTTATTTCCCACTTGACAGCTCTGATTTCATCTGGATCAAGGGCTTTAGGAATGTTACCCACCTAGCATAATTTATACTTCTTGAATCATGACCTCAGGTTAGTTTTCATATTGGTATTCCAGAATAAAGTAAACATAAATGGATGAATTGTGAATAGCACAGATATGACCTGTCGTTAAGCTATATGATCACTGAAAAGTGTTCCAGCTTTCTCTGATAATACTACTTACAGTATTTGTGAATATTTGTCTATGTCAGATGTATGTGCTCAGCATGTACATTTGTCTGATCCTGAAACCAGTCCTCTTTAAGTGTTAGTATCCCCATTTTACAAAAATGATAGATGTTATTCTCTTTAGTTTATCCCCTTGTGCATAACCCTCTGTCAAAGTATTGGCTACAAACTAGCTATTTTACATAAGAATCAGTGTAGTTACAGTATATCAAACATTTAAACAGCGTGAAACAAGAGAAGCAATACACTTTTTTAGAAGGATTAATATATTGCCTGATTTATCTTAATAATGTCCTGGCAAGGATATGACATAGGAAAACACTCATAATACCTTGTTGATCCAAAAAGTTAAGCATTTTTAATAATAAATTGTGCTTTTCAAAATTTTTAGGTGACCTATAAGTACATGTTTATTGCATAGCAATAATTTTGTCTGAAGGACTTAACTTTTTCTGTTTTCTAAAGACTATGACAATGAAGAAATCTTAACTTATGAGGAAATGTCACTTTACCATCAGCCAGCAAATAGGAAAAGACCTATCATTTTGATTGGTCCACAGAACTGTGGCCAGAATGAATTGCGTCAGAGGCTCATGAACAAAGAAAAAGACCGCTTTGCATCTGCAGTTCCTCGTAAGTTTGAATGTGCTTTTCATTTTCCTGTGCTTTTCAATTAATCACCTTAGAACCTAATTGTCTGGGGAAATTTTTTATTTATTTCATCAAAACTATGTTGTCAGGAAAATGGAACTTTGTTTTAATCAACTCTTTTGAGAATTTGTTGCTAACGATAGTCATTTTGAGAAATTTCAGTTTCTCCTAAGAATATGGTACTAATTACTTTCTATATGAATTTCCTTTGGGGTTCTTACAATTTCTTGTTCAATTTGGATCAACTTATGGTTTTTTAAACCAACATAGAAAATAGAAATTTAGACATAATCTCTGAACACAGAAGTTCTGTTTAAAAATTATAGAGTACCTAATCTAATGGAAATAAACTTCAAGAAAAAATGAGTGGTAGTGTTTTAAATGCGAGATGAAGTAATTTAAAGTGTATACATAAAATTCTTAAGATAATTAAATGCAACTATTATTAAATACTAAAAACATTTTTGTTCATTTCTCAATCTAGAAATAAAACCAGTCAATGTTAAACACATGGGCTCTTAACATTTTCTCAATTCATTATTTTATTATCTGTGTTATAAAATAAAAATTTTTTCTGACTAGCAAAATTATCCCCTTTCTTACCCTGATCCCTGCCCATTCTTTTTATCTAATTTTGATTGCCTAGATACAACTCGGAATAGGCGAGACCATGAAGTAGCTGGTAGAGATTACCACTTTGTTTCACGGCAAGCATTCGAGGCAGACATAGCAGCCGGAAAGTTTATTGAACATGGTGAATTTGAGAAAAATTTGTATGGAACCAGCGTAGATTCTGTACGGCAAGTGATCAACTCTGGGAAAATATGTCTTTTAAGTCTTCGTGCACAGGTAAAGCTGCTTTGGTTTAGGGTGTTGAATTTGAAGGCATCTTTTACAGAGTATTTAAGTGGAAACTAAATTCTGGTATAAGAACTACAGTACCTAGTTAAGTTCTCATACAGTTTTTTCCCATGGGTTCCCCATGTGAAATCAGACAGGTTTCTAAAGCTCTTTTCGTTTCCTCAGAGAGTAAAATACATACATAATCTTATATATATGTGTACATATTTTCTGAAGATGAAAATATAGTAACTATAGTACTCAGTGCTTTAAATATCTTAGAAGTTATAAAAGAATTTCCCTTTTCTGATTCCAATCTGAGAAAAATTAGAATAGAGGTCATTTTTATAGTTTTAAATGCTATAGTTCAAGTATTAGTAGGTATCATAGTGAATAGTTTTATTAAATAATGAAACCTCCATTGGTTTTTATTATTTGGCAAACTAAACAAAAACTTGAAAAATGTAACAATTGTTTCTTAGATTTTCATTAAAAAGTAAAATTTAGAAATTTAGGATTTTTAAGGTTGTGTTTATTGTGGAAAACTTGTAAACTAAATAGCTTCAGCATAAAATTTTCTTAAATGTGGTGGAATCTACTGCAGCGGTCATTAAAGAGATATATATGAAAGAGAATTGAGCCTAAAATGGCTCTTTTAAAATAGTAGTTACAATTTTTTTGTTTTTTGTTTTTCTTCTTATAGCAGACAAAAGAGTTTAGTCTACTATTTCAATTACAACATTTAAGAGAAGCATAAATGTTTGTACTAAATTCCTTCAAGGTTCTTTATACTTTTGGGCTAGCAGATTTACCGGAGAACTTAGAGAAGTTAAGCATATTGTCTTAATAATAATTTTAGATAGAAAAGGGCATGTCCCTGTAATCCCCATTTTGATAGAGTGCTTCAGTTTAGGGACAGCACTGTCATGCAATGGCAAAGGTCAGATAAAAACCACCATCTCCTAATTCAAACAGAGTCTGCTTTTTCTTGGATGTACTTTTCCAGATTTTTTTCTTTTGTATATGTATGTGAAGTTTTTCCCTTTGATTTTGCTTACATTTAGACTCTGGTACATGGCAAGGTGATTGCTCATTTCTAATTGCTCCAAAATGGATTTTTTGTATTTTTAATACTATAGTCTGTATATGATCTTATTAGCATGGTAATATAGCATCACATAGTTGTAATCTTCAGGGTCATTTATTTTTATTTCATTACATAAAAAGAACAAGCTAGTATTATGTGTGTGTGTGTGTCTGGTGTGTGAATTTATACATACACAGTATATTTTTACAATGAATGAATGGTAGGATCTTAAAATATTGTGAATTTTTTGTTACAAAAATGTTTGGAAATACAGGTAATGATTTTTGGTTTTGTTTTTTGTTTTTAATGATATTATTATATTTTAAGTATATTGTTGGAAAGTAGTTAAATGTTGAAAATTTTTTTTAAGATTCAAAATTTTTTTCAGTCATTAAAGACTCTACGGAATTCAGACTTGAAACCATATATCATTTTCATTGCACCTCCTTCACAAGAAAGACTTCGGGCATTACTGGCCAAAGAGGGCAAGAACCCAAAGGTAACGTTACTATACTGTTGTACTAGTCCATTGAAAATAAACAAAAACAGTCATGGCCTAATATGTCACAATACTTAAAGGCTACAATCAGCTTGAGCTTTCAAACTGATTATTCTCTCTGCCATATCACTCTCCCAAAAATTGCTGTGTTGCCTCTGGTTAGACTGTGGCAGCTCTCCAAAGAAGGTGGCTTCTCATGTTGTTCCCCACACATTCCCTGTTGTTACTCCAAATGTATTGGTAAGCTTTGGCGTTCCTTAACACTTAATCTTCTTCATATGGGTATATGTTATTTCAAGCAGGCATTATGGGACAGCCCACACACATTAAAAAAAGTCTCAGCATATTCTTAGAGATTACCCACTTTTTTCTGCAGATATTCCGCATATGCAGTAGCAAACACTGAGTACTCTTGTTTTTCTTTTTTTTTTTTTCATTGAAATTTTATGTTTTGTTTGTCTCCTCTCTTTGGTCTTCTCCTCCCATATGAAATAGAAAAACTTTTTAAATTGTTTTAGATGCTGGACATGGTTGTCCAGTAAATGATAATGTATTGATATATTAGTTAGAAAGCATTGTTTTTATTTAAATAGGTGAAATAAAAGCTTTCACAAGAAAACTTTGTGTCAAAGTAACAAATATTCTTCCTTGGTTTTTGCTAATTTTTAAAATATTTCTATTTAACAGAGGAATAACTCATGTCATCTCATTTGCTGTGCTGCTAAATCTCCTTAAAAGCATAAAAACGAGTAATTACACTCTCCCTTGAAAGCTTCATAAAAAGTCATTAAAGGCATAACAATACTCCTTTTCTTTGGTTCCTGACTGTTTACCACAGCCACCAACTCTCCTTCCTCCCGTGATAACCTTTCTTCACTCTAGGTCTAATACATTTCTTATTCAGTCTATATGTATGTGAAGGTAATATTTTTCAACGCCTTAGGCTATAAATACCAGAGGCTTTCTTACCCTATATGTTGAGCATAATGTTTAGGCTAAGTAGACTAGCTGGTTAAAGTAGTGTTTCACCCCCTTTTCAACACAATATTATGTTTATAATTAAGTGGAGTCAGGTTGATTATCTGTTGTCTTTAGTGCTTGAGATGATGATACAAAAGAAATATGAGACATGGTTGCTGGCTGTTCTTCAGGAGGATCACAACATAATAAGGAAGACAAGATTAATACTGTGTGAAACTTGGTGCCCTGTAACTTCTTTGGTAAACAAGTAACATGGCTGTTCTAGGAGACAGATGCACCTTAATTAAGGACCAGAGGGGACTCCATTCTACTTGTTTGGCCTAATTTTTTATTTTCTAATATGCATACTTTTTTAGTTAAGTTATTCTTCAAGGATTCAGTATCATGCCAAGGGCCATATATACAATACAAAAACATGTTAAGCAACTTTTTTTTTTGGTTGGTGGTCGCTGACAGTGATCTCATGGAATTTTGTATCTACTTTATTATTACTTTAATCAGAATTAGCCATCCGAAATTGAGTGAGATCTAGATATGCGTATTTTTTTTTAAATAGGAACTTAATCAGTACCAAATGTTTTAACAGTATATACTATGCTTGATTTTCTAATTAGGATTTTCTAATTTAAAAATATTAACTTTACTGAGGTTACTTTACATAAATAAAACTCATGCATTTCAGTTGTGTGAGTTTTGGCAAAATGTATACCTGTATAACTAACATGCCAGTCAAGATTTAGAACATTTTTATCACTCCAAAAAATTTATGCCCCTTTGAAGTTAATACCCCTTCATTCTTCCCCAGGCAACTGCTAATCTGCCTTCTGTCACTACAGATATGTCTGTTCTGGAAGTTAATGTGTGGAAACATAGAGTATTTTTAAGTTTGCATCTGGCTTTTGATCTGCATGTTTTGAGATTCATCTGTGTTGCATCTAACATTAGTTCATACCTTCTTATTGCTAAGTGATACATACCATGATCTTAATATTATCACAATTTTGTCCATTCACCATTTAAAACCATTTGAGTTGTTTCTGATTTTTAGCTAGTGTGACTGAAGCTGCCATAAATGTTCAAAGTCTTTGGGTGGACATTTGTTTTCATTTCTCTTGAATTGCTAGGTCAAATGCTAAGTGTATGTTTAACTATATAAAAACTGCCAAACTTTTTAAAACACTTTGCTGTTTTGTTCCCACTTTGGTTTCATTTGTTTCACATCTTTACCAGCTTATGCTGTTGTTGGTTTGTAACAATTTTTTAGTTCTAATAGTTGTGAAGTGGTGTTATGGTTTTCATTTGCATTTTCCTGATGACTAATGATAGCATCTTTTTATGTAATCATTTAGGCGTGTTTTTTGGTAAAATGTTTCAAATCTTATTTTTTTAATTGTTTTTTTTTCCTTACTGAATTGTAAAAATTCTTTTTATAGTCTAGATATAAATATTTTTTCAAAGTCTTTCTTTGTATCTTCTTTTTTAGCAGTATTTTTTGAAGATCAGGAATATTTAATGAAGTACACTTTTTCATTTTCTTGTATTTAATGATTTTTGTCTACTAAAAGAATTTGTTTACTCCAGGGTTACAAAGGTTTTATTTTTTTTTTTCTAAAAGGGGCTTTTTTGTTTTGTGTTGTTTTTAATATACATCAATATTGAGTTGCTCTAGAATCATTTCTTGAAAAAGACTATCCTTTCTTCCATTGTCACCTTTATAAAAAATGACCTGACCAAATATGCAGAGGGGCATTGGGATGGATTATTTCTGGACTCTATTTTGTATTTATGCTAATTATCACACTGTCTTGATTACTGTTGCTTTATTGTATATGTCTTAAAAAATTATTTTAAAAAAAAGGCAGTCACAAAAAGGAATGAAGTACTGATACATGGCACAACATGGATGAACCTTGAAAATATTATGAGTGAAAGGAGCCATCTCAAAATACTATGTATTCTATGATTGCACTATATGGAATGTCCAGGATAGGTAAATCTATAGAGATCTAACGTAGATTAGTGGTAGATTAGTGGTTGCGTAGGACTGGGGTTGGCAGAAAATGAGGAGTGGCTGTTAATGGGTATAGATTTGTGGGGCGGGGGAAGATGCAAATGTTCTAAAGCTGATTGTGATGCTGATTGCCCAACTCTGTGACTTTACTAAAAACTATTGAATTGTACATTTCAAATGAGTGACTTGTAAATGAACATATTATCAAGAAAGCTGTTACCAATTAAAAAAAAAAAAAGATCCCAGAGCAAAGATGGCAGAGTGCAGCTTGCCCGGCCTTTGGGCTGGAGGTGGGTTGACCCCCGCGTGGTCTACAGCTTCTGCTGGCTGGAGCGAGAAAGAACATTTTTCAATACTTTTTTAAGCACTTTTATATTCATCTCAAAAAGAAAACAAAATTCTGAACTCAGGATTTTACAAGTATTTCTGTGTTGTTTCCTGTAGTGGGTAGTCCTGCTTCCTAGGCCGCTTTCCCTAATCTTGAAATGTGGATTTATCTTCTCTACACTTCAGCTCCATCTATGATTTGGATCGGAAAAAGATGATTTTTTTTCCCTACCTCTCAAATTCAACACAGGCAAGTTTGTAAGATGCAGTTTTCCTGCTGACTTTTCCAGGAAGAAGCAACTGACCTATGTCTAATGCTATTTGCTTAATTGTAAAGAAATTATTTTACAAGCCTAAGGCTGTTTAATTTGAAACAGGTGCTTAGATGGTGGTATCTGTGAATTCTTTATCTTTTGTTCTCCACAAGAAGACTATGCAAATAGCAAGTATGGATGACATGAGGGTTGTTTTTAATGTCTTTAAGTTTCAGCCACTATCATGATAAGCACGGTTGTGACCGCAGTAGCAAATTCCAACTATGTATTTAAATTTGAAATAGAGAGATGCTAAAAGATTATATATATGTATACACACACGTATGTGTGTACACAAACACACACACACACGTAAATAAATAAATCCTGGCTCTTCCTAAGAAATAGATTAACTGGATAAGAACAAAGGTCCAATTTTTCAGTAAAACCTTCGATGTGATAAATAAGCATAAATACAGATTATCACAAAGATAATTTCATATGTGAATAAACCATCACAGTCTCTGTATAAAATTCTTTACCTATGTAAATCCATATTTTTGAAGAGAGGTTTTTCTCCTAGAGAAGGAAGCTTTTGGACATGTGATACTTTAAATGTATTTTTTTGTTCTCTTAAGGAAGGACCACATTGCACATAGATGCAGATCCTATTAATTCATGTTTGGGTTTAGTGAAAAGTTGGTGAAAGGAAACAAAAGTTTTGAGTCCAGTGATGAAACCCAAATCACTTGCTAAGATGAGAGCTGCTGTATTATAAATTACTTCATTCTTTTTTGTGGAGTCTTATATAGCACTTAAGACTTGTTTTTCCTTCCTGCTAAGGCTGGAAGAAATGTGGCATAAGTGATTTTTCTGTTCAAACAGTATGATGGATCCTACAATATAACGTGCCTTCAACTTTGGACCTTGAAGAATAGGGGAGGGGAGAGTGAGAAGTTTCCATATAACTCCTTTCTCTATGAAAAAGAAGTGAAAATGCCTTATGCAGTTCCACCTGACTTTACGGCGTTTTACATTCTATAGCTCTTTTTTGTGTGTTAAATCGCAAATAACTTTTTTCCTTTGACCACTCCCCCAAAAAAAAAAATCCCAGCAGGTTTTACTGTACAAGATGAAAATATGATTTTAAATTTTATATGAATTAAAAGGAATGATCAAAACACTTTAGAAAAAGAATTTAAGGGCCGTTTGTCCTTGTTAATTGTATTTTTTGTCTGTTTTCTATTTAATTGACTTGTCTTGTTTTTATTCTTTCCTTATAATTACTTCAGCTTTAGTTTACTTGCTCTACTGTCTGAAGAAAA
Source organism: Macroglossus sobrinus (assembly GCA_004027375.1). Classification (NCBI taxonomy): domain Eukaryota; kingdom Metazoa; phylum Chordata; class Mammalia; order Chiroptera; family Pteropodidae; genus Macroglossus; species Macroglossus sobrinus. The sequence goes on along the minus strand of PVKZ01002313.1, from coordinate 44,541 downwards.
CTTAGATGATTTTTAAACCTTTCTTTTCTAATACGAAGCTATAAATGTCTCTCTCAGCAGTTCTTCAGTTGCATCCTACAAATTTTGAGGTTATATTTATTATTATTATTTTGTTAGAAATATTTTCTAATTCCCTGTCATTTTCTTTTTTAACCCTTGGGTTATTTAGAAGTATGACATTTCCGCCTATTTGGAGACTTTTTTTAAAGATTTTATTGATTTATAGTCTCATTGTGGTCAGAGAACATACTCTGTAAGATATCAGTCTTTCAAAATTTGTTGAACCTTATTTTATGGCTCAACATCTGTTCTAGTGCATATTCCATGTACATCATTAAGGATGTGTATTCAGTTGGGAAGAGGATGGTGTATCTGATTGCCTTTTAATTCCACTTATGTTGTTATCTCCTTTAGTATTTCCAGTAGTGCTTTATCATCCACACAATAAAAGTGTTGAGTAAAAACAAATCTTTAATTTTAAGTCAGTGAAACTATGCTAGCTAGGTGTTCCTCACCTTCAGAGAATGTAAACAATCAGTTACCTGATTGTACTCTGAATCAGACTCTGTTCTGTTAAAATGGTACAAACTGACATGGTCAGTTTTTCCTATAGGCTAATTTTTTTTAGTCCAAAAGTTATTGAGCAATAAGGGGCTTAACATTTACATTGCAATTCTGGTACTACAAAGTTTATATTCTATTTTGAGATCTGGAATGCTCTTTCAATAATCTTGAGCTTTGAGTAGACATAAGTATTAGAATGTCAGTGTGTTCAATTTTAGTAGTTTAGTAGAGCCCCTGGGTAGAGCCCTCGGCTGGGGAACAAAGGATTCTGTGTAACATAGCCAGATGCACAACATTCCAGAGTGAAAATTAGAGAACACACAAGAAACTGCCTGAGGACAGGCCAGAGCTGCCATTTGTTTAATGTTTCCATCTGTTAACAGAAGTTCAACCAGTTGAATGATATATTTTGTATCATGAGACATTTGGACTTGAGTTTAATTAGTTCTCTTCATTGACAGATAATTTGGGGGCAATTTCACTTTCTTGAACACACATACCTGATAATCAGGATTCTGGATAAGTTTTGTACATAGTCTTGCCACCTGCTTGTTTCCCTTACCCTGTATTTTAAAGTAGCCTGCTCTAGCTATATCTTTACCAAACTCTTCTTAGGATACTTTTTGCATCTTAAAGACCTTCTTTGTGTATTCAAAACAGTAACGATATAATGTATAAGCTGAGTATTTCCCAAAAACACATATACAGTCAGTTGAAAATCAATTATAACTTTGAGACTCCCTCAAAACTTAACTACCCTCTGTATCCATGGGGATTGGTTCTAGAACCCTTCTGCAGTGCTCAAGCCCCCTCTATAAAATGGCATAGATCAGTGTTTACAGTCAGCCCTCCATATCCACAGACTCCCAATCATGGATAGAAAACAGTTACAGGTATTTATTGAAAAAATCTGTATTAATGGACCCATGTAGTTCAAACCCCTGTTGTCCGTGGGTCAGCTGTATTCAATTATTAAATCTTGGGTTGACTAGCATTGTTTTCATAGGAAGATACCCGTTCTATTGATCCTTTCCTTTGCCAGTATTATTTACTCTGCCTAACTCTGCAACAGATAGAAAGACAATGGGCTTTTTATAAGAGCCAAGAGTAGATGGTGCTTTGAGGTCCTGCCACCCTTGCTCCAACCAGAAGGTTCACTTTTTGTTACAGAGGATGTTATTTTTAGGAAGAGGTTATGATACCCAAAAATGTTTAAAAATTAGTGAATGTAGGGAATTCCAAGTGGAAGTCTGTGCTCTTGAGGCCTTTAGTTTTGTGGGTGAGATACGACATATATGAAAACCTAAATCACAATAAAAATGTGTTATATTGAGTCCCAAATAATTCTCAATGTGAGTCCTGAAGATACCAGAGCAGAGGAAATCACTGGCCGTGGCAGGGTTGGGTCTCCTGAGGTTGAATATTTTGAGAGAGAAGGAAAGCAGTGTAAAGTTATTTCTTGTTCTTTGGCCATCTGACTTGTATATTTTCATAAGGAATGGAGTTAACCTCACAGTTTTTATCTACTTTTGCAGCCTGAAGAGTTGAGAGAAATTATTGAGAAGACTAGAGAGATGGAACAGAACAACGGCCACTATTTTGACACAGCAATTGTGAATTCAGATCTTGATAAAGCCTATCAGGAATTGCTTAGGTTAATTAACAAACTTGATACTGAACCTCAGTGGGTGCCATCGACTTGGCTGAGGTGAAGGAAGCATCCATTCTGTGTCATGATTGGACTTGATTCGGCAAAGTGCCAGACAAAGGTAGCCCTGATTCTTCAGCAAGACTGACTCTAAGGTGACAGGCAATGTGGTCCTGATCTTAGATCTCAAACTAGTGAGAACGAAGTCCCTTTAGGCAATTTGTGCACAACAGTCTTTATTTTCTCTGGCTTTAGACGGTCTTGCCTCATTTGGGGATTCTGAATGGAAGCTTTTCAACAGAGCAGTTTCACTTTATCCATGTAAAAACCTTGTTTTCTGCGCAATTTCCATGAAAAAAAAAATGTATATGTACACGACGGTCCTTGTCTCAGTTATAATATAAATATTGATGTTATTTAACAGTTAACTTAAATGACTACATGAGAATGCGGGGGAGGGGTAGGCACTTTGCTTCTGGGCAAGACAATATTTGGTTAGAAAACTGGTTGTCATCATAAATACTTTCCTAAAAAAAATTTTTTTTAAGGTGCCACTGGTCTGGAGCTATTCTGTTAGGCTTGAATTCATGTGTATGTCTTTTAATTCATGAAAAACATTCTGTTAGAATCACCAAGTTTTTAGCTCCAACTATGGATCAGATTTTACACACTCAGCAGAGTGATGTAGTGAAACATACAACATATGCTGATCTTTTTAAAGATACGACTTTTTGAATTTTTTTCTTAAATTGTCATAACTGATTTGATAACCTTGCTTCCTTTCTCTGATCTGCATAGTACAATAGAACGTGTGTTACATTTTTATGAATGGCAGATGTTCATATAAACTGTTGACTTTTTTCAAGATGCAAATAATTTTTATATACATGAGAGGATATGACATTTGACAGTTTTTGCATTTTTATATAGGAACATAGTATAATTTGATGAGTGATATATAGGTAATAAACTGGAATTGTAATGAATATAGCTGCTGTACTATGTACTAATATTTTAATAATTGTCATTCATAACACTTGTTCAGCATTAGAATAAAATTATATCTGAGGGAAATACTATGACAATTGACTTTGAGATCAGAAAGGATGACCTGAAAGTCATTTGAATATTTTAGGAAAATATGGCAGGAGGGAGGTGCATTAAGGACATATAAAGAGGTTTTTATCCTAACAAGGTCTGCCTCTGATCACCAGAATTCAACTGCTTGCTAAATCACGTTTAAGCTAATGAGATTTTCAAACTGGCATGGAAAGTTAATTTGTAGTCTTTTCAAGCCTTTAGGGATGGCGTGACGTGTGACAAACAATCTCAAATGTGAATGTCTTGGTTTTATTTTTATGACTTTACCTACAGCATTTCCTGTTCTCAAGCTAAACACTGGAATAATATTGAGTTGTCACTTAATTTAACATAAGCAGTTATTTTTAATGAGTAGTTCGTCTTGGTGTCATGTATCTTTCACAATTTTATTTCAACAAATTTTGAAAGTTTATAAGTTGCCTTTTTCTATTCAAATTTGCATGGCTTTGAGGTTGGCTTGGAGTGTGTCTTATGTGGAAATTTTCAAGATAACGCTGCTTACAAAGAAGGTAACATTCTTGGGTTAAGGGAAGGGACGCCACACATACTGTCTCTTCAGATCTGAAACACTCCAAGCTTATGGCAGAAGATGCAAAGCTCACAATGATTTTTAGCATTGAAAACCAAGGAATGTATGGACTTCATTTTTCAGTTTTCCATTTTACTTTCTCCTCAGGAATGAAAGGTAGTCTAAAGTAGACAGTGGTGTTTTGTGAGCTGTGTAAAACTGACAACTATTTTTAACCCTAAATGTTGGCAGTTTGAATTAGCTTAGACTGAGATCTCAGGTAGTGTTGGTCAGTGGCTCCGTTGTGCCAGTCTCTTGAGCTAGCATGCAGACACGGCTTTAACAAGCAAATCCCCTACCAAGGCACATGCCAGGCCATACCATACTTTAGGAAGTCTAAAGTGACAAAAGATATTTTGGGGGTCAGTAAAGTCTTAGTTCTTTCCTCATCAGCAGTGGTAAAGGAACAGAAATGTTTGCCCCAAACCTTTCTCAAACCTAGATAAAATGGATGTGCTGATATTCAACACAGTCCGTAAAGTGAAAACCAAGTTGTTGCTGACTTTCTTGAAAGGAAATAGGACAAAAGCCTTGCTGTACACCTAGCTGTCCAGCCGCTTTGGCCAGTTCCATTTCCTGTCCCTCTGTGGTTCTCATTAGAGACCCTAGTTGGGGAGAGGTCTAACCACTTATAGGAATGATACCTAATAGCTAATGAATGCATATGTTAGTTCAAATAAGGAAATGCCTTTACTAAATTTTCTAAGTCAGAACAAATGGAAGAGACTAGTAGACTAATCCAGATTTGCTTTCTATGAAAATGTCTGGATTTTTTTTTCCTTTTCTCATGGCCTAAGAAATAAGTATTGATAAGGAATAATTTGAATGTAATTTTGTGAATGTGTGTAGAAAATATGAACCAGGGATTTAAGCCTTAATAAAGGTAACTTTTCTGACATTTACTGTTAATCCTTTGTACTCTGTTATCTTGTATCTGCACTCTGTTATTTTGAGATGTCATACTGCACACTGTATTGTAAAAATAAAAAGTAAAATTATATTTCAAATAAAAGCCACCGAGTGCTTTCTCTTGCTGTATTTATATCCTCTGCCATTCATGGGTTCAACACATCTAATGACCACTGTCTCCAAGTTTTTGCTAGAAGTCAGTCCATTGGAACCTCAGGGTGAAACAAAATACGTTTTGATTTATTTTTCAGGAATAGGAATGCCACGTATTGGCACAGACACAGGTTCTGGTTCCTTGTTTTTCGTTTTTGTTTTTTTTTAAAAAAATAACAACTCATTCTTTAATCATTTTACTGTTTATATCATTGTCACATTTAAATTGGCAAAACTGCTCCCATGACAAATGAGACAGAGATGTATCATGCAAAGAAAAATAAGTGAAGGTTTTCATAAAGCTTGAGAAGTACCACAGTAATACAAGGATGGCAGCAGCAATCCCAGACACAAGCGTGCCACGTCGTGCAAGTGGGTAGTCCAGCAGTAGCTGGCCTACAGTGGCTGGCCTGATACTTCTGCTGTTTCCTAAAGGGAATTTCCTAATATGCTTGGTAAGCCAATCACTTGTAACACAGATGTAAATAGAATAGGGTGACACTTTAGCAGGATACAGGTTCCTGGGCAGGTTCTATAATCTTGTCTGTTAAAAATGGTTGCTGAATTATGATTCTGCAAAGGTAAACCCATAAATGGACATCCAGGGAAATTTTACAACTGGTAAAATTCTTAGGCCAAAAAACAGCCACACATACCAAACCTATACACCGTGAACTAAAATGGTGCCATGTTAAGACTTTGAAAGAACCAGAGCAGAGCAAATTATTCAAACAGAAGGTCCTCATCCTTCTCTTCAGCTAGAAGATTGGCAGGCTCCATCACCTCTCCAGCCGCCCTCCGTTGCTCCAAGTCCTTCTCAGATTTTTCCCTGAGAATCTTTTTCTTCTCCTGTATTTTCTTTAACCTGTAAAATAAAAGACTTTTTGAATGCTGTTTCAGTACTAAGTAGGTTTGCCTTCTAGTTTTATGACAAGTATAATAACCTACAAATTAGAACAATTTTTTATTTCAATTTCAGCAATTAATAAAGATTTGAGGTATAATATATACATATTTCAAGCAAATAACTTATTTCAAAAGCTCCTATCCCACAGTAAATAAACTTTGAAATCCATTCCTTGATGATGGAACAGATTTTGAGCATTCAGACATTTATTAAAATTTTGGATCATTTCATTTGGACCACCACAACCCTGAACATCACTGAAAGACAGAAGCTAAATAACCTTTGACGATTAACATTAGAAATCTAACTCAGACATTTACCCGAGGTCCAAAATGGCCATGTCTTCCCTGAATATGCCTGCCTTCACCCATCCCCCACTTTTCTGAACCTAGAAAACTGGCTCTTATACAGCACCTATTTGGTATTTATTGTTCCTACTAGTTCTAAATGTTCATAACCAATTATGTACATGCATCACTTCTAAGTATTCTGATAATTCTCTAATGGTACTGTTTATAGTATCATGTAAGTACTATATACCTTCTCCTGCAAAACATACTCAACATGCAATACATAGTGGTTGATAAATTCTTTTAAATGTAGAAGACACCCAATCGAAACACTGTTTCAATTTAAAGAATAATCAAGTCTATTAATAATTTCTCAGGCTAAAGTTTTTGGAGATGCCATGTTTTAGATATGTGCAAAACTTGGCATAGATTTGTCTCCACAGCCTTTGGCAATATTATTTCTTGCTTATTTATCAGAATAAAATATAAGATGTGCCAATTAATTCTAAAGAACATAAACCAATGAGTCTCAGCAAATCTTGAGACTTTGGAATATAGAAAACAAAATTATCAATAACTGCCAAGTAACAAACCTATAGAACTCTTCTCGCTCTCGCTCATCCAGCTCTGTGATGATATAAGCAAGGGTACGTTCAATCCGTGGAATGATGACTAGGGTTTAAAAATATATATACACGTGAGAACTTAAAGCTTCCTCTTTTTTTCAAACTGCCAGTACTCATTTGTGTAATATTACTTATTTTTTTAAAATGTAAAATTCATGTACATTTCATGTAGAAAACAGGAAAAAAAAAAGGAATAATCTAACCACCCTAAAGTATTGTAATTATTTGGATATAAGTCCCTCTAGTGTCTTTTCTATGCACAGATAACATTGGATCATGATAGATACAAAACTGAATATACTGAATTTAAATGAACATACAACATTGAACCACAAATGTTATTTAAAATATAGTCAATCAACTGTTAAAAAATGGAGCACTGAAGCAGAGAGAATGCAGCAAGTTGAGTTTTGTGTCAATTATGAGGTTCTATTTTACATAGATTCTGCCTATTCTGCTTCTAGACTGTGAACTCTTGAGATTTGGAACTATTATTTACTCTTCTCTTTTGCTTGCAATTCCATGTACAATGGCTGATACTAGCAAGCAGTCAGGAAATGTGTTTTCAGTTAAAAAAAAAAACTTACTCTAACTGGTAGAGATCAAGCAAAATAATTTGCTATTCAGATTTTTCTTTCTTACATTAAAACTGAATAAATATTCCTTTAATGAAAACTGAGTTTCTTGAGCAAAACGTATCAACACTAAGCATAGTTTTAAAATAATGAAATAAGAGATGGAAAATAGATGCATCAAATGGAGAAACATTTTTTTCCCCTTTAATTCCTCGCCCCCACTTCCACCCTTGACCTACAGATGTTGCCATCTCCCCTTAAGAACTGGATTTCTAAAGGCAGGGCGCGCGCCCCCACGGTATGGTCTGTGGCTCCACCTAGGGTGCGAACCTAGGACCTTCTGCGTATAAAGCAAACGTGCTAACCACTACACTGTGGAGCTACCCTGAGAAACTTATTTTTAGAAATCAAGAACAGCACAAGAGTAAGACATCAGGCCTAAGGGAGAGTTTAAAGTTAAATATTTAATGTGTTCAGAAAGACAAATCACTAGAAAGAACTAAAATTATTACAGCTCTAAAGAAAGTGTTTCCACTCTTTAATAGCCAGAAATGAGTAAAATATTCCATAATTTTTAACTCACCACTCTTCTCTGAAACTCTTCCAAAATCATACATATCCTTCTATCAAAGCACTTAATAACACTTTCACTGCACTGCTGACTGCTCTTCCCACTGTGGGCAGTATCTTACCCATCTCCTGGTCAGTGCCTGACTCCCAGCAGGAGAGGTATGGACAACTGCGTGAACAAAGACCCTCACAGCAGCTTGCACTCACCATGTTCAATGGCATTTACACGCCTGTTGGTTATCTTAATAGCTTCATCCAAAGTAACGAAGGAAGTCTGCAATAAGAAGACATACTGATTATGTAAGCGAAAAGCCTTCCTGTTCACCTGGCTCCACTCAGTCTGCACTTGCAGAGAACATCTGGAAAGCAAAATTACTACTCTTCGATGCGTTAAAAAAAATTCTTGTGATATGTCCACAGAGCAAATACGATCTCCATGCTATTATAATTTATTTACTTCAGACTTACCTAAATCTATAAAAATGGGAAAAGGAAAGAATCATGCACTAATGGCCTAGATATAAACTGTCCACAAAAGAAAAAATGTTTTTCATGCATAAACCATGTTATAGTTGCACTTAAGTCCACTACTGACTGTTGCTGAGTGAAACTACACCAGTGTACAAACATTTTGTTAGTAATAAAAGCAGGGACAATGACACAGAAGCCACCATTTCAGAAATCAGAACATCTTTGGCTTGTTTCACATACGGTCATGGAAACAGTTTAAAGTACTAAGTGCAATATGCTCTGATTCAAGAAATGAATCTTCCGCACTCAAATAATAGAAATCAAACTGCAGGAATCCTCCAGCTCTTTTGCTACCTACCTGCAGCGAGGCTAGTTCGACCAGTAGTTCCACTGCTTTGGCATAATTCCTCTTTAATTTAGCCAATTGTTCCCCTCCTCTGGCTAAACCGGTCAGTTCATAACCTGAAAGAACCAGTCAGACAACATTTGTAATTACAGAGTAACAACCCCCTCCCCAATAAAATCCCCCAAAAGAAGATAAGTCAGAACAACAGCAAAATGGAAAAACAAACACACTATTGCTATTAAACACGAAGTGCCCATCTCATTCCCCCAACACTGTAGGGCATGCTGCTGAACAGTCTTCCACAAGGATACTATTCTGATTGTGGAGAAGTTTTAAAACAACCCTCACCAGGTTGCTGGATTAATCCATGCATCCCATCCCCTTTGATGATCATACTGCCTGATGCCCCGGAATGGTGACGCACCCTGTTAACAGGTGACTCTCTAGAACGCTCTAGTTCTTTGAACTGTACTAAATATTTTATGTGAACCAATGACAGATGCTTGCCAAAAAATAAAAGAATACTTTTTTTGTTTTAAGAAAAAAAAATACTTTTGTTTTAGGGGAAAAAAGTTGATTACTTTGAAAAGACTCAACAGAGATGAGTTAATACCCTAAAAATGTTGTTAAATTAGGAAAGGATCGAACAATTAAAAACTTGAGGCTGAGCTATAAAACTGTAGGAAGATTCTGCATTCAATTGCATCACAGTATCTAAGATCTTATTCTACTTTAGAGAGACCCAAACTGGAAATTATAAACAATGCATTATGGGTGTGGTTTATGCAGAAAGACAACATGTAATTCTAATTGGTGGATTCATACTCAAAGGCCATAACCTTGTATGTTTAAGACAGTAAATGATTATGCATTTATACATACATTTAGGTTGAATTAACATGTTTTAAGACATGTCCAGTGTTTAATGACACACTTTTTAATTAACTGATTTGTCCTGACTGTATCAGATAAGAAGGCTCTAATGCTGGAACCACTGAACTATCTAGCACCATGTTCCAGAATGAGGTTCATTGAAAGAGGTATCAGGAGATCCCAGAGACACACACTAACATAAAAAGTTTCACACTTACTGTCAGTTCCTTCATGATAATGTTCAAATACTGGCAAAGTAACACCTGTTAAACAGAGAAAAAGGCAAGAGATTGTCTAGAATTGTAACTGGTTTCAAGGAATGAATTTAGGAACCTATCTTCTTACGTGTTCATTCTTATTCAAAAATCAAATGATTCTGAGTATTGAGGGATCTGGATGATAATGGTGGGCTTTTTTTCTTTCCGCTTTGAGGTATACTTAATGTATAAAAGATAGCACGTATTTAATGTATGCATTCTGATTAATTTAAGCATATGCATATATTCACGATACCAAAATCCAGGTAATAAACATATCCATCATCTCCAAAAAAATTGTCCATTTTCCTCTGTATGTGTTAAGATCACTTACACAAGAGATCTACACAAGTTTTTAAGTGCACAACACCATATTATTCTATTGGCACCATACAGAGCAGCATCTTCTATAATGTATTTATCTTGTATAACCATAACTTTATATCCATTGAATGAGTCCCCATTTGCCCCACCTCAATCCCCGGGCAACAACCAGTTACAATGAGTTTAATATGTAAAGCCAATCAACTTGTTCTAAGTAGAAAAGATTAACTGGGATATAAAGACCTTGCTGTAAAAACAGGTTAATTATAAAATGTCACCTTTTCTCCTACAAGGGTTCTGAAGGATTGAAAAGTTACCTGCTACGTTATCTTTCTTCGCTCGAATCTTCACTTGGGCTTTATTTACATTCTGGATAACTGTGGTGCTGCAGGAGGGAAACAAAACCTTGATTTAGTTCTTAGGGTGAGAAATGAACCTACAGGGACGCAGCCGGTAATTTCAATAAGAGATGTCACAATTAAGTATGTTCTGAAAACTTGTCTTTTTCCAGAAAAGGAAAAATATCTGCTTCCAGAAGGGGGCCTCAGAGAGCAAAGAATAAACAAATTTCAAAAACACTGGTCATAAGAAAACAACAAAGAATGATTTTAAAATACATGGACTGCATGAGTTTTCAGTCAGGTGTGACTTTAGGGATTTTTCTTTTGCTAATGTAATTTAGAGGAAATTATCCTTCCTTCTAGGCTTGCTGTTCAAACCTTCTAGGTTTAGCTAAGCAGGCATTCAATTCCTTTTGCCTGGAACCTACTTAGCTTCCTTCCATATGGCTTTGTCTGACACCCCACCTATTATCATAAAAGGAAGTGTTTTCCCCATAACCACCCTAAAACAAATTCACACACCACTTACACACCACTGATTCCCTCACTGTGCTGGAAAAGTCAATGCAAGTTGTTATCCTACCAATATTGGCAAAAATTAAAGTCTACTACTTCAAAAGGCTTTATTCCCCTCATGCTGTTAAGACCTGCCCACCAGCTAATTCTCCTAGATAATACAAACTAAAAATGAAGACACTGTGTCATTGGGTAAAGAAAAACCTGAAAACAACTTCCACCTCTTCCCAATAGCCATTTGACTCAAAAAGGCACTGAACTTAAACTGGAAATAATAATGCTTACCTTGTCTACCTCACACGCTTATTTGGAGAATCATATAAACATGTATGCTTTTTATACTTTTTAAAACATATATTGACATGACAAAAGCCATAAAATTCAAAAGCCCTTTAAACAACCAGTTCCATTCAAAAAAATTTATCCTAAGGAACTAATCCAATCGAAACAAAAAAATATATATATGCATGATGTTCATGGCACCTTTTCTAATATTTCAAAAGTCTGAAAGTCAATCTAAAGGTCCACCATTAGGAGATAAGGTTAATAAATTATGGTATATCATCTAGGGAAAGATTATGCAGCTAAGTGGAAACGGGGAAATGTTTATGATACAAGGTTAAATGAAAATAGACTGTAAAATATTAAGTATCCTGTGCCTGTGACTATGTAGCAGATACATGTGGGCAGTAATAAAGGCAGCGGTATTAAGGAGATGGGGCTAAGTGTTCCTATTATTACTAGTATATCAGTTGTCTTTAAAGCATGTGTTTTTTAATTTAAAATAGCTTTTAAATAAAATTATGAACTTGAAAGTACTTTGATTTTTTTCAAAACACTCCACTAAGACTTCTTACCTGAAGTCTCCTGCTGTGAACTTGGCCTCAGCAAGTGAAAAGGCAGCTTCTCTCATCACTTCACCCATCAGCATTTTAGTCTGGAAAAGTGTAAACCAATAGCTGATTCAACCAAGTTTTTTACAAAGAAAAGTCATGTCATAATTGTGTTCCTTTAATACCCATCAGAATTTTATGTCAGATGTGTATGTAAATATTGATTTGATGAGGATAAAATAAAACTTTCCAATTTTGCTTGAACAATTTTGGATATGGTCACTATCAATGTTGTGAAACCATGAGTTATATAATTAAAACATCAAAATAAAGACATTAAGAAATAGAAAGCTAAATCTTTACTGTAGGACTTCTATTATTCCTGAATGGGTCCATGATGATTTGCTCAAATTAATCTCCTAAATTCACTGCAGTACAGTCAAAATCCAAATGGAACAGTGATTCTGAAATAAATTCTCAAATATTTAATGTTTTAAGAATATCCAATAATTTTTTGAAAGAGAAGAAACACTGGAACAGGTGGGTAGAGAGTTACCTTACCAAGTATTAAAAATGTACAGCTACAATAAGGAAATAAATCTGGTACTAGGACAGTTAAGTCAATGAAATGGAATAACAGCTCGTGTCTATATGGGAATTCAGTGATGTAAAGAGGCCATTTAACTAGCCATTTGTTTACAAAATAATAAAGCTAAATCCTTACTTATTCACATCACCCCCCCTAAATATCCAGAAAGTATTAAAAAGTTTTTTTAAAAACTATAAACTAAGAACATATAGTAGAATATTTTCCTAATCTTTTTAGGCCTTCCTAAGCATTATAAGCAACACAAAAGCTATATGATGGAAACAACTAGCACATTTCATCAAATAAAAATTATCTTTTTTTCAAAAGTTAAAATATAAACAAAAAACTTGAAAATGTTTAGCATTTTACATACTAAAGAACTTCTACAAATAAAAAAATAATTTCTACAAAAAAATATAATTCACCAAGAAAATCAAATTACCAATAAACATAAAAAGATGTTCAACCTCTCAAATAATCAAAAATAGTGCAAATTAAAATAAGAAACCAATAAGAAATCAATAGATTGGCAACAAATAAGAAAAGATTAATACCCAATTAAGGAGAATTCAATAGGTCCTCTCACTAATTGTTATATAACAATTTGGAGGGGGGTAATTTTGCAATTATCTATAAAACACCTAAATGAATACATCCTCGAGATTCTAAAATTCTCTTGCAGAAATGCTAGCATACACAAAAAAGGATTCCAGAGTACCCTCCCAAACAAAATGGTAAGAAAAAATAAAAATAAAAAAACCCCTACACATCCATCAATAGAGAAATAGTCAAATTCTATTACCCATGCAATGGAGTACCATTCAACTATTACAAAAAATAAGACAGATCTAAATGTGCTGATGTAGAAAAACTGTCCATATTCTGCCATGGGGTGGGGGAAAAGGAAGTGGGACAAAAACTGTAACAGAATTATATATATATATATATAATATATATTATATATATATATATAATTGTTAAGTCTGTTATTAAAAACAGCAGTACGTGGACACATACATGATACTCTTGGTACATGCTTTGCAAAAGCAATACTTTCAGTATATGCTACAAAAAAGAAAAGAGAGAGAGAGAAGAGAAAGTAAAAGAAAAAGAGAAAGAGAAAGAGGAAAAGAAAAGAGAAAAGACAAGACTGAAAGGTTATAAACCAGTGTCACAAAGAACTCCTTTGGGAAATGAGAGGACAGTTGGGGCTGGGGGAAGGGGAATATGAGAAAGAACCTTCACTTTTTAATATATATTTCTGTATTCACACATCATTTATCCAAAAAGCACTGAATTAAAATGTGCTATGTGCCAGCACTGTCCTAGGCACAGGAAATATAGTGCTGAAAAGACAAAGTTCTCCCTCTCACAGAACTTACTTTCTCTAGTGGGGGTAAACAAACAAGAAACTATCATGCAACAGTATATGCTATGATAAATAATAAAATGTGACAGCAGTAAACACAGTGGACACTTCACACTGGGGGATGGACTCTAAAGAGACCAGAATGGCAGAGGAGCCAATTCATGAGAAGTTTGGGGGGAAAGAGCATTTTGGGCAGAAGGAACAGTGACTGCAAAGGCCCTGGAGGAAGACATTAGGAAGAACAAGCCAAATGAGGTCAGAGTGGCAGGCAGGGACCACATTAGATCACATGGGGCTAGCGGGCAAGAGTAAGGAGTCTGGATTTTATTAAATGAACTATGTGAACGTATTACTTTACGATGGTATTTTTACTTTTGAAAGAAAGAATTAATTTAAAAAAAAGAAAAATTAAAATGTCAACAGCCATGCTGGATTTTCCTTAGAGGTTTCTAAAATAAATACTGTTTAAAGCATAGTTCATTCTACCTCTATGATCTTCTTTAGGATCTGCCGAAATCGAAGTGTTAAGGCATCAGATTTTTTCTTCAAGAGGTTTCGACCTGTCTGTGCTCCTTTTAATCGAGCCTTCATGATGGTCTGTGCCCTATATAAACAAAGTTAAAGACATTTATTCCCATTGTTTAAAAAAAAAATCTCTCCAATACAATGTTAAAATTATACTTTATTTTTCTATGTCATGAGAGTAACATATAGCCTTTGTACCTGACAGGTCTAACTGGTTTCTCAATACCATGGACTTCTACCTGCAGTGTTCCATAAATGAGAATTTTATTTATTTAAATCAGAAATAATTTTTGTGTACTTCAGCCTTATTTGTAATTAAAAAGGGTGGAAATAAGTTAAATGTTCCACAAATCATGCTTCATTATACAATGAAATGATATGCGGCCAGGGTAGATGTACATGTGCTCTCTATATTATACTGTCTTAGCGATGCCAAGTAAGGGATAAATGTGCTCGCTTACATCAAGACAGAGAATTCTTCTAGAAAGAATTCATAGAAAGTGGTAAGTTTCCTGTGAGAAATGAGGCTGACTAAAAAAAATAAATTTACTTGTTACTACTACATTCTTTTTGTACCTTCTGCATTTTATTCCACAACCATTTATTATCTATTCTATAAAAGTGTGGTATTAAACACTTTGAGATTTTGTTTATTGGAAAGGACATCAAATAAGATTCTCCCGAACCTCTTGGGAAGGGACCTTAACAGGCGCCTAACTGTGAATGGACATTTACTCCTGTCTACAGAAATCAAAAATTTCTCAAGGACAAGAAGCTGCCAACACCAAAGCTGTCATCCCAAGAAAACGACAAGGCCTGTATACCTAAGCATTGATATTAACTCAGAATTCAGTTTGTCTTTACCTGTCTGCTAATATTATTAGCATAATAATTATATTTGTTCTTTGGCTTTTTCTATATAGTCGAACTGTTTATGATTGCTAAACACATATAAGATAACTTTAAAACTCCTCATGGCTTACATAAATGTTATTTTAAAAAGTGTGGCATTTATAATATTTTTGATACCATCAATCTATTAGTAAATGACTACATAAATGAATGTGATGATTTGGTAACAAATGACTTTAGGTAACTTACAAATGACATATAAGTTAAGATTCCTAAGGAGTGACAAGCCGCTAAAGTCTCTTTACCTCCTTATTTAAGTCTTTTCCCATCAGAAACGCCAACCGCATGCCACATTGCCTCCCCTATAAATTATGAATAGCATCAGATGAACAATTCTCACTCTAGCTATCAGTGGCTGAGTTCACACTGACCAGACTCACGGGAATGAAGCTGGTTCAGTTTCCAGTCTAAGCAGGAGCTGGTCACCCAATGTGTACATTTAAACATACTGTATTGTTGACACTACCAGAATTTGAGCTCAAAAAGTTGCATCAAATTTAAGTCAAATCCTAGTACTTCAGATTATTAGTAAAAAGGAGAATTGGTTTATAAAACTGAATTTACCATGCTAATTTTAATTTCCTCCTAGGTAATAGCACCTCTGTGAAACAAATTTTCATTCTTGAGACTTGAAGAGTGACTTCCCCAAGGGTTCATAGCCCTTGAAAGTATATCCTGGATTTGACTGACTTTTGTTGACTTAAAATCCTTCATGCCTCTTTTGCTTCCACCCTAAACTTGTTTTGTTCTTTCTGGTACCTAGGTGGGCATCCACCCCACCATTTCACAGGACAACACTGTAAGCTGGAACTGTCTGAAACAAAAGTCACGAGTGTATTTTTCAGCTTAACTCTTAAACCATCTGTTCTTTTACAAGTCTCAGAGCTGCTCCGCCCTACTGAAAAGTGACCTTCAGCTAAGATGACTGCTTTGTTTCCAGATGAATCAAAGACATCTGAATACATGACAAAGTAATGCTACTATACTAAGGCATGGGGAAAATATTTAGAGAGGCAGTTACTTCCTATAACTGTTATCCTTTCAAACAGCAAGCTGAGTGCTCTCAAATAGCAATTTCTACCTTCACAACTTATCATTTTTCTTGTCTAAGGCTGAAGAAGTCTATTTTCACCTCTTAGTCTTGTAAAAACAACAAAAAAAAAATGTTAACGTTCTACTATAAGATAAACAGCCAAACAGTTAAGTGGTGAAAACAGATTTTATGCAGTAACCACTGGCAATAGGAGAAAGAGCTGAGCTCATTCGTTTTGTGCAGAGGTGACTGGGCATTTTAAAGGAAGAATGAGGGAGAGGAGTAAGAGGATTCTCAGGTAGAGTCAGAGAAGTGAAAAATTACAAAGGGTGGTCAGTGGAAATGCAATTAGGCCAGTTGTGTCTGCTAGCTGGCCAGTATGGAACTTAGCCCACAGAGACTGGGAAACAAAAAGGCCCTACCCTTCCTGATGATTATATTTCAAAGAAATACTTTTCAAGTCCTAGAGAAAGATACTTCTAAGTTACAAGAGAGCCATATACATATACAAAGAAAAAATGAAGAATTCATCATTGTAGGCTCTTTTCAGTGAATGCCCTAAGAAAGGGAGGGCAGGAGTCAGGTGTTAGCTACAACAGTAAATTCTCCTGGCAGCCCTGAGCTTTCTTAGACATTTTAATGGGGGCTGGGGTCATCCTAGAAACACAGCCTTAGGATGCTAGCAGGTATGTTATAGAGTGTCACTGTCTCCCAGTGCAGAGGTTTGGAAGGTGTGTCACTGAATGCTGGAAATTCTGCAGTTCTCACTACCCCAAGGATAAGTCCTTATCTATTTCGCAGGCACTGTCTTTCTCCACAACTGACCTGATTCCTACCTAATACACCCAACTATTAGAAAGTTGAAAGTAAAAAAATAAACAAATAAAAAGCCAAAACAAACAAACAAACGAAACTTCATTTAATAAAATGCTGTCGCCACCCAGGCAGAAACAGAAATCTAGGTTTGAGGTTTAAATAGAACTCTTTTAAGAGTCGTTGGATTCTGAGAAAAAGGTCAGGATGGAGAAAAACAACAGGATACTCCCAAAGAGGCTGGACCACAATCAAAAGATCTAAATATCAGAGCTGAAACTGATTTTCTGCTCCTCACTGAAAAAAAAAAAAAAAAAAGGAAAAGGAGAGGTGGGGGGAGAGGGCAAATAAAAACAATCTTAACTTTCCACACCTTGTTAGGTACATTTCAGAAAACCTCAAAATTTTCTTTACAGATTAGCCAAACACCTAGGACGATATGCTATTTCTCCTGCCAACGAATTCAGGCCAAAAGAGAAAGGCAGCCCACAGCTGAGCAGATTCCAAGGCAAGGGTTCATTCAAGGACCATTTTTTTATGGACTGTCTATGCATTAATAATTAAGACACTCTTATCGTGAAGAGAGATCACAGTCAGTGGAAAAGATATGTAAACAAATACTAGCAACTTTACAATGTAATGGGTGACATGAACAGAGATCTGAACAAGGGGCAATGGTGACAGAGCAAAAAGATGTGTGTGAGAAACTCAGGGATATCTTCCCACTGCGGGTGGCATTTCATAGGGTCTTTGAAAATGAGTAAGGGGATCCAAAACTGAATCTGACGTCCACGCTAGAGCTTTGCGATTCAACCCCCAGTAGGTATTTGAAGTCTCTTCCACATGCTTCCCACTGCAGTCAACTTCCCTTCTCAATCCTTTTCTCAAACCTCGTTAGCTTGTCCATCTCTCCGCTAAACTGGGCTCTGTTAGGGTAGGAGTGGCGATGATTTATAGTTACATAAATCCAGCTCCCCGTTCAACACCGGAGTGTGGAATGCACCTCCACAAAAGCCAGCAGACGAGTGCCTGTTTCTATGGGCTAAGATCGCTCACATTAGTCCGGTTCACGAAGAGGAATGTGTGAGGCCAGGGAGCCTAGCTCAGGATTCACGAAAATAGATTGGGAGGCTCAGGATCCACCCAGAAAACCAGGAACCTCGCTGCTGGCCCAAGGTACGGAAGAACCGCGGCTCCAGCCAAGCGTTTTTGAACCTCCGAGAGCTGCGTGTCCCATTCTTTTACTCACATTCGCGAGGGAAAGATTTCAATTCGGTCTTTGCCCGACATTCTGACGATGACTGTTCGGCTCGGGTCTCCGGCCGGCCAATCGTGGTTACAACAGACCGAGCCACAGTGTCTTCCTCTACGGGAGTCAGCTGGTGGTGTCACTTGACCCCTCCTCGCGTTGTTAACAGGGGGCCGGGATACGCACTCTTCAGTTCCGCTTCCTGTTGGCACGTGGGGTGCAAAGGGGGCGGGCTAGGCGTGGAAGGAGGAAAGGGACTTGAAGGCGATGCCCGGATGTTCAGGCGTGCGCACCATGAAACGGCTCCTCAATTCCGGCTCGCTTCCTGGCCCCTCCCACTCCAGCTCCCACGCGGCTGCGCAAGGTTCTGTAAGCGCGGGGGCGCAAAACCAGGAAAGAACACATGGTCTCTTCCTCCGTTGGCCGTCGTTCGTCACAGCGCCACCTCATGGTTGACAGAAACTTTGCGCGAGCATTTATTCTAAAGGAACAAGGAATCACAGTCCTACCACTTTCCTACGCCTTGAAGATTATCTAACGAAAACTGAAGCTGGCAAGAAAACGTACTTTTCAGGTTCTTTTGTAATCCACAGTCTTCCTTGTTCTCGGAGGACCTGAACTCTATGGTCAGTGACGAAGAGGGCTTCTGTTCTGTCAGCGCTTGCGTAGTGCGCGCTGGTTCCGCATGCGCAGTGGGATAGAGCGAAGCGCACGCTGGAGGCTCGGCGGCTGCTGCGGTTGTATCAAGTCCCGTATCTCCGAGTAGAGAGCGACGAGGGACCCCATTGCGGGATCCACACACATACCTCAGGTGACTAGTTCCCTAGATTGGTTTATCAAAGGACTGACTTTGGTTGTGTCCAGTGACAAGGGTGGCCGAGAGAGAGTAGGCCCCGGGCTAACACCTTTTCCGTCCCTGCGTGAGAAATGTTTGGACACCACCGCCACCACCCGCCAGCTCCTTGTCATTCTTCCTTGTCTGTCTTCCCTTGTCGTAGGTATCCTTGTACGAGTGGAGGAACCCCGTGAAGGAAAATGGGCCAAGTGACTGTATGGCCTCTTCAGTATGCTTAAAGTGAGGATGCCCTGAGGTTGGGTGGCCTCGGGATATCCCAGTGACACCCACACTTCAGGACACTGAGCACTTTGCTCTTTCTGGGCCTGAGAAGTCCATTCCCTTTTTCATTTCTTCTTCTACTCTAGGAAACACTCCCTGTCGTTGGAAACTAGACCGGATACTTCCAGGGACCAGTGGGATGGGTCACAGTGTTGTCAAGAGCTGGGTTATAAAGGATTCACGAGTAGTTTATTCATTTGATAATTTATTTTTTTAAAATTGAAGCTCATATTGTCTTATCGCTCGAGTTGTGCATTTCTGTGGAATGAGTCATGCCTTGAAACTAAAACATGCTATTGAATTTATTAGCTTTATATAGGTTTGCTGTATTTCAGTACTGATGAGAACATAATTGTAGACTTACATGCCGTGGTCTTACAATTAAGCAAAACTAAAAACATGAGATAAAGGAATTTTAGGTTAAATATATTCGGCCTGAGGTCCCTTTTATTATTCCCCAAACTTAAGCTATTTTAATTTTCAATAAGCAAGAAACATTGTTTCCTGTAAAAAGGTGTAGCAGAGAAGTCTTGGTTTTTCTCCCGATTGAAGTTGTTCAAGGAAAAAAGTTGTAACTCTGTGTCTTTCAGCAGTTTGGAAATTACTTACATGAGTAGAGCTTTACTGCCAATATTCAGTTCATTTGATGCCAAATGATTTAGAAAAGACACACGGTAATGTTTGTAGATATTGGTACTTCCTATTTCAACTACAGTGAAATAGTTTAAAACTTGGTGTAGCATTTCTGTGCTAAAAACTATCATGCAAAGAGCATAAGTGTTAGAGCCTAATTAGAATTATCACAAGAGTTGTTTCTATCACATTATACACTACTTTGGAAAGCAGTGTGCTTCCTTTATCCATTATGGTGATTTGACCATGCACTAGTTTACAAAAGAAAACCTACCTATCATTTGACCAGGAAAAATTAATGACAGTGCAGAGTATTTGAAATTAGCATGGAATTCAGTTAATATATTCTGAAAGATGGTTGTCCCTTACTAAAGAAAACATACTGTATTGTAGTACTCTGACATACTGAGGCTATGTGGGTTAAAGATACCTGATTTACTGTCCTAGTAATTATTAAGCATTTCTCTTTAAAGAAGTCACTTAATTCTGTACCTTGGTTCCTTGTTAACTGATTGTTTCACTGTGCTCCTTTTTAATAACTTACATTGCAGTTATTTGTGAATTAGTTTGTTTTCCACTCTTTACCTAAATCCTTAAGTCTTAATTGTTGTGTCAGTAGTGCTTAGTACATAATAGGTACTGCAAAAGTAACAAATTAAGTTACAAAATGGAAATAATACTTCCTTTGACTTTTAATATATTTTATTTGTATGGCACATTACACTTTCAAAATGTTTTTACATGTATTTTATCTCATTTGATTCCACAAATCTGTGAGGTACATGGCACAGACTAGAAACTACAGTTCAGGGAAACACATTTCCAAAGCAACCACAGCTAATAGGTAAGAGAGCTTCCACATCTATAGCTATTCCCAAAGTTAACTATGCTACTTGCCTGATGAGGACTTACTGAGGGCCAAATAAGTCAAAGTGCTTTGAAAATTATATAGAGGGCTGATGGATGCTGGCTTGTGGCTTGTTTTCCTGAGTGATTTTTTTAAGTCAGTATAATTATTAGCATAAATAAGGAGATGTTCAAAATCTATCAATATTCAGGTTCTTTGTGAAATGGATTCTTTTCCTACTTATTGGCTACTTTCTGCTTTTACTGTGAGTGACATACCATCAGCAGTATTCTTTTATTGCCCAATTTATTGCAGAGATTTATTATAACTCCTAAAGGTGTAGCATTTATAGCTTCTGTCAGGATTGTTTTTACACTCTTGCCTATTTTCTTTAACCATCAAATTAAGCCTTGCTTCCCCAAAATTATCTGCTTTACAATTTAAGGAAACTTGATAAGCAGATGTGGTTAAGCACATGTTAAAGCTCTTAAAACTTTTTCACATATTTTCATGGCATTTTTTGATACCCAGTTTGAAACTTTTTTAGCTCTCAAATTTTAATACTCTACATACAGATATTTGGCAAGAGTTTTTTTGTTTTGTTTTGTTTTGTTTTGTTTTTTTAAAGGCCCTGTTAAAAAGGAAACAACCAGTTCAGCTGTTTTCTTGGTAGGTAATTCTGGACATTGACTGTCTACTTCCCTTTATTTACTAAATCCCTGTTTTGTCAAGCTACAAGAGAAATGCATCTCTGCCACTATTATTAATATGCTGCTTTTTTGTTGTTGTTAAACAGGGTAGATTAGTACTGAAAGTTTTCACTGTATTATATGCTCCGACAGTGAATATGTATATTAATGTTGCGTTTTGTGTAAGATGTTTCTAATAGTAATATGTTTATCAATAATATTGAGAGAAAAATGTAGCCTGATGAATAAGCATGGACTATGGTTCCAAACTTCATGAGTTCAAATTCTGACACTATCACTTGTTAGCAGTAGATGACGGAACAAGTTGCCTAACCCATGCTTCAGTTTCTTCATCTATAAGGTAGGGAGGACTAGGGAGAAAGTGGCACCTCAGGGAGATGGGCAGTGGCCAGATCATATAGGACCCTGTAGGTAGTAGAAAGATGTATAATCAATGGAAAGCCACTGGGGAAGATACATGCGGGTGCAGTTAGCAGTTCTCAGACTGCACTGCAGCAGAACTTGGAGGCTGTTTGAGCTGGATGTGGATGTTCTATCTGTATTCACTAATTAATAAGAAAAAAGTTAATTTCCACAAATTTCTCATAGGCCTTTAGGTCCTATTTTGCCTGTCTTCTGAGCTTTGACAATAGTAAACTGGGTAAGGTTAGCAGAAAAACATGAAAATCATCAGGTATGATTAGCTTGATAGCTACCCTTAAAAAATATTTTTTTACTCATGGTAAGATTTCAGGCTTGTGGGTCATAAAAGGAATGGTGCTGAAAATAGGTTGGGTGGATCAAAGGGAGTACTTTTAAATATATTTAATGCTTAAAGGTTAAGAGAAATTTGAACTTTATAGTAATGTAGATCTATAAAGCTATTCTCAAAATTGGGTATATCTATTCAACAAAAGAGAAGAGTGTTTGGGAGTAATGGAAAAATTAGAAGCCAGAAATTATGGTAATTGTGAATTAAATTCAAGTTTAGGGGGAAAAATCAGAGAATACATTTTAGTTAAATTTAATATCATTTGTGATGAATAAACTTAGTTTCTGTCCTGTCATATGCTACTGTAATTTTGGCTATTATAGGGTGTATCTTTTGATATATGGTTAGGGTTAGGGTTTAAGTAATTAGAAGATTCTTACCTTTATGTGATGGGTGGTAGCATATACAGTCCTAGCCAATCTGCAGAAAGAATAGCTTTAGAATTTACTGATAAGTTTGTAACAGTAGTCTTGCTTCCCATCACTTGTTATTTCTTGGACTGGTGGTATTAAAATAGCATTTTACTTTTGAGGTGTACCTTTAATTCTTAGTTCTCAAAGTACTTTATACATGGTCATTATCTTTTATGATTCCTCTGAATCCGATGGCAGAGGTTCACACATACCTTACAAAAATGTGGAGCAAAATAAAAATTAAAGCTCGGTTCCTCAACGTTACCTATTTTCTGATTTGAGAAGTTTAACAAGGTGAGAACACTAACCACTTCTTCCAGTGGCAAGATATGGAAAACTGACTGACCTGTTTTTATTTTGACCTTAACTGAGGACTGACTTACTCTTTTGTTTAAATTGCAGAATGCCGGGTCTAAGTTGTAGATTTTATCAACACAAATTTCCTGAGGTGGATGATGTAGTGATGGTGAATGTACGGTCCATTGCTGAAATGGGGGCTTATGTCAGCCTGCTGGAATACAACAATATCGAAGGCATGATTCTTCTTAGTGAGTTGTCTAGAAGGCGTATTCGTTCTATAAACAAACTCATCCGAATTGGCCGAAATGAATGTGTGGTTGTCATTAGAGTGGACAAAGAAAAAGGTAAGTGAGAAAAATATCTAAAATGTAAATTTTAGTTTTAAAATGGTTTATTATAAATTTTTTTTGTAAATTGCCTAGTGCAGTAAAAAGACAAACCAAAAACAAAACACCACCTTTTACACTTAAATTCTTTTATGTACAGAGTTGTTAGAGAAGGATGCCAGTTAGCTATCTGAACAAGATCTCTTAAGTTAGTGGTTTAATTAGTAGTATATCCTAGGGCTAGATTTTATGAGTCAAATAACTTGAATTTTATTCCTAGAGGAATTTTTCATTTAATATTTTCAGACTATGGTAAATAAGTAATTTTATAAGTTTTAAATTGCACACCATCCTGAGTATCATGGTGAAATCTTTTACCGTCCTGCCCGGGACATGAATCATTCCTTTATCCAGCGTATCCATACTGTATACATTCCGGCCCATTAGTCACTTAGTAGGCTTTTCATTTATCAGATTGACTGTCAAGATATTGCAGTGCTCATTCGTGTTCAAGTTACTTGTATATTACTTAGTAATGGCCCTGAAGCCATAAAGTGCTTCCTTTAAATGAAAAAGTATGTGCTTATAGGGAAAAAAAATAGTATATATAGAGTTTAGTACTATCCCCAGTTTCAGGCATTCACTAGGTGTCTTGGAATGTATCCTGTGCAGATAACAGGAGATAGCTGTATCCCTTAAACTTACATAATTCTTCGTACCACTGCCCCCAAGACACCCTGGAATGGTGTCTTACTTTGTATTTCTTTTCTGTTTTATAAAATATATAACAAAAAGGAATCAAA
This sequence comes from Macroglossus sobrinus, assembly GCA_004027375.1. NCBI lineage: Eukaryota > Metazoa > Chordata > Mammalia > Chiroptera > Pteropodidae > Macroglossus > Macroglossus sobrinus. The sequence goes on along the minus strand of PVKZ01002313.1, from coordinate 20,279 downwards.
TATATTTTCAGTTGCAATCAGAAAAATATACTTGCATAAGTACAATAGATATATGTAAAAATAATTTCCATAGCTGTATTGTTTGTACAGTATTAATTAAAAACAGGAAACAACAGTCAAAATCATAGTGAAGTAAATTATGACACATCCATGCAATGCAATTTTATGTAGAATGAGATCTGAATGATGTGGAAAGATAACCAGGGGACAATTAAAAAGCGAAGTCCAGAGGATCCTATAGAGGATCCATTTCTGATACTAGAAAATTAGGTCCTATTGAGCAGATCTTTAAAAATAACAGCAATAAACCCTGAGCAACAACAACAAAAAAACTAAAGACAATGGGAGCAATTAAAAACCAGGCTGAAACCAAAGGAAGAAAGGAATTGCACTGGGTAAGTTTTACAGCTCTTTGAATGCATATTACAGATAGCTTTAAGCAGGGCAGCTAAAATTCTAATGGAAAACCTACAGTCTTAATGGCTTGAGAACCAAAGATAACAATTCTGGGCAACCACAGCAGTTGGAAAGTAGTTATAGAGATTAGAGACAGGAGAAACAGTGGGAGAACCCCTACATTTATACAGAAATTCTGCTGAAGTCTCTGGCTGACCCCTGAACTACTAATACACAGGGTAGACTGCATGCAACCCACAAGGGTAAAACTCTACATAGATTTCTGTTGCTCTCCACCTGGGGAAACAGCTTATAGTTTTAAATCCAGACAAATTAACTGCCTGCTAAAACAAAATCAGTATCCTTAAGAACATAAAGGGATTAGAGTCTCGGCCACATACCTTTCATAGTGTCCAGGAAACAATACAAAATTGCTGAATATTTGAAGAAACAGGAAAATAGGACCCATACAGAAGAGAAAAGGCAATTAATGGAGATCAACCTATAGATGACCCCTGTGTTGGATTTAGCAGATAAGGATTTTAAGGCAGATATTATAACTGCTCAAGGATATTCGGAAAATATGTTTATAATGAACAAAATGAAATCTTCAGTAGAGAAAAACTCTCACAAAGAACTAAATATAAATTCTACAAATCAAAAGTGTAATATCTAAAAATTCACTGGATGAGCTAACAGATTAAAATGACAGAAGGCTCAGTGAAACTTAAAGATAGTTCATTTAAAAAAGAACCAGTATGAAGAACAGAGGGGAAAAGCAACGTTGTATCAAGTATCAAAAGCTCTATTCCAAAAGAAAAGTAAATAGAAAATATATTTGAAGAAATGGCCAAAAATTTCTCATATTTGTTGAAGAAACAAATTTATAAAGTAGGGAAGCTCAGCAAACCTCAAGCAGGAAAAATACTAATAAGAATGCATCTAGGCACATCAGACTATTGAAACAGAGATAAAGAGAAAGTCTTGAAAATAGCCAAGGAAAATGGCACCTTATTTATTTACAAGGGAACAGTAATACAACTTACAATGGCATTATTGGAAATAATGGAGGGCAGAGCATTGAATGACATCTTTAAAGCACTAAAAGAAAACTGTCAAACCAGAATTCTATATCTAAAGAAAATTTCAACAGTGAAATCAAAATGAGGCATTTTCAAGTAAATAGAAACTAAGGATTTATTACCAAATAGACCTGCATTTTAAGAAATGGTAAGGCCAAAGACATGTGATGCCTAAAATAAAAAATATATAAGTAAATTTTAAAGACCATTTTTTTTCTCCTAGGTTCTTTAAAATACATTTAACTGCTTGTCTCATTTTGTACCCATGAGATTTTAATTTATGAAAAGTGATTGATGATATGGAGAGGCCATTGCCAAAAATCTTGAAAGATTTTTATTAAGAGATGGAAATGTGCCTTGCTATGCAGGGCCACATGAGGAAGCACCAGATTTGGTCAGGAGGCAGAAGGAGCCAAGGTAAAGCCTAGACCAGAGCTTTTATTGAAATTTCCACATGAAAGGCAAGGCATGTCTGAGTAGTTTAGAGTTAGGTAATTTGAATAGTTTTGGCAGGACTCAGGGCATCAGGGCTTTTCCTGGTTGTCTCTTACCTGGCCCTGGGCTGATTTAGGGCGGAGGGAATAATGGCTTGGTGCATGAGACTTTCATGAGTCTCAGAGTTGGAGATATAGGTTCTGGATTGGTTAGTTTGCATATGGAAGGCTGCTCCAGGTGAGCCCATTGTTGACTCTTAAGAATTAACTAGTTTTGCAAGGGGACAGGGTGAGTCTCTCCCCACTCAGTCAAGCCACAAATGTTAGAGCATCAAGAATACAGTTGACGTTCTGATGAATGGATGCCAAATAGACCAATAGAGAATCTTTTAACTTTCATTTCGATGATTGGAAGTTATTTCCCTCCATCGAAATAATAGAGAATATACAATTATGTGATAATGAAGATACATTTTTGAAACAAAACATTCCTCCTCTTATGCACTAATTCGTTGGTAGGATTTCAGTGGGAAGTAAGTGCAGGTATGCCAAACAAATGAGCTGGTTGTGAAAATTTGTGGAGTAGGCTACTGGACAGAGACATTTTTAAAAAATTTTTCTCTTGCAGGATATATTGATTTGTCAAAAAGAAGAGTATCTCCAGAAGAAGCAATAAAATGTGAAGATAAATTCACCAAATCCAAAACTGTAAGTTGACTTTTGAGTCAATTAAGTCCACTATTTGATGTGCTTAATAAATAATCAGCCTATCATGTTCCTGGCAAAAATAAAAAATAAAAATAACTTTATATTTCCAGTTAATTGTTATATAGAAATATAATTTTAAAGAACAATTTCAAAAGAAAATGATTACAGTATTTTTATTTTGTGGTGGTAACTACTTTAAAGCATTGCTTTTAATCTAATATTCTCAAAATAGTATTGGACATTAGTGTTTTTAAGCTGCTTTAGGAATACATTAACTGGATGGTTTCAGCTGATTTTGCTTGTTATCACATGTAGTTCTTGACTTTCATCCCTATTCTGGGTGGATAAGGGTCACAGAGACAACCAGCTGTTATATGTTAAGAATGAGCAAAGGTTTGTAAAATGTCTGTGAATCTGGAAAAGCAAGGCAGAGGCCTGTTATCAGTTTTTGTTTTTTTCCCTTAAATAGTTAAGGGGTTTTTTTTTGTTTGTTTGTTTGTTTTGTTTTTTTTGCTCGAATTTCTTTCTTCTCCACATAAGTAAAGCAAGAACAGCCATTTCTGTAGTCTTCCTCTTCTGTCCATATTGCTCTCTGGTCCTGTTTAGATTATCCTCCTTCCTTAGATCCTCCGTGCTTAATGGCACTGTTTCCATTGTTCTGTTTCTTTGCCCCTCTCTTGTGTTTTTTGTTCTCTTCTGCCATGTGTGTTTCTGTCTTTAAGATAAAATGCCAAGAAAACAATGTTTAAATGAAGAGCAGATTTTTAAAATTATGTTTGACTCTAGTAATAAAAGAGAAATAAAAGTCTAAAAGCCATCAATCAGACCATTACCCAATCTTGACCATTACCCAATCTTTTTCTTTGTTTTACTGATGCATTTACTATTAACTGCAGTGTGGTTTGCATATTCAAAAGCACTATCAGGAAGATCCTTTTTAAATAAAATCTAGGACTTTACCACTTAGAATATAGTCTCTGGACCAACAGCATTGGCATCATCTGACTCTTCATTAGAAATGCATGATCTCAGGTCCCACCAAGTTTGAGAATCCAGATTTGAGAAGCACTGCTCTAGGAAACTTCCATTTTTTTTGTCACCTAGGATATTGTAAAATGAATATGTTAGTAGATCTTAGTAGGGTGGTAAGGTGATAGAATAAATATCCAATGTTAGTGCTTCTCCTTACTCACTTTTCATGTGTAAGTAACATGAAAACCTCTTATACTTTTTTCCTTCTTTAAGCCCTTTATTTATTTGTTATTTATTTATTTATTTGTTTATTTATTATGCTTGCAGCACCTGGTCTTTCTAGGTAGTCTCCCATCCAAGTACTAACCAGGCCCAGCTCTGCTTAGCTTCCAAGATCAGATATAGGGCTTGTTCAGGGTGGCTCCGCTGAGACGCAAACCTTCTACGTATAAAGCAGACATGCTAACCGCTACACTGTGGAACCATGTCCAAGCCCTTTTATTCTAAAGGGATTAGAAAAAGAGTTTGGCAGCAGTGGGTAGTATTGAGAGAACAGAACAAAAGATACCAAAATCTCAATCCTGGTTCCATAATCTCATGTAGGAGGAGGAGTAATTATAGCTTATATTGGTTTAACAGGATTTGTATAATACACAAATTTCACACATGTGTATAAAGCATTTGTATAGTGTTTTCTCTTTCTAGGGTGCATTTATATATATTTGATCTATGTAAGAGCTCTGTGTAGTAAAAATGAGAGCTACCAATATCTCCCTTTTTCAAATGAGGAAATATTCAGGGAGGTTAATTTATCCCAGTCAAGATTTGATCTGGGTCTTAAGACACTAAGTTCTGTACTGTTTCTACTTGTTATACCCATACTACTTGTTATGGGAAAGCAAATATTTCTCTATGGAGAATTTGTTGGATGATTATTTTTGTTGTTAAGGAATTATTGTAGTCAATTTAACCAAAGATGTGTTTTTTAGACTCTACTAAAGTGTAAAATGTCTACTAACTTTAATAGATCTCTTACCTTTGCATTGTTGAGCCCTTCATTTTGTTTCTAGGTTTACAGCATTCTTCGTCATGTTGCTGAGGTGTTAGAGTACACCAAGGATGAGCAACTGGAAAGCCTGTTCCAGAGGACTGCCTGGGTCTTTGATGACAAGTACAAGAGACCTGGATATGGTGCCTATGATGCATTTAAGCATGCAGTCTCGTAAGAACACCTTTTTGGCTCTGCTTCTGCCTTCACATCACAGCTGCTGGGTTGAGAGACTGACATTTAATAGCACAACATCCCTGTATTAAGTCCTTACCAAATTTAAATTAAAATATTTCTGTATAAAAGGCCCATGAGATAGGCCAATCCTATATAACCAAGCCTATATAATTTCACATGTCATTAGTTAAAGTTTCATAAATCCTATGGTTTCATCTCACACTACTACTTTACACATTTCCTTCTGGTTTTTTATTGTCCGGGGTGACTTCAGGGCCAGTGCAGATGTCTTATCTAAAAATTCTAACCTCGTTTTCTTTGCCTCATAATTCCTTAGACCTCAGCCCATGCCACTTTAGCCAGTCTTCCATATGGCCTCACCCTGGGTCTACTATCACCAGGATTTGCTCTGCTTCTAAATTATTAATTCACACATTCCATTTTTACCATAGCCACCTGTCCTTCCAGCTCCCACATAGTTAGTCCTCCTCTGTATCTTAATTCTATTTCATGCTCTGATTCCAAAACTTCTTTCCTCTTTTCACCCTTTCTGTATTCTCTCTCTCATTCAGCATAGATACACCATGGCCCATCATTTCAACAACTTTTCTTGCCAATATCATGAGCTTTTGCCCTGTTTTTTCCTCTTACATTCAGCCTTGGATCGGTGTTCCTGCCTTCTCTGCACTTGTAGACTGCTGGGTGCTGCTAGGAAAAACCACAGTCTCGCAGGTTGGTGCCCCTGCATATTCATGGTCTCCAACCTCAGCTTGGGCCTTCACTGCTGCCCCACATTCTCTGTTTCTGGTTAGTTCTTCCCATTCTTAGAGTGGCTATTTTAGAACTTTTCCACACTCTTCCTTGGATATCCAGTCTACCCCTCTTCCCTTACTCTCACCTGGTGCACTCACTAAGTATTTTTATAAAGAAAATAGAATCCATTGGGCAGGATCTCCTCTACTTCCTTTCACTAGCACAGCAAACTTATCTTCATCTCCCCTGTCGTTACTTCTTGTGCCCCTGTCACACTGGAATTCATATCCTTTCTGCTCTCAGACTAATCTTACTATCTGTGCCCAGCTATTGCTCAGGGACCTCTTTCCATCTGTTATCTCCCTCTCTTGGGTCTTTAGTCTTTCCCTTTTTCAGTTTTGCTCCATCAGCATAAAAATATGTTCTCATTACTCCCATTTACACTAAAAAATAAACTACTCAATCTTTCTACTTTGTCTTGTAGCAAGCACTGTGTCCTCTCCTTTTAGCATCCAGACTCCTTCAGTTCTCTGTACTTACCGTCTCTACTTCTGCACCTCCCACTCCTTCCTAAATGTTCATGCTCCACAAGCAGCCTCATCACTGCACTGAAGTTAACCTTCTCAAGCCTTGTGCTGCCAAGACATGTTTCCCTCAGCCATAAGAATGGCCCAGTAGGGCCTGGAAATGTTAGAGCCTGCAGCAAGCCAACTCATTTGGTTATCTAAATCCCTTCCAGTTTACTCCCACCTTTGGGTTGTTTTTTTTTTTTTTTTTTTTTTTTTTTTAATATCATGTTGAGGAGATGAGAATAATAATAATTATAATAGTTAACGTATAATTCTCACAGCAAACTGTGGTATAAGTGCTATTGATGTCTATTTTATAGATGAGGAAGTTAGGCAGAAAGTAAATAATTTGTCCAAGTTCATATAGCAAATAGTAGAGCCTGGATTCAAACCCAGACATCTGGTTCTATCTAGAGTTTATGCTATTAATCTTTAAGCCCAGTTTTATATTTCTCTCCTCCCAGACTTCAGTCCTGCACTGTCAGAACATTTTTTAACTTGGCTTGCTTTCGTCATCTGGCCCTGGCTTACCCCTCTTGCTTCCATCTCCAGCTGTCCCTTCATTACCGCTCAGCCTTAGCATGTATTATTCCCTTTCCCTTAACATTCTTCTCTTGCTTCATCAGTCATGTAGTGACTATCCAAGTTTAAATAATGCTTCTTTGCTGCATGTGCTTTTTAGTTTTCTTTTAAATAAGAAAATTTCTGAAATAGTTGGAAATAATGTTTTACCCTTCCCAACTCATTCCCCTCATCAGTGGTAACCACTATTATGAAATTAGTATGTATCATAATTTATGTTTCTGTGGTTTTAATAAATATATGTATTCATAAAGTGCATATAAAATCATTTTTTACATTTTAAATATCTGTTCCTTGAATTTTTACTCATAAGGATATTATTGAATAGTATTTCTCTAAATGAATAGATGTATGCTTATATTTCTGTATAATATTTTATTGTGAGAATATGCTTTATCTCTTCTGTATTAGAAAAAAGGTAATCATTCCCCTAATTTTATAGATAATGCTATGGTGAATACATGTTTTCTGTGTATACATGTTGGGAGTCTCTAAGGTATATATCTAGGAATAGAATTGTTAGGTCATAGAATTAATTATATGCATCTTTACATTTACTCAGTTTTGCCAAAATAATCTCCAAATTGGTTCTATAATTTATATTCCCTCAAGCAATTGTATGAGTATTACTATTTCTCTTTATCCTCACTAATACTTGGTATATATCTCAGATTTTTTTTCTTGCCAAACTGAAGGATGTATAGTAATATCTTGTTTTGATTTGCATTCTTTTGGCTGTTGGTGAACTTAAGAGCTTTTCATGTTTTTTGACCATTTATATTTCTTCATTGAAACATCTTTTCATCTCATTTGCCCATTTTCTGCTGGTTTGTTTTCTTTTGTTTTGTAGAGCAGTATTAATTGAATGAAAGTTTCCTTCACCCATATTCCTTTGCCTTTCATTCCTCAACCCACGCTTTTTAAGCCTGATGCTTATTCATGTCATTCCTTTTTTAATACATCATACCTTTCTTAAAACAGTTCTACCTTTGCTTGGTAAAATTTTATCATTCTTTTTTTTATTTGCTCAGCAAATGAAATTTTGTATTTTTTTGGTTTAAGCCATTGACTAAAACCCTTGTCCCTGTCTTGTGGCACTTAGGAGGGTCAGATGAAAATGCTGCTTTGTCTATGAAGCCCTAACTGGAAGTCATACCTTCCTCTCCTGACTCCCAGGGATGCAGTTTAATATAAATTTTTTTCATGTTTTCTTTTCAAGCTAGATTGTAAGCTCCTTGAAGCAGAGACTGCTAATAACATGGACATGCTTAAGTATAGTGGATGTCAGGTGTGTTAGATGTATTTTAAATGGCTTGCTTTAGCCAGATTTCTAAAATGTTTCTTTTAATGGTAATCAATTGAGTGTTGTCTATTTGTCATATACTTGCATTATCTTATTTAGTACCACAATCCAGTGAGATATACTGATTTTATTCACATTTTACACATTTGGAAATTGAGGTCTGGAAAGGCCCAAAGACACATAGTTATTAAAGTGCAAAGCCAAGATTTTAAGTCTAATTCTGATACTAAAGCCTGTGCTCTTAAACATTCTGTGGTATTGTGTCTGCTATTGCAATTATCAGTAAAATAACCTTGACCTTTTGTTGTTTTTTTTTTGTTGTTGTTTTTTAAATCAGAGACCCATCTATTTTGGATAGTTTAGATTTGAATGAAGATGAACGAGAAGTACTCATTAATAATATTAATAGGCGTTTGACACCACAGGCTGTCAAAATTCGAGCAGGTAAGTGATTCTTTAAATGATGTTAAAAGATTTTGCATGTACCAAAATGAACCTTACCAAAGACTATGTTACGACATCAACATCTATAAATTTTCTAAGTGTATTTTTCATTAGAAGTTTAAGAAATTATTTTTGTTTCTACTAAATCATAAAATTTATATACTGACATATCTTAAATCTGTCGTATATTTGAGTTTAGCTAACCTTAAGTTAATAGTACAGTCATATTCTCCCATGTTTCTTGATTAACCACTGTCGATAGTTTGGAATATATTCTTTCAGATATTTTTCCTATATTTACATGCTGTATAGGAATGTAAGCTGTTTGCATTCAGATATAACTTTTTTTTTTGTCTTTACAAAGATGGGATCATATTATGCAAAATTTTCTTAAGCTAGCTTTTTTCCATTTGGTATATCATGGCTGCCCTTCCATGTAGAACATAGGAATCTTTTTCATTCTCTTTAATAGCTAGATAATATTCCACAGAATAATAAACTTTATAAACCAGACCTTCTTGAAGAACAATTAGGTTATGCCAATTTTTTATTATTAAAAAAACATAAATTAACACCCTTATACATAAACACTTACCCATTTGTATAAGTATTATGTAAGGCAGCAGTCCCCAGCCTTTTTGGCACCAGGGACCTGTGCTCCTATGAGACTCATGCTTGATAACCTGAGATGGAACTGAGGCAGTGATGCCAACCCTGGGGATCGGCTACAAATACAGATGAAGCTTGACTCACTCACCCACTCACCTGTGTTGTGCTGCCAGGTCACTGACTGGGTTAGGGACCCCTGCTGTAATGCAAATTCCTAAAAGTAGAAGTCTGGGTCATAATGTATGCAATTTCTAATCTGTTCTAAACAAATTGCAATTGTTTCATTCAGTCTTTAAACCTTCTCTCCATTTTACAAATAAGAAAAAGGTGCAGAGAGATTGGAGTCATGATTTTTAACCCAGATGTAGCCAAAATTCAAGGTGTTTGTTAAATATCTCTTATAGTTTCATCATTCAGGAGCTTGATATGAATGAGAGGATCCATTTCACTGCATATTCTGATAGTTTTAATTATGCAAGTTAGTAGCTGGGATTGGTTTTTCATTGAAAGGATAACAGGTTTCTTAAGTGTTTGTATACTCATGTTATCTACCTCATCTCTGATTTAGTTTAAAAATGCCTTTAATTTTTTTTTTTTGCATTTTTTTGGTTTGAGCTTTTGAATTTTTATAATTTTAGATATTGAAGTGGCTTGTTATGGTTATGAAGGCATTGACGCTGTAAAAGAAGCCCTGAGAGCGGGTTTGAATTGTTCTACCGAAACCATGCCCATCAAGGTGAGTATAGTCAGTTTTCTCCCTCCCTGCTGAAATACCCAACTACACCAAATCAGATCTTTTTATGATCATGTTTCATAACAAGTGTTATGAAAAGTGGGTCTTGGTGATATTTCCAGGGGATGTTTACAATTATTTTTAGACTTTTTTTTGTGGCTACCATTACTGTCACAGTGAATGGAGATGCCAGTTGATACTTAGTGCCAAAGGGCTCCTTTACCGTAAAGAGTTATTATACCCATAATGTTCATAGAATCTTGAAAAAGGCAACATATTCTCTCATATTCACACACAGCCTTTAGGAAGTTTGGTCTGAATCTTTCATTAGCAATAAAATTAACTGAATGATTATTACTCATAATCTCTTAGAAGAATATCTTCTGTCAGTTTAGTACCAAATGGGAATTTTTGTTTTAGAGACAAATTATCTTTTATGCTAATGATTGCTATGGTTAGTTTAGCTGCTATAGACACCCAGAGCTCATAATTCTTCCTGTTCACTATTGCAGTGAACTTGATTAGATCACTGTGTCAATTTGGTTTTGCTACATTAACAAACCTCCCCAAATTGTTGGACTGTAGAATTAGAAGCTAGATTTTGGGGTGATTTGTTAAGGCAGCAGATTAGCAAAATCATTCTTGAACATCCTCATAGTTATATGTGTTCTGTAAGTACACTCATAATTGAATTTTTGTCTTTTCCCTTAGATTAATCTAATAGCTCCTCCTCGGTATGTGATGACAACAACAACCCTGGAGAGAACAGAAGGCCTTTCTGTCCTCAATCAGGCTATGGCTGTTATAAAAGAAAAGATTGAGGAGAAGAGGGGTGTCTTCAATGTTCAAATGGAGGTAAGAGCACTACTGTTTTTGTCTTGTCCTTAAAGTTTTTAAGAAATTTAAAATCATCTAAATGAATTACATTCTAAATTCTTAAAACATGGAATATGGTTAGGATTACAGCTCTGCTAAGCATAAAATAATTATTGACTCAGTGGGTCCCTAAAAGAGCTTTTTATAATTAAATAAGAACTATTAAGGGATGGTTATTGAGAACCGTGGTCACTGGTGGTGTTAGGTTCCCCTAGAGGAAAAAACAGATAATGAAAATCAGTGATGGTTATTGTCAGAATTTAATGTGAAATACTTAAATTTTGATCTCAGGATTAGAAACAGGAGTAATTGCCTATATTTTCCTCCCAACAAGAACAAAACCTAATTTTCATATGTATATATAAAAATAAATATTTATGTAAATACATATACACATTTAACAGTACCTTCTGTGGAAAAGAATAGTAAATAATTTACTTTGAACCTAGAAGTTTATTTTCAGTTTCAGCTTATAAAAATGACAGAAAATAGTATTTGATGTTAATACACATTTCTGTATTGTCTTATTCTCACAAATTTCTTCTATTATTGATCTAGTGGAATTTATTAGTGATATGTCAGCACTCAAAATTGAGTAGATATGAGAGTTGTTAGAAAAATATTTCTTTAAGAGTTTTACTAGGCAGTAATAGTATTAAAATTAAGTTTTGTATACTATTTAACAACTTCACTTTGAAATTATGCCTCTACTTCCACAGCCGAAAGTGGTCACAGATACAGATGAGACCGAACTTGCAAGGCAGCTGGAGAGGCTTGAGAGAGAAAATGCAGAAGTGGATGGTGATGATGATGCAGAAGAAATGGAAGCCAAAGCCGAAGATTAATTTTGTGGGAAACAGAATCCAGTTTAAGGAACACAAAGCAGCCCTTCCTGGCTATAAACCCTAGACTTAAAAGTTTTCCAGTATTGAAAACTTCAAAGCGGAATATTTTTTATTTTCAAGTATTTAAGTGTTCCAGCAGACCAAAACATGAAATGCCCTCCTAAATGTCAGCTGTTTTCACACAGTAGCTTCAACACATTAAGCATTTTTAAGTGAGTGGCCTAATTTCACTAGAGACAAATCTTCAAGCTAAAGAACAGTCATAAAATTGGGCTTGTGATTTCCATTTCTTTTGTCTCTAGAGTGATACCCCTTTGTAGTTCAATGCCTCCATGAAATTTACCAGGGGCACCCAAAGCAAATAGTCCCAATCTTTCTATATAAAATGTATCAAGCAAACATTAAATAAATTTCTGGGATATTTAACTATAGGCTTCTTCCTTCTTGTCACCAGTTAAAAGCATTATGATTACTAAGACCTTAATTCTGTTCATTTTAGTCTAGATGTAGAATTAAAAGGGCAGATGACTAAAGAATCAATCTATACAGCAGATCCTTTCAAAACGAGGGCTTAGAGAAAATAATTTTAACACCAGTGAAAGTTGGCTCTTAAGGGAAAAAAGCCTTAAAATGCAATTAAAGAATTGATTGTGTGCCTTTTACCTGTTTGAGACTGATGACAACATACATGAGAATTTATCACACTGGTCCTACCTGGTTGGTGTACTAAGCTGCTTCCCTTGAGTTTGTAATTCAGGATGGTAAAGTATTTTTTTTTTAAGATGCTGCTGCTTTAGTGTATGTATTTTGAGTATCGTCCAACTTTTGATTTTTTTTTTCCATTAAAATATTCACTAGGTGCCACCTAGAGCTTCAGTTCTCTTTAGAACAGATTAGGGATCTGTTTGAACACAACAATAATTTTTCTACATTTCCCTCATTTTTTATCTTTAAGAACTAATTATTTTAAAGGTAGATAAATATTATAAAGGTAAGTAAAATTCATAGCTAACACATGGTTTAAGTTACAGCTGCAGTAGCCAGGGTGTAGAAAGTCTTTCGTCTTCGTAGGTTTAATCTTAGGCTACTTGAGGTACTAGATACAATTTTATTAATTATTCCTAAGAATAGCTATTTAAAAAGAAGATTAAACCTTACTTTAGTCAATATTAAAGGGAGTGGAAAGTAGAAGAGTATGTTGGTGAGACAATTTGTGTCATATGTGAAGGTCGTCCCTTTGTTTAATTTAGCAGCCTTTGCTAGCTTTTTAAATCTAAAATCTGATCTCATATGGCCATTTCCACAAGGGAGCCATGATTGCTAGCAAGCATGCCACACAGAATATTTAGAGGAAAATAATATACTCAAAATTTGCAGATAATTTTCACCTTGGTCTTTTTGAGGAGTCAAAAACAAGTCTATAAAGCTCACAGCATCAAGATGTCATCTAAATATATAACTTGTGCTCCTTAAATGTTTTAGGCCGGGGAAGTAAATTTTTTGCTAACTGAATATTTTTATACATCAAAAGCCATAACTTGAGAAATACTGGTGGCCTTCATGGTGAGTGATTTTATCCCGTGCAGGCCTTTCGCTCAGTTCCATCGTTCTGCAAATTCATGACCCTTGCCAGAGAAAAGAGCGATACCTCAGTGATGCCATGAAAGGGAGAGCTAATTAAATTTAAAGCATACATATGCCCTACTGACCTATAAGTATCAAATATGAGAATAAGATACACACCCAGCTCCCAATAACTTGAGGAATAGGTTGACAAAGAATTGACGAGTTTATCCCAATCTTGGCGTTCTTCACCCAAAGCCTCTTTGTTAAAAATTGACAATTTCATCAACTCCCCATTCTGCATTTGAGGTTAAGTAGTTATCAACTATCACTGAATGTTAGTAATAGCTTGGGTCTTATCCATAATTAATTGAAGTGAATTGAAAATAGCTGACAAAACACATGAACATTCAAAACATTTTTGATGTTTTCTAGCAAGACAAACGAATACTTAAAATGGGTAATGCTCAGACACTTAGTGGGAGCCTACAAAGCAGGCTAAGCATTATGTAATGTGAAGCAGTACAGTTACACTCAGCTACCATACTTTCAAACATTCTTGATTTAGCTACTTTTAAATAAAGAACAATTGAATTTAAATGGTTTGGGATTTTTAAAAATTCAAATGCTAGTACCTTGGCAAGGGTTGTTCCCTGATTTGCCTCAAGGTGATCATCTACTTTTCAGTGCATGAGGATTCCGAGATAATACAGAGTGGGGTGCAGTTGTGCCAATTTGGAGTCAAGAAGCCATCAAACCAAATCAGTTGAATTCAGATAAACACCTGTTGAGATTCAAAAAGCAATAAACTAATTCCAGGGACATTAGACCTTGGTAAATGCCAAATGGAAAACGATTCATTTAAAGGCAATCTCTTACAATGTAAGGAATGAAGTAAAACCTCATTATCTTGGAATTCCTGATCGTTCAGGTCAAGTATCCTAGATGAGGTTAAGAGGACAGTTCAAACTAAGGACACATTTTTAATTAAGGAATTAACCTATTCCCCTTAAATGTAAGTTACATTTCTATTCATTAAAGGAAGTCTAAGCACTTGTACTTAGCAAGAATGCTGGCAGTAGCCTGTGCCAGATTACTGTATAAACTTGAAATAAAAATGTTTTAAAAGATACTGTATGATACAGACTTTTCACTACTTCAGATTAACTGGTGAAACTTCTTGGTACCTATTTGTCTCAGTTAATGTTCACTTTCAAACCAAAATTTCATACCTTGATTTAACTCTTGCCATTTACATCTTTCTCTGTCCTTTAGCGAGCTCCTGCTCTGTCTCTTTCTAAATGCTATTTTCCATAGTAAAGTTTTTTTTTGGACATGTGACTAATCTCCAACTGAGTCTTTTTCTGTGATGTATAATACTTATAAAGCTTATTTTTCAAAGCAAAACAGTATTCTCTGACCAAAATTTTGCCACCATCCCTACTTTAGATCTTAGTAACATTACTTGAGATGTCTTCATAATCAGCTTGTATAATTCTTACAGCCTCAAGCATGAGAAAACTTTGAAAATTATAAAGCTTTGTATGGAAATTCTAATAGAAACATGTCAATTTTTATTAATTCCTGAGAGTTAAAAGAGTTGCTGACAGCATTTCAGAGAGCTGCCAAGAGACTAGCATCTTACTATTACAATATAGCTAGTGTTAAAACAAGGGAAACCTACTTTGGTGCCTGAGGAATGAATGGCTGGCTGTGATGATGGGCGAAATTCAAGATGCTGACGCCTAATGGCTGTTCTAGGATTTCCAGGTAGTTAACATGAAGGTGGGGGAAGGAAATAGCACCACTGCCAAATATAATCTAAGAAACTTTTTCACCAGCCACACTCGAAAGCAGTACAAAATATACAAAGAAGTTTTAACACTCATTTTTCAGGAAATCCTGTCTGTGTCATCTGGTAGGAGGGAAGAATCCTGGTCCTGTGCCTTAGGATCCTTGTCACGTTAGCTTTTTGATGGCTTCAATCCACTCGGCTCGCTCAGCCTTGCTGCTGGCCTGGATATAATAGTGTATGTCATCCTTAGTAATCACTTTGAAGAGATTTCCCTGGACATTCCCTTTTACCCCTAGGGAGAAAAGAAAGAATCAGTGAATGAATATCCATGTCTGCTTCCAGTTGAAACTGGCTGAAAGTCAACTGAGACAGACAAAAACAAATAATGAAGTATTTCTTAAATGCAAGTGTAGATGGTCAGGAATCCCAGTAGATGCATGCTTTTCTCTTTTCTTCCCTTCTATTCCCTCTCCCTCAACTGTGCCTTAAGGCCTGCAAATAATATGGCTGGACATTCTTGGATGCCCTCTTAGCCTGCCCACTATGCTAACCATAGATCTACAATTTCATTCACATCAAATAATCCAGTATGTTTATGTAAAAAACGGACTCAGACTTAGGATTTGTTTTTAAATTGTTTAACTTCCTTGCTCAATTTCCACATCCACAAATTGGGTTTAATACTGTCTTTCTTTCTATCCTAGCTGACTATTTAGTGTGATAATAGATATTCAAGTGTGTTGCTAACCCTTAAACACTATGTAAGCGATTATTCTTAGGTGGAAGCTTATGGGCCAGTAAGTATAGTAATTGAGGGGAAAGAATATTAAAGACAAGGATTAAGTAGTTGTATCATTACACTGAGCACCCCACAAGCTCTTTAATTCTGAAATTGGCTTCAAAACTCACTCCATTCATCGTCTCATTGAGAAAGCCCAACTCAGCTCCCAATGTTCAGTCCTTTGTCAGGAGAGCACTACTGAGAGAGCGGGAGGGAGGCCCCTGAGTTCTTCGGGCTGGGGCCGAAGTTGCACCTTACCCGTGGGAACGCCATTATCCTCCAGAGCAGACACAAGTGAACCACGAAGGGAAAACCCACCCACTGGCCGGTTTTCTTCCTGCAGAGGAAACGAGACCTGTTTGGGAACCGTACAAATGCACAAAAGGAAAGAGTTGCACTCTTGCCTATAATCACCCTCAGTCATGACAGCCAAAAAAGTCAGTGAGAGTCATTTGTAATAGAAGATGAGGCTGAACTTGAACATCATGTGGCCAAGTTATATGCACCAGTAAGAAAGTTAGGGCTCCTTCATTTCACAGCCAGCAGCAGCAGTGCCACTCCGCTCCCTGGCTCCCAGGCCTTCCCTTCAGTCTGGCAGGGTCCCAGGGGGTTCCTCCAGGCTCCTTCACAGCCTCAGCTTAGGGCAAGGGTTCCTGACTGAACCTTAGTGAGAAAGGAACTGCCAGTCTCCACTCTCAAAAAATGGATAAGAATCATACATCTACCAAGACAAGGCTGAACGGCTGACTGAAAGGCCATTTCTCTTTTCTTTTGACTGGAATTAGATCAACTCAGCATCCAGTAATATTTACCTGAAACTCAGAATAGAAATTCTTTGATCAATCAGAAAAAAAGAAAATTAGTAAATTATGGCTTAAATGTTAAAAAGTAAAAAAACTTTTCAAAACTTGGGTGGGGACAAGAGGCTGAGGAGGCAGAATCCATGGGATCTGGGATAGAAAGGAGGGAAGGGCCTGGGTAGCATCAGTTAGGAGTCTAATTATCAGCCCTCCTCACCCTTCTCAGCCACGAGGCAAGCTCTGGAGAAACTAAAAGATGTTTTTCCTCTCAAAATAATAAAGACCCACTGAGTAGCCAAGGAAGTAATGAAAGAAAGGGGTGATCAAACAGTTAAGAGTAGCCTGGATTGTGGAAGGGAAGACATAACGTAGTGGAAGTTACAATAGGAATGCTGAGAGAAAGGAAGTGGAGCCAGCTGCCTGTTATGCTCGGCAGAGAAGTGTCTCGAAGCCTCACACACGGTTACGCAGTGAGCCTGCAGCACTCACTTTGGAAGGGTCGTAGTAATGCAGAAAAGCTGGGTCCTTCCTCAGAACAAAGCGCCGTACCTTCCAATTTTTCCTCTTATGGCCCTGAAGCAAAGAAAGGGTTCAAGGATCATTGATGACAACTCTTATTCTCTTCTTCCCACGTCCTTGCATCGAATACCAAACTTTCAAGCTAGCCTGTTCCAGTGAGACTACTTTCTAAGAGCCTCCAGGGACCCAAGGATTGAGGTGATGTTTTGTGGACTTACTTCCCCGCTCAGTCAGTGACACTTGAGAAAAAACACTGTCACATTTTGTGGAGTTGACAGAGCCAAAGAAGGTCAGCGCTAAAGGAAAGGAGTAGTATTAGCTGGACACCATTCAGGGTATAAGGAGGACAGGGAGGCAGCAGGTGTCAACCGGACTGAGGGCTCACAGGCAAATTTGAACCCAAGGGCACCAACTTTTTAAGTGTCAACTTAGTCCAAAAACAAACCAACAGTTGCATGTATATGTGTGCACACATATACAGTAAAAACCACTTTAATAACTGCATCAGAAAAAGAGTAAGAAATGATCAATTATATATTAAAACTTAAATGTGTAAGATATTGATGAGTGTATGACTCTCTCTGGCATCACCCCCTAGATCACAAACCTTCCTTAGCCCGCTAGTGTGGAACCCCCAGTTGCCTTCCACGCATTCCTCATGGTCTTCCAGGGCCCTTACCACCTCCCCTTCTCACTCGACTCCCATCAGGCGGTTTCCTGGACAGTGAATAACCTAGGAGCCGATGGTGATCCCAATATGGGAGTGGTACTGAGCAGCCCTCAGGTCCATTTTACAGACACACACGTTCCCACAGTGCATTGGATGCGCACAAACGCGAGGGGTGTGCAGAAGGTATGCTTACACTTCATGTGCGGGACATGGTGATTTTGTTCACAGAATAGCCTTTTTGTCATACCCAGGCAGAAATGCTGCAGGCGTGACTGTGACATGGTTGTCTCCCCTTTAACGTGGCTGCTCTCCCAAACATGGTTAGGACTGGTGGCCACGGTCAGTTTTTAAACACTGAGATTACACTGCAGAATTTCATCCTCAACCTATTGAAGTAGGTAGAGAAAAATACTTTTTTTTTTTCAGAAAGCATATCAAGGGGGCATGCAGAGTCCCACAAGAGAAGGCAGAGACCTCAGGAAGCCTCAGGGAACAGAAGCCCAACAAATGCAAAACTCCAACCCAGTAGGCAATGCCCTTGTGAGTAGTTGTGAATCGGGCAGTGACATAGACACTGTGTTTTAATGTTGGGATGATTACTTGTACCTTTTCCCAGACACCCATGTGTCTGGAACTTGTGTGTGTGTGTGTGTGTGTGGTGGGGGGGCACATGCCTGCCCCTTAACTGGCTCCCTGTGGCTGCCTCTGGGCTCCTGCTTTAGCTGATTCTGCTGATAACTGGTACCCTCTAGCAATCTCAGCCCTTCCCACCCTTTTGGGAGCATTCCTGCCTTCCTTGAGTTTGAGAACTGGCCATCTCCTCCCTGCTCCAAGGAAGCCATACCTGCTTGGCCAGATAGCCTTGTTTGATCACTGTGCCACTTAACTCCATGGTGCTGAGACTTATTTCTTCCTTGGGACTTGTCTTCTTCTTGTAGCTCTCAGCCTACAAGTGGGAAGGAGAGAGCAGGACACTGACAAAAAGTCCCAGTTCCAGGCGATGGGAGCTACCCCACGGAAAAGGAAAATCCTCAATACGGAAACCCACACCAGCTGGAGTAAAGCTGTCCCCTGAACTCTAGGCCTCTTGCTCATGACTGTGGACGCCCTGTCTTCCTTCCCCCTGCCCTGATGGCAGGAGGAACATACTCCATAACTTACAAAAGTGTACAGGGCTGTGGAGTCATCCAGGAACTGCTCGGCCAGATCCCCAGAGCGAATGGCTTCCATGCTTCGGGCACCTACTGGCCTAAGGAAGTTCTCCTCCATGAGCATGGAGGCCAGAGTCACAGCCTCCAGACGGTTGACTGAAAAGTTGTTTGAGATGAGCCAGTCCACCAGGGAGGAACCTGCATCAGGGCAAGAGCAACATCAGTTAGATGACAGGCTATAGACCAGCCTCCTTGGTGGTTCCTGGCTATGACCTCATTGACCTTGACCTCCTGGGCAGCCTTGGGGCTCTGCCCAAGAAGAGACTGAAGGCCACACCAGCTGCTCAGAGCTGTGCCTGCACCCACATGTAGCCATCTCAGGCCAGCCTGTTGCAGGCAGCTCTGGCCTCAACACAAGCTGTTGAGCATGGCTGAGTCCCAGGTCACCACGCCCCAGGTTTCCACAGCTGGGCCCCGCCCCCAGGAGGGGAGGCTCACCTATGAAGGTCTTTTTATAGGTGCTTCCCTGCTCCACATTAGGGCTTGGCCGGATCCCACTGCCGCTGTCGTGCATCTTGTCCACGATGCGACTACATGGAAGGAAGGCAAAAGAGAGGGGCCCTCTGTCCCACTGACAGGCACGAGAAAGCATCCATGGGTCACTGCTAAGTGTATGAAGCAAGTGGCAAACAGTGCTACACACATCACAAAGAAAGAGGGGTATTCCATTTATGTGTCAGAATTTAAGAAGTAGCGTTTTAGATCATTTATTTTCTCCTTGCTCATCTAAATATTCTAATATTTCCATACTAGACAGGTATTGCTTTTGCAGTAAAACTAAAGAGCTGTGACTTTTAATTTTGAAACATAAGAATGTACAGTAATGATTCTCTATGACCTACTGCATAAAGTCCAAACTCCTCTAGCTACTTCTCAAAGTCATCCATCACTTGAATACACTCTTATCTGCTGCTGCTCTTCCCTGAACTCCACCCCCATGGTTTAGCATGCCCTAGATGAACGATCAAGATTTCAGAGCCTGGTATGAGGTTTTCTGTGAGCACAGGAATGGACTCACACTGCATCTTTGATGAGTATAACACTTCTGCTGCCTGGGAGGTTAGCGGGTGTTTCCTGCAGAGGGGCTGTTGCAAATTTCCAAGGTGGAAACTCCTTTTGTACATCTCTGTAGTCTCACCCCTACCACTGACTTGCTTTCCTTCTGTTCTGTGAGATGATTCCTGCACCAATGGAAGATCTTTTCTCATTTTCTTTTTATGTACTTGGGTCGGAAAACCCCTGTGACGTGACCTTGTTTATTCCCATTTGCATCTCCTGAGCATCTAGTGCAGTGTATGGCATGCGATAGGCACTCAACAACTATTTCTTGAAAGGAAGGAAGGAAGGAAGAAAGGAAGAAAGGAAGGAAGGAAGGAAGGAAGGAAGGAAGGAAGGAAGGAAGGAAGGAA